>JAFIRS010001224.1:0-409416 GCA_018342105.1 Gonioctena quinquepunctata | reverse complement strand
GATATTAAGTCAAAAAGTCACCCTCTTCCACATCCTTCAATTTTTTTTTCACTTTTTACCATTTTCAAAGGCTTCAGCACTGGTCTATCAAGTTATTTTCCTGATCTTGAAATTATCATCTTTGTAGAAATTGGAGAACCTACTGATAACATGAAAATTCAGTTGTCATATATTAAAAATAAAGCGGTTCCTTGTGTCACCTTACAAATATTTTTATTCGATAACATTGCAACTGAAAAAATTTATAAAAAAGATGGGCCTCAGCAATTGTACTTGAATCAAAAAAATGCACTGAGAATAATATTACATCCTATTTTCTATTGTATTATGTTAAGATTTTGCGAGAAGAAAGTTGTGAAAAATACTGAAATATTAGCTCCGTAAATTCATCCACTGTGTGTTGTATTGGGGAACAAAACCACAATAAACATTCAAGCACACAAAAAAGTAACAGATACCCCTTAGAAATTTCACGAATCCACCTCTCCCGCTGTTAAACAAACCACGAAAACAACTATAACAGATAGGAATCTCTACTTTCTCCTGTTACACCGCTACACCAGTCTCGAATTTGAATATATGTTAATTTCCATGTTTTTGGACAAAATTTATAGTAATGTGTTTGTGCGGATCGGTAAGGGCGCGACAATTCAGAAATGGGGTGCCGACACGATTCTGTCAGATTTAACACGGAATATCAAGTCTTTCGTTGCCCTCAAGTAGCACACGCTACAAGAATCAGCCAAATCAAACAGTGAATTTCATTGATGATAGGAAGATGCTGGTATACATTCAGTCGTAATTCTCGTAATGTCCGTAAAAATCCGGAAATCTTAAAGGATTGCCATCTATAACCAAGTGAATGAGGAATAGCCGTTATATCCAAAACACATCAGGTATACCCCAAGGTAGCGTACTAGGACCTCTACTTTTTATAATATATCTAACTGATATAAATTACATACAGGGCCACGATTTCCTCAACTTATTTGCAGACGACACTATGGTTGCTTGTTACGGCGGTGACCTTATTGAAACAGTGGGGCGTTTGAACCAAGTCCTGACAAAGTTTGAGGCATATCTAGAGGTGTTTGTTATATTTTCAAACTTGAAATATTTTGAGTTTTTCGAATTTTGAGGATTTTTGATTTCTTGAGTTTTAAAACTTTTTATATTTTTAAATTTTTTATTTTTGGATTTTAAATGTTTTTTATAAAACTTTATTGATGTTTAAACAAAAAGTGTATATGACCCTTTACTTATATATATATATATATATACATAGATGCATGCAAATGGTAGTGACTATTTTTATACATATATCAAATGGTATTACTTAATTTACATTTATATATACACGCTTTGTCAATAAGATATTATTCTTTGATAATAAAGCATATTTTGATTGATTGATTGAATAAACTGAAACTGAATACGAAAAAAACTAAGGCAATGATTATCAGTAATCAATACAAACTAAAATCAGTGGATTATCAATCCCTCAGACTCCAAATAGAGGATGACAAAATTAAATGGGTATCTGAATTCAAATACCTAGGATTTATGCTTGATGAATCGTTAACACTCAACAAGCATTATGATTACATATGCAAAAAGATATCAAAAAAACTATTTTTCTTCTCTAGGATATCATCCGAAGTCTCAATATTTTCAAAAATTACCATATATAGAACCATCATTCAGCCCCATTTCGATTATTGCTCGACCCTGTTATATCTATTAGATGTGAACAATATGCAAAAGTTACAGAAACTTCAAATTAGAATTATTTTGAGGTGTAACAGGTATACTCCGATTCAATATATGCTTAACACTCTTGGTTGGTATGATGTAACGAAAATATATTTCTATTTAACTATGGTATTCATTTGCAAAATTACCAAAAACTTATTACCAAAATACTTCGATTCCTTTATCACTTATAATAATCAGATCCATGAGCACAATACAAGGACAACTGATCAATTTCACATATCTAGAACAGGAACAAAAAATTCAATATTTCAAGGGATTGGACGATTTCAATCAACTTCCCAAACCAATGAAGAACTCAGCCACGTTACATCCTTTTAAAAACCAGCTAAAAAGCCATGTTATGTCACTCAACTCATGAATCAACATATTGTAGTTTATCTTGATGCAGATTTGATATTCAATGTCTTTAAGATAGACTTTTTTTCTTTAGGGATATATTTGTTTTTAGATATACAGTTTTTAGATATAAATTTTATATGAGATATTTTCTTTTAACTTCTTTTAATTGCCTTAAATGTGTTTTAATGTGTTCAAATGACTCAAGATGTGGTCAAAAATGTGTTCAACTGTGATGTCATGTCATGTAATCAACTGTACTTTGTGTATTTATTTTATTTTTATTTTTTATTGTTGTTTTTTAATTCAAATTAGTATAATCTGAACAACCATTGTATTTATATTAGGAATTCCTATTTCAATGAAGATTTCATCAAAGGATTATGGCATATGAAGTTGGATAAACATCAAGTGTTTCGAAAGGATTGAAAGAAGGCTGTACTTGAAATAAGGTAGCATAAGGATAATGTTGTCTAAAAAGGGATATTCGACATATTTCAAACAGTGTAAGACTGGACCAATTGAGCCCCTCGTGTTTTTCTGACTAATAAGATATAATGTCGCTTCCGACCTAAACAACGGCAGTGGCGTAGTGAATTTGTTACAATATGCTAAACATGATGAAGTGAATGACCTTGGAGTACATGATGATGATAAATCGTCATTTAAGAATAGTATTATATTGTTTTCAGAAAATCGCTAGGAACTTTTTATCAAAAAAATGGCGAAAATAAAAAAAAGGTCATATTGTATGAAACTCTTGTTAGGCCCATTTTGGAATAATTTGGTTCACTGAGAATCCTATGTATTCCTAAATGCATTCAAGCTACCAAAAAAAACAAATTAATCATGCATTTTTTCGCTATTTTAAAATTTTTTTTTTTAATGTATATCAATAACCCAGTAGAATTCTAACCATGACTCATACCTAACGAATGGTAATGACAGTATTTTTTAGATGATTATATATCCGACATCAGATTTTATCTTAACTATTACGCAAGATATCTTGTACAGCCCGTAAATTCCTCAACAACATCATTTCCATACCACGGAACAATATTCCTCAAAAACAATACCCAATGAAAAAATGTAAAACTTCATCGTTACCATTACAAGAGTCTAGAATGTCCAAATATTACCTAACTCTCAACGGGCGGTGAATATTTGACAAGCTGTAATCCCACTGTTCGAAATTCTGGTCACCACGGGACATTTTAGGTGAAATTTGTAAAATGTCGTTATAAATTATTATTTTATTTTCACCTAACCGGCATAAATAATTGAGGCTTCAAACCTGTCGTCTTTTAGAAAAAATGTTAGTTATGTACATGAAATTACGTCGGCCTCGGTTTAATTTCTTCCTGTCTCATCGAAGCCCAGCTTGTCATTTTCTTGGAGGGTAAAGCTAATTCCGTTAGCAAGATTATTGTGGTGGTCTGCCGACGTTCTATCCGGATTAGTTTCATCAAGTTTAAAATGTATTATGAGCTATTTCATTTAATTGATTTATGAAAACTGAATCATTTCAATGTATAATATCGAAATACCACTGACTTTTTCTCACAAACGGGAGGTCTGCACACACTGAATTTGGCATAGTTCTTTCCAGAGTGCAGTAGAAAAAAATATCTTGAAAACAATTATCCAAGGGAGAAAACATCCCTTGGTTCATTATGGAGATAAGGGTATCATTTCTTCCGGCAACTGGTTATATTACAACGCGAAGGAGACAGTACTTCACTACTACCCCAAGCAGCATTATAGTGACGGAAACTGATACTGCAACTTCGATTAGGTGGTTATCACGTTATCACCACTGAATCTACCACTATACAGCAAGAATAACTGAAATTTTACATGTGTATGTTTGTAGTCACGTAATTCCCATCTATGGTAGCAACTCCACAGTTCTATAACTTATAAGTGTCATTTGAGGTGTCTGAAACATTATGGCCACAGAGCAAATCACTTTAAAAGTTTTCAAACTTAAAAGTGGCAAATAACCGTTGCGGAAACCATCCTGTACCACTTAAATATCACTCAGAAGTTACAGTCACTTCCAAGAGAGTATGATAGTTTCGGTGACGTTTTGGTAACTTCCATGTGGTGATGGTTGCCACGTTCTTGCTATCTCCATGAGTGATAACCACAGTTCGCATTTCATAAAAGTCACTACAAATTACAATAACCTTCAAAATTCACCATTCCGCGCGATGACGAAAGCTAACCTAAGTTCTCTCAAATTATTTTATTGTGGCTTACAAAAAGTTTGTTTAACCTGTGACGTGAAACATGAATGATTTTATTCAATATGAAATGGGTTATGCATTTTCAATAGTCAATTTTACTTGATTTTGAAGTGACCGTGGATTGGTTCGTGCGATGACGAAAACTAACATAACTTTTCTCATATTATTTCATTGTGGCTTACAAAAAGTTCGTTTTATCTATTACGTAAAACGTGAATGATATTATCCAAAATAAAATGGGTTAAGCTTTTCAATAGCAAATTTCTTGATATTGTAAAAAGGTTCATTTAAATAAATCGGATCTCTGACTTGTGCTCCTGCTTAATATGTATACTTCAATTGTTAATTCTTTTTGCATAAATGCCATCATTTCCATTACTTGTTAATTGATAATTGTTACTTGATACTTGATAATTATTGATTGGAGCTGCATAAATCCACTATACTTGCTACATGTCCTTTTTTAACAATTAATGAACATTTTTGAGGTTATAACTTTGAAGTGGCAGGTTATAATAGCCCGACGTGTTTCGCCCCCTTTCAAGGGTATGAGACCTATTGTAATTTTAAGGTTATAACTTTGAAGTGCGACGTGGGTGCCCCTTTCCAGTGTTGGAAAAGTTAATAATTCAGTTGCACTGGGCACTTCATGATGGGAGGAGCTTTAGAGTGGTATATTTACACTTTCTGCCACTTTAAAGTTATATTCTCCAAAACCCGCCATATTTACAGGAATATGCTGGGTCGCCATCATTAGTGAAATGATTGGAATATTCAATAAAGATTTATTCGTCACAGCACTGCATCAAACGTGGTTATTTTTACGTAAGTATTTGTTGCAACCAACCAAGATGGTTAAAACAATGTTTGAGGGATTTAAGTACATAACTTCAGAGGCGAGTTATTTCCAAAATTATAATATTTTCCTCAAATGAAGTGTATTCAGATGGCGCGTGCTCACAATCGAGCTACAACACCCATATTTCACATAAAACTTTCAATCGTTTTAATTTTATCCCGATCAGAAGTATCCAAATTCAACATACTTACGCGTTTGTATGTTTATATGTTATATATTTTTATAGTTGATCAAGTGTTAGAACTGAATCAGGCAAAATGGAAGAATGAGAAACATTCATCACAAACATATGTTGCTGAACAGAGATAGAGATACATATTATTCACCCAAACGCAGTCAGTTGTTTAACGTGTCTAGTGTCGGCCACTACATATCCACGTTTTTGCCAGGTGACCACAACGTGGTTGGAATGTGGCTATCTGAGATCCAGGAACGTAGATCGGAACGTAGCAGCCACCAAAAATGTGTTCCCCATTTTGGTAGCCACCGCGTGATAGAACCTTGTATATTACGTGGCAGTGGTTGTGGTCAAACACTTCAAAGTTTTCTAGAATCGGGGCCGCTACGTTCCGTCCACTTAAAATGCTACTTGGGACAGTACCCTGACTTTAAAACTATCGCAACCCTCATACAAATTTTCACCCCCCATCTCACCTCTTTGGGGGTTGCATTTTCAAAAACACTGATCATGTATTTCTATTTGTAACGATCAAAAATACCAATTTTCATGACACTGACTTAAAAACTAACGAAACCCTTATACAAGCTTCCAATCCCCATCTAACCACCCATTTCACCCCCTTAGAGGTTGAATATCCAAAAACACTAAAACACATAGTCCTTTGTTTGTAAGACCTCAAATGCCAATTTTAATGACCTCAAATCAAAAACTAACGGTACTCCTATACAAACTTTCAACTTTAAAAACCAAATTTGAAAAGAAAGCCGAATAACAATGTCCATTACTCTTACTTCAAAACTAGCGGTACTTTCACTTTCACACCCTTTCCATCACTTTAGGCAAGTATTTTAGAAAAAAAACCTTATTATTAGTTATCTACGTCACAGGGGATTGGTTTGGGCGTTGATTGTGTCAGTAAATCAGTCAGAGCATGTAATCATATATGTTTATATAGATAGAAGATAGATAGATAATGGCATTTTTTGAGTTCGGAGCACTGTTCAAGAGCTTGACATATCCATAAAACGGCATGAATTCCGATAAATAAATAGAAGGAATGATTCCTAACGATATTTTGGAGTAAGCAAATGTTGTCTTACTAAACTTGCTAGCAGTTGAATCCCGAGAGAGGTATTGCAGAATTCTATGATGAATCTAGATAATAGATATTCGACCATTATTCCTCATGATATTCCAAAACTATTGGACAATAAAAAAAAATTAACGAAAAATTAAACCGACGAAAAAACAACAAACAATTAAATGAAACATTATAGTCTTAATAACTAAGCTCCTAAACTAAGATAGATAGATAGATAGATAAGTTTATTTCTCAGAATCAAAATTACAGTTGGTATTTTCACATATTTTAACAATTATATGTTAGATTCTACATAGCATACAGCACCGAGAAAGTTTAGGGGTGTATAGTGAATGAAAGCGAAAGTGAGAAAAGGAGAAAAGACAAGAATACATACATACATACATAAAAAAAAGTTATTCTTATTCTAATTCTTGGGAAAAAAAATCGTCTAAATGATAAAAAACATTTTCATGCAGTAATTTTTTTTAGCTGTGTTTTGGAACGATATTTGCTTAGAGATTTCAAGTTGGAATACTCAAGTCGAATGATCTTATTGTATTTTTGAAACTAGTTACTTTTGTATCATCTGAATTAAAATCCAGATTGAAGTCTCCACACACTATTAGATTATATTTGTTGAATTTCATATAAATTTCGTTGAAGAACAGAAAATATATCATTGAATAGATCAAAGTCCCCTAGTGGGCTCCTATGTAACCGATAAGCAGACGATTATAAATTTTTCATTTTTACACGTTCCTAAGCAAAAATTCAAAAGTTTTTTCCACTGGTAAGGTGAATTTTTTTTCGCAAAAATGGCTAATCCACCATGTATAAATTGTTTTCTACAAAAATTATCGATTAAATGATAATCGTTCAGAATATAATGATTTTTCTCGTCATTGTACATCCAATGTTATGAAAAACATAAGACCTGAACAGAATTTTCTTTTTTGTAATCATCAAGAAAAAATTTAATTTCATCAATTTTATTCCGCAAAGATTGGACATTGTGATGCATAATGACGAAAGGCTCACATAGTGATGGGTCCGGATCCTATGGTCCAGTCCTCTTATTGCTGCGAGTATTGATCCTCGTGTGGTTGTATTGCTGTTGACTTGCTGATACTGGTTGGTTAAATGATGATGCGTTGCCATTGTCGCTCTTAGAATGGGAATTTTGTAGTTCTTCAACCTGTTTAATTTCTTCAAGGGAATATTTTCGACTATCGAAGATCATATGATTTTGTATAAGATGTGCTTTCTTCCCATTTTTTTTTTGCTTTCTTTAAAAAAGGCATAAGTTGCCTTCTTTCTTCTTGAACCTTTTTGGTATAATTTTCCGATATAGCGTAAGCAGTTCCCTTGAGCTTTCCAGCATTCTGTATTATTTGCCTTTTTGTTAGGGCAGAGGTTAGTTTTAATATTATTGGGCGATTTTTTCCATTATTTCTCGCTCCTATGCGAAAAACATCCTGTATATTAAATTCCTCCAGTTTGACTTCCATATTTGTAGTAGTTATTTCCATGATCGAGTCAATTATATTTCGTGTGTCCTCCTGTTCTTCTTCATGCAATCCGTAAAAAACTAAATCATTTTTATTCTGCTGCCTCTCCATGTAATCTATTTCGGATTCCAGGTAAGAGACTTTTTTTTTTAGATCATTGTTTTCGGATCTAATATGCTCCATGGAGGTTTTTATTTGTTGTATGTCGGTTTTTATTTCGGCCAAATTTTTTATTGGGAGATCAATTTTTTGTTCTATATTTACTTTATGTATCGTATGGATTCAATTTGAATGAACAATGTTCGATATTTCGGTTATTATGGATCGATTCAAATAGTGGTTACTCACAAGTGTTGCATTATGAATTTCCAAGCCGTTTGATGTACAGTACTTGATGTTTTGTTCCGTAAATTCTTCACAATTATCACTTTATTAAGGAGATCACTTTCACACGTGTGTTCGGTTCAATGTCTACACCTAGAGATGTAAGTATAGTTCATCCATTCTCAATTCCAGAAGCATAAAAAACAAGTTTCCCAGTCTTGCGGCGGAATACTTTGAGCAGCAGAGGGGGGGATAACTAATTTTATTTAGATATTTAAATATTTTTAAAATACATTAAAATGAAAAAATATGCCATACACGAGGAAGTATGTATGGTAAAAAAAAGGCATATTTTCCAACAAAACTCATATTTTAAAACCCATTTCGATCCCAGTCCAGAGACGCTACTGGCTTTTTTGTATTCAGACCTCCTGAAACACGTATATAACTGGTGAGTTATTAGTCTCGAAGCAACGTATAGACACACCTACAAGCATTATCATTGGCTTGCGGTCCGTTTAAATTGGCTGCTGAAGAACTATAACTAATTTTGAGTCGCCCCAAACCAACAAACAAGCAAATAAATAACGTGAAGGGTGAAATGATGGCAGCAGGGTGCGCAGCGGCGGCACGTCCCTTCGTCCAAAATTGCCAAGCGTTATCGAAGTCAATATCAGCGAGACAGCTACCCAAACGGGCACACGTTGCGAGTGGCCGTGCGGATAGCGCTTTTTTAATGTTACTGTTTATGGCTGGAGATTTCACGTTGCATTTTTTTGTTATTTTCTTTCGATCATTCATCTGAAGTAATTTAATGATCTTTGTTGATTGTTTGTTTGGCGCCGACTCAAAATTAGCTACTTGCATTAATTTAAGAGCTCAGTTATTAGGACTAGAAAGGTCCATTTTATTTTATGCTTTCAGTTTCTTTTTTCGTCGGTTTAATTTTTTGTTAAAAAGTTTTTATTTTTAATTTGTTTGTGGCTAAAATATACTAATTGCTACCTACTCAATTTGGATTAATTTTAAAATACTTACTTACCCACCTCACTTCCACTATTAACTGTTATATACTATAACAGTATTTTGTATTTTTTGTGACGGCTATTACAAATTCACTCATCCCTCTAGGGAAAAAATTTCTATAATTACTGAAACACGTTTTTTTTTTCATTTGTAACAAAGACATCAACCAATGTTTATTACCCTAACTTCGAAACTAACGGAACCCTTACACAAACTTTCGCCCCCCTAGGAGTTGCATTCATAAAATCACTGAAAGATGTATTTTTTTGGTTTGTTTGAGAATAAGAACAGGATGTTCATAAAATCAGATGTGGAATCATCTGCGACAGAAAGATGAACTTTAGTCACTATCTTCCATCGTTCAAGATAACCTCTTGTGGGGTATTCATGTTTCCGTTTTCAACATGTATTTCTTTATTCCTCACAAAGACTTCAAATACTAATGTTTATAGTTCAAGAGCGGGCTGCAGAAAACCTGGTCAATCGAGTAACAGAATGAAATGTTTTTAAAATGTTAGTAGCAAATATAAGAAAAATCCTTGGCGCCTGTGCAAAAGTTGGGCATAAGTTGTGTATGGCCTTTTTTCGGAAAAAAGCAACCATACCAATGTAGCAACAAATTGATAATACTTTCAACATCAAATATTTTTCCAATTGGTCGAGCGGTCTAAGGCGCCAGATTCAAACTGATTAAAGGAAGAGAGCGTAGGTTTTTTTCCAGCTCTAGCAGTTGTTTTCTATTTTATCCTCCAAAATTGAAAGATTATTTGTTTGGGGCAAATATTCGTCCAAAAACAAATTATTTCTCATGTTTAAGAGCTGACTGCAGCAAACCTGACCGATCGAGTAACAGAATGAAATGTTTTCACAATCTTTTATTTAATTTCACATATGTAGGTATGTATGATTAGTTAAAATCTTGCAAGTGAATTTTGACTCACTTATAGTTGTATGATTAATGTGAAATTCTAGCATTATGGACTTTTTGCCAAAGAAAAAACAAAATTACGGCTCCAATATGGTCAACGAGTTTTGTGATTATAGTTCGATTCTATTCAAAATTAGTATGGGGGTGTCTGTGGACGGACATCATGATTTCTTTGTCAAAATTCATGAATTCAAGATGACGGCTCCAATATGGCGATGAGTTTTCTGGATATAGCCCTATTCCAATAGAAATTGATATGTGGGGATTTTTGGGGGTCAAAGATCATGGTTTTTTTTGTCAAAATTCAAGATGGCGACGACTTCTGTGATTATAGTCCAATTCCATTCGAAATTGGTGTGTGGGAATTTTTGGAGTCGTAAATAGAATTTAATAAAAATGATTGAAAAACAAATAAGACAAGCTCTTATACAAAAAAGGGTAAAACAGAAACAGATTCAAAATCTTGCCATCCAAGAATATCTATTTTGAATCTGTTACTTTTAGCCTAGGTCAAACAATTAAAGAAACTATTTTTTCTTTTTTTGTATAAAAGTTTGTCTTTTTTTTTCAATCATTTTATTCAATTCTTTTTAGTCCTTCATGGAATCCGCAATCTTATTGAATTCTGACAAACATTGATAATCTACGACCCCAAAAAATCCCACATACTAATTTGGAATGGAATCAGGCTATAATAACAAAACACATCGCTTTCCTGAAGCCGCCATCTTGAATTCCTCAATTTCGACTGACAAATCGTGATGTCCTGCTCTAAAAACTCCCTTCCACCAATTTTTTTTTCCCAAACATGGGAAATGATCGGTTTTAGGAAGAATATTCGCCACAAACAAATCATTTTCCGATTTAGAAGGAAAAAAAAGCTGCCAGAGCTGGGGTTTGAACCCACGCTCCCTTCCGTGAACCAGCTCAAATCTGGATCATTAGTCCGTTCGACCAACTGGAAAGATACTTTATATTGAAAGTATTACCAATCTGTTGCTACATTGGCATGGTTGCTTTTTTCGAAGAAAGGCCATACAAAACTTATGCACAACTTTTGCCTAGGCAGTCACTGATTTTTCTTATGTTTGCTGTTAGTACTAACATTTCAAAAACATTTCATTCTGTTACTCCACTGGCCAGATTTTCTGCAGCCCGCTCTTAGCCCAATATGACCCTAACTTGAAAACTAACGGAACCCCCATAAAAAATTTCACCCCCCAACTTATCCCTTTCAGGGGTTGATTTTGTAAGAACATATTTCTTCCATTTGTAACAAAGACTTTAAATACAAATTTTCATGATCCTAACTCCAAATCTAACTATACAGACCTTCAAGCTCCATTTTACCCCTGTAGGGTTGAATTTTCGAAATCCCTGAAATATATGTATTTTCATTTGCGAAGAAGAGCGAAATACTATTTTCCATGACTCCGGTTTCAAAACCAACTGTACTTTCACTTCCAGCCTCTTTCTCAGCCACGTTTTCACCCCTTTAGGGATGGAATGTCCGGAAAATATGCTGTCAAAATTTTAGCACCTAGTTCCAGCGGTTTGGTCTGGGCGTTGATCGTTTATCAGTCAATTCATGTAATTATATATGTACATATTACCCCAAACACAAGATAGCTGCTGTGAACCGTTGATATCCCTCGACTGTCTTACGTTTCCATCATCAGATTAACTCCGAGCCTCCATTATGTTGTAGTGGCATCAGAACTACATAAGTTTCATCAGAATCGGTTTACAAGTATAAAATCAATAAATAATCCCCCATTTTCCTACCCCTAGGGGATTATTTTTTTTCAAATACAAATAGAACCAACTCCGAAGCATACCCCATTTAATAAAAAAAGAATCATCTAAACGGATAACCCAGCACAAAGTTATGCGTGGTAGAATCGATTAAAAAGTAAAAATTCAATGGGTGATCCAACAATCGTCCCCCATTTTCCTACCCTTGGGAGTGGTTTTTTTTTTTCAAATCCAAATGGGACCAACTTTGTGGTATACCCTATCCATTGAAGAAAATAATCAAAATCGGACTACTTTGTGAAAAGTTATGTCATACATAAAAAAATTATAAGCGTCGATAATATTTTTTTTTGTCGGTTTAAAATGCAATTCATTTCCAGCACCAAAAATGTATACTACTTCCAGAAGAAATAAAAAATGTTCATTATATTTTCCGCTTCAAGTCAAAATTAAAATAAAAAAATTTGTGTGCGCTCAAACAAGATGCACATCAGCTTTTAATTTCCAAATCATACGACATTAATTCTAATCGTGCCATAATAATAAAATAAACAAATCCAAACGGAAAAGCTGAAATACAATCCTTTACTGAACAACGAATAGTGTAGATTTGTTTGAAAATATGAACAGGATGTTCATAAAATCAGATGTGGAATCATCTGCGACTGAAAGATAAACTTTAGTCACTATCTTCCATCGTTCAAGATAACCTCTTGTGGTGTATTCATGTTGAGAAGGAAAACATTCTGAATTAAATATTGAATAGAAAGATTTTTCTGTGAATTGCAAAATCCACGATAAAAATGAAGTTATTTTTTGTGAATGTCTAACAGAAAACAACTACTTTCCCGGCTAAAGCCACGCTGGACATTGAACTACATCTGATAGATATTCTGGAAGGACCCTAACTTAAAAGAAAAAATATGAAATTGAAAATTTGCATTGTCATTCAGATAGTTATTTGATTTTCTATTCCAGTCTCAATTAAAAACTCAGATAGATGAATGAAGCAAAGAAGAATGTTTTCCAAAAGAGAGTAATAGAAATTATTTGTAACAATGACGCAAGAGAGACATCGCATTCACTAGGTCTTCAATACATTTTTGTCGACGAAAATCTATTTCACGCTTCCACGATCATCAGGAAGACCGGGAAAAAAGGGAAACACATTTTCTGGAAGCAATGTCACTTTACAAAGATAAAAAAATGTCAGAAACATTTTTTTTGGAGAGACACTTTGAAATTAGTGTTTTTCTGACATTAAACCAATATTTAATTGAGAATGTTTTCCTTTTCAACGAGAATAGTGTAGAATTCCTCACGAAATATGTATTACTTCCTACCAATTCTTGCGTCTTCAAACATTCTTAAATATATAATGGAAACGATAATATGTATACCGTTCGTTCCTAAAATCCTGAACCATATCCAAAAGTAAGCATATTTAGCGGAAACAAAATGTCATTCCATTTTCATTTCATCCCCTAAAGTATTCAGTCTAATTGGGTGGAGAAAGTTTTTTAATACCCTCGTTGTTTTTATGTACTCCGTTGTAATTTTGATGGCATAACCTCTAATTTATCTTGCCGCGTTAAAATACATAGAAGTTTGATTCGTACCAAGGCAGCATATTCCTAAATTGGACCGCTGGGTGGTCCCAAAAATGGACCGGTCCAATTCAGGAAACCGCTACCTTGCCTTGAATTGATCATGGTATTTTCTTGAAAATGTTCATTTGTTTTTCATTGCAGAATGTCTAAACGTGGGCAGTACGGAAAATGGAGCCAAGAAATGTTGGTGAATGCAATTCAAGCTCACAGCAGAAGTGATTTTGGTCTTAACGAATGTGCACGTCAATTCAATATTTCAAAAACAACGTTTGAAAGGCACTCAGACAATAAAAACACGCGTGCCCATGATGGAATTGAAAAAATTGGAACATTTGCAGTATTTTCCGAAAGAGTTGAAAATTAATCAGTGAAGCACCTTCGAGGCTTAGAAGAGAATAAGAGAATATGTTCGGTATGAAAGTCAGTGTTCTGACTTGTTGAACTAATTGAATGATGTGGACTGTATTACTTTTTTACCATTATTTTATTAATACAAACACAACGTTTCAACATGACAGATATGACATTAATGTCAACATAAACAATATAACTTCTTTTGTCTCTTCGCGAGCAATAAATCTATAAACTAAATAAGCCAGTAGCGGCACTTGTTCGGAGGGTGAATTTCGGAACATGCCCCCAGCCTTGGAAGTCTCTAGCAAATCAAGACTTTCAAAAAAAGTACATCACTCAATCACTCAGTCACTCAGGCACCAACTGGTAACGGGCACAACCTCACAAGAGCTCTGGTTAAAATTCCATCAGCAGTTTTCACTGACGCTACACGGCAAACGCCATCCTTTCCTTGAATTAACTCCAGGACTTGCCCCAAACGCCATTTCATCACAGGTAAGTTAGTTTCTTTGACTAAAACTAGTTGACCAACTTTCAATTCGCTCTGGTTCTGTTTCCACTTGGAACGTTGTTGAAGCTCGCTTATGTATTCGCGGCTCCATCTCTCCCAGAAATTTTGTTGCATCTTCTGAAGATGTTGAAAATGCGACAGCTTATTTTCCGGAACTTCGTATAGTAATGGATCTGGCATTCCTTGGATAGACCTCCCGATCAAGAAGTGAGCTGGGGTGAGGGGTGTCAAATCATCAGGTTCGGATGATAGGGGACTTAAAGGACGGGAATTCAACACAGCTTCAATTTGTGTCAAAAGGGTTTGAAAATCCTCATAAGTTAATGACAAATTTCCAATCACGCGCCTAAGATGATGTTTAACGCTTTTTACTCCTGCCTCCCATAAGCCTCCGAAATGGGGTGAGTTGGCCGGAATGAAATGCCAATTAACATTAATATTTAGGGCCTGTTTACTGATGTGTGCAGAATTATCCATCAGAAAACTACCTAAAGTTTGCAATTCATGACTTGCGCCTATGAAATTAGTTCCGTTGTCCGAAAAAATGTCTGTTGGTTTGCCACGACGTGATACAAATCGCCTTAAAACTTGAATAAAGGCCTCTGCAGTCAACGCAGTTACCAAATCAACATGAATAGCGCGGGTCAGAAAACAGACAAATACGCAAACCCAAGCCTTGGATACTTTAGCACCTCTACCTTTTCTATCTTTTATAATAAATGGGCCAGCATAATCGACGCCTACCTTACTAAAAGGAGGAGAAGGTTCCAACCTAGACTTCGGCAAGTTTCCCATTATAGGTACAATAGCTTGTTTCGAGTACTTGCAACACCTTATACAAGATCGAACTATCTTTTTTGACATATTTCTGCCTGAAATTGGCCAAAATGTTTCGCGTATAGTTGACAATAATAGTTGTGGTCCCGCATGAAGAAGTTCCATATGTTTATATTCAAAAATTAATCTTGTCAAATCATGCTTGGGATCCAATATCAAGGGATGTTTTTTATCGTAGGCAAATTTTGAATAAGCTAACCGCCCTCCTACTCGAACTAGACCGTCTGGGTCTAAAAATGGATTCAAGCTTAAAAGATTGCTATCGCGCTTCAATGGTTTATTTTCTTTCAATCTGCCATAATCGAAAGAGAACATTTCCTTTTGCGACATTTTAATCAATGACATAAAAGCGATATCGATTTCTGAGCCCGTAAGTTTCCCTATTTCGCGATTTTCTTTCAACGTTCTACAGTTTCTAATGAATCTCAGAATGTAAGCCATGGTTCTTTTGATTCTTGATAATTTTGAAAATCGATAGAACGGGAATGTTTGTGCATTTGAAGAAACAATGGATACAACCTTGCGCAGTTCAGGCAAATTATCGTTTGACAAAGTCAAATATGGCCAGTGGGGTTCTTCTTTTAGGAGCCATGTTGGCCCATGCCACCATAAAGGACAATTTGAAATATATTTTGGACTTATCCCTCTGGATACTATATCTGCGGGGTTGTCGCTTGTAGGAACATGTCTCCAACTGTATGATTTTGTTAACCTTTGTATTTCTGCTACTCGATTGTCAACAAATGGTTTTAATAGATTCGGGGATGTTTTGAGCCAACCTAAAACAATTGTTGAGTCAGTCCAACAATAAATATTTTTGAATATAACCTTCATGGATTCTACAACCTTTGATATCAGTCTGGCTGAAAGTAACGCAGTGCAAAGCTCTAAGCGCGGTATGTTCAGTTTCGAAAGAGGAGCTACCTTTGATTTTGCAATTAATAAATTAACCTCTACTTCGTTATTTTGATTAGAAGATTTTACGTAAACACAGGCTCCGTACGCGTCTTGAGATGAATCGCTGAATCCGTGCAATTCTATGTCGGTATATTCATTGCACACAATTTTTCGATTGATCCTTAAACCATTTAAATTATGTAATTCGGTTTCAAATTCGCACCATTGATCATAAATCTTCCTAGGAATTTTCTCATCCCAAGTCAAACGTGCTTCCCACAATTTTTGCAATATAATTTTCGCTACTATGATACAAGCGCTCAGTAGACCCAATGGATCAATCACAGTTGAAATTCTTGAAAGAATTGTTCTTTTAGTCACTTTATATCCCTCATTAAGAGCGTACTGTAACTTATCGGTCTTGCTAATCCACGACAAACCTAACGTTTTACATTGCTTAATATGTTCGGGTGAAAACTCAAATGGCTCGGATTCAATTTTACCCGAGAAATCATCTATTACCGAGCGCATATTCGAACGCCATTTACGAAGTTCAAATCCCCCAGTTAGAAGGATCTGATCAATTCTCCTACAAATGTGTTTTGCTTCCTCAGGTGTATCTGCACCAGTAACTAAATCATCCACGTACATATCAGTTTTGATAATACGAGAAATTATGGGATTGGAATTTTCGTGATTGTCGGCTAATTCGTGTAAACAACGAATAGCTAAGAATGATGCCGCGGTCATGCCATACACCAAACGGTTTATTCTATAAGTGCGCAACGGATCGCCAGGGTTTGATCGCCATACGATTTTTTGCAAATTTCTTTGCTCGGGCTCTAGCAATACTTGCCTGTACATCATCTTGATATCGCTCGTAATAATTATTGCATGCATTCTAAATCGCAGAATGATTGATAGCAAATCATCCTGTATAATCGGACCGGTCATTTGCAAATCATTTAGACTTACTCCTGTAGTCGAAGGGGCGGACGCATTGAAAACTACACGCAATTTAGTGGTGATGCTGTTTTCGCGCAAAACCCCGTGGTGCGGCATATAATATTCAACCTCGTTTCTGAAATCTGAATCTTCTGACATATGCCCTAATGACACGAACTCATTTAAAAAATCCTTGTATAACCCTTTTAGTTTCTCGTTAGACTGAAGTCTTTTTTCTAAACGATAGAACTGTTTAATCGCAAGATGACGTGATTCGCCTAATTTTTCAATGGTATCTTCAAGTGGTAAAGACACTATGAATCTTCCGTTCGTATCACGACGAACCGTATTTGAAAATACTTGTTCGCATAAAATTTCTTCGCTGGAAAATGCTTTCTTGTGACCCATTTCTTCAACCTCCCAAAACTTAGTCAGTTGTGTTTCGATATCTAGATTTTTACTAAGACTACAAGTGGAGCGACAAAGTGGAACTTGAATGGGTCCCGCAACTACCCAACCCAATTTTGTTTTCTGCAAAATAGGCTTTGATGGTCCTAACTTTGTTTGCTCATTGCATAATAATTCCCAGAAATAATCTGCTCCAATTAAAATGTATATTTTTCCAGGAATATGAAAGTTTGGATCGGCTAGTTGAATTTCAATTGGAAAATCAAGATTGGATTTACTTATGTTTGATTCGGGCAAAATTCCTGTTATATTTTCAATGACAAAACATGAGATTTCAAAAGAAAACGAATTATGAATCGACTGTACACGTACATTGCATTTATGTTTCACAAATGAAAGCGCGTTGTTAAATCCTGAAACGGCTAAGTTAGTTTTTATTTTCGTTAATTTTAACCTATTACTTAAATCAGTTGTAATGAAGCTTGACATTGAACCAGAGTCCAAAAGAACTCGTGCAGTTTGTTCCGTGCCCTTATCATTTCTGACAGACACCGAAGCAGTTGAAAGCAGACACTGCTGGCTGTAACCCTTTTTGACAGCGTGCATATTGATGTACTGTTCGTATGGGATTCGCTCGACTCGGCTTCGTCGGCCGTGTCTAAATTGCCGTTTTTGGTTGTCACGTGTGCGTTGTGCAGTACAGAAGTTTCTTCATGAAGAAGAGTATTGTGTTTGTTTGAACAGTATTTACAACCGCTGAAACGACAGTCTTTCACTTGATGATTGCTGCGTAAGCAATTATTGCATAATTGTAAATGTCGTATTTTGATTTTTCGTTCTTTAACAGGGAGTCTCAAAAATTCCGGGCAATAATAAATACTATGTTCCTTTTTGCAATAGGCACAAACGTATTGGCGTGATGACTCTGTGGAATTTTTGCCATGCAAATTTCTTGAGATATTTTTTACGTGTTCGCGTTTTTGGAATTGTTTATCTTGGGGTTCGTTGGGTGATTCAATAGTTCCGAGCAGGTCAGCTCTATTTTTTAGAAAATTGTTTAATTCTTGAAGTGTGGGGACATCATTATTATATCTGTCCTTTTCCCATTCCTTTTTTGTACCTTTGTCTAACTTGCTTGTTATAATATGAATCACCAACGTGTCCCACTTTCCGACGGGTTCACCTAATTGCTCCAAACTTCTTAAATGCTTATTCAATTCATCTTTAATTTTTCTAAGTTGCGTCGAAGATTCATTCGTAATCTGCTTTAGATTGAAGATGGCCTTAACATGATTTTGAACTAACAATCTTTTATTTTCAAATCTATCACATAACATATCCCAAGCGACCTTATAATTGGCATCGGTAAATTCCATTGATTTTATAACTTCCGAAGCTCCTCCCGTTAGTGAGGCTCTAAGGTAGTGAAATTTTTGGATCTTGCTTATTTGTCCGTTTGACTGAATTAAAGATTTGAATACGTCCCGAAATTCCATCCATTGGTCATATGAACCGTCAAATTTCGGTAACTGAATTATAGGGAGCTTGACCCCTTCTGAATGTATTTGTTGTACGCCACTGGCGGGTGCAGTTTTTGAAATCGGAATCGCTCGGGCGATTGAAAAGAGAAACCTTTGCGTCGGACATGCTTTTGTGAAATCTATTTTCGAATAACTCGCGTTCTGAATATTCATTTTCGATATCTTTACTTTCCGATGAACATTCAATTTCGTTTTGAACTTGATCAAATTGATTTAGATACTGATCCGATCGGAATATGCGTTGCTCGATTTCGATGTATTCAATGTCACTGATGACACCTTGATTGTCTGCAATATTTTTTTTTTACGTTACTGACGTATTTTTCAGAGAGATGAAGTTTTTGTTAATAGACTCTCTCTGCTTTTTTAGGGTCCCTAGAGACATGATTGGAAATTGTCAATGCGTGTCAATGCTTTGAATGGGAAAATAATATGAAACTGTTTTGAAGGGAATGGAGTAATAGGAATGCTTTGGAATATAGGAACTCACTCTGATGTTGCTTTCAATGGGAGTTAACTTGCTTTCTTCTTCACGCAATCTGCTGCGCTTATTTAGGTACGACTTCTTTAACTTGTTGCTGAGCTGAACCAACCGAATGTTTTTAATGCTTAATCCGGCTCGAAGGACCATGTTCTGACTTGTTAAACTAATTGAATGATGTGGACTGTATCACTTTTTTACCATTATTTTATTAATACAAACACAACGTTTCAACATGACAGATATGACATTAATGTCAACATAAACTATATAACTTCTTTTGTCTCTTCGCGAGCAATAAATCTATAAACTAAATAAGCCAGTAGCGGCACTTGTTCGGAGGGTGAATTTCGGAACAGTCAGAGACGTCCGAAAACTGGCTTTTGAACTTGCAAATAAAAACGGAATCAAAAACAACTTCAACCAAGAGAAATGCATGTCGTGGAAGAAATGGTATTACGATTTTATGGGAAAACATTGAGTCAATATCGTTAGCAAGAGCAAAAGAAAAAATTTCACGGCACAAATATTCAATGTTGATGAAACTGGACAGAAGTGCTACAAATGCAATCCGCACTACCGGAATTTGGCCAGTCGACTTCACGAGTGTATGCATCGACTATAAAAATATCACAATCGGAATCAGAAACGTGTTTTCGATGATGATCGACCTTTGACCTTGCTCCAAAACCAAATCAAATCAACAATAAATGTCTAAATACAAGAAATATCCACATTACCTATTGAAAATAAAATCACAATAGCACAAAGGAAGTCTCGCTCTCAAGAAACAGTTGAACTGACCAGTTCTCCATATAAGAATCAATTGGATGCTTCAAAATAAGAAGACAACTGAATCCATCGGAAAGTAAACCAAATTTGGTAGTTGTGGTTAAAACTGAAGGTGAAAGTTGGTATTGCAATATTTGTGAGAACGTAAGCGTTGAAGAGATGATACGGGCATGTTATGCAAAAGATGGAATCATGTGAAATGTGCCAAAGTTTCATTAAAATTAAAAAAATATCAGTGTACAGACTATAAAATATAGGACAATACCCACCTAGTTTTTTATTGTCTAGCCATAGAATCATTTGTTACTCTGCTATCTACTATTTCAATATTTTTCTTGTGCAAATGATTTATTAATTTATTGCAGGATGTTTGTTATGTTTTTATTGTCATTCCTACTGATGCTTTGTTTGATTATACGTCGTTTGGTGGTTTGGTTCAATTTGGGAAATCACTGGTCCAATTAAGGAAACCGATTTCTCAAATTGGACTTTACAAATGTTTTTCTCTTCTTTCAATTGAAATATCTACATTCATTTCCTACATTCGTTAATTGTTTTTGAGTAAATCTTGGTAACATACTTTGTTATCCCATAGTCACGATGACCTGAACTTTTGTTGTTTATCTACCAGAAAATCAAATTGAAATATGGTCCAATGTAGGCTTTCTTCCCCTATCGTGAATTCCTTGTTAGGATTTACTATTTGGAGTATTTAATTGTTCAGCTTTCGTTTCTAATTTTTAAGCTAATCAATAATTTAGAAAAAAGATTTTTCTAATTTTGATATTTAAAGTGAAACTTTTCAGAAATTTATTGACGTTATCAAATGTTTTACTTTTCAGTTGCGAAAAGTAAAATTTTTCGCAACTGGTGATGCAAATTAAATTTCACCAACAGTTGCAGAAAATACAGGAATAAAATTTGTTATAATTTTGAGGCTACTCAATACATAATATATATGATAAAAACTAATTATAAATATCAATAACATAATTTGAACAATCGGTGATATTGCTCCCAGCTGACAACGTAGTTTTCTATGTAGCATTAATTTCCATTTTTTACACGCTTTATATTAGCTTCACTTGTATGTTTGTTTGTTTGTTTGTAACCGACTTGGGCGCGATTTTGACCCACTTCCAGACGTCCGAATGATTTGAAATTTGGCAGGTGTACATAATTCCGGTGACAATGCATTAAGAAATTTTTGTGTGAAAAAAACAACAAAATATGGCGTACGAGTTTTGTGATTATGGTCCGATTCGCTTCAAAATTGATATCTCAGGGTTTTCGTGGTTGGAGATTATGATTCTTTTGTCAAAATTGAAAACTTCAAGATGGCGGATCCAAAATGGTGGACGAGATTTGAGGTTATAGTCTGATTCTATTCAAAATTGGTATGTGGGGGTTTGTGGGGTCGAATATCATGATTCTTTTGTGAACATGGAAAAATTCAAGATGGCGGCTTTAAAATGGCGACCGAGTTTTGTGATCATGGTCTGATTCTATTGAAAATTGGTTTGTGGGGATTTTTGGGATCTAATATTCAGATTTTTTTGTGAAAATTGAAAAATTCAAGATGGCGGCCGAGTTTTGTGATTATGGTCTGATTCTATTCAAAATTGGTATGTGGGGGTTTTTGGGGTCGAATATCATGATTCTTTTGTGAAAATTGGAAAATTCAAGATGGCGGGTTCAAAATGACGGCCGAGTTTTGTGATTATGGTATGATTCTGTTCAAAATTGGTATGTGGGGGTTTTTGGGGTCGGAGATTATGATTACCTTATTTGATAAGATTATTCCATTTTTTTATTTGCAAAAAAATAATAAAAATAATAGTTAAAAAAAACTAAAAAAACACGCTTTTATAAATAAACCACACTAAAAGTAGGAAATAAATAATAGTTTGAAAAAACTAAAAAACACGCTTTTATACAGTGACCGGCAGAAAGTACGCATCATATGGGAAATTCTTTTATTAATAAATTTTGACGAATATCGATATGTGCAATCGCTTCTGCATCAAAAGCAACCCCAAAAAACGTTGTACAGTGCCGTTCGTCTACTCGTGTTTGGCGGGAAATTCAAAATATTTAAAAATTATGTCTCAAAACACACTTATTTGGGAAAATATTGAGAAATGATATTTGGAAAAGTTGTTTAGAACGACATTTTATAGCTATGTACAAGTTTTGGAAAAAATCTGAGATAAAAAAATAAAAATCAATTTTTTGCCATAATAAAAGTTTCAATTTGGAAAAATACATTTTAGACAAAGAAACTCATTAGTAAGGCCAACAATATATATATATATATATATATTTCAAATGATATTTCGTAAATATTCGCAAGCTACTTCTATTTTATTCGGAAAAAAATTGAAATCTATGGATTTGCCATGTATTCAGCTGCTTCATAAGAGGTCACTGAAATATCTCCAGGACATTATAATCCCGATACTGTTCATTATTAATAAAGGTCCTTGTATCTACATAATTTCAAATTGAATTTTTTATTCAAACAAAAAATAAATTGATTACAAACTTTCGAGTATGCATTAAATTGTTTGGTTTATAATTATTTCAGCTTCTAATTTTATTATAAAATGTAATTATGTAAAAAAATTAATCAATTTTTCGTTCTAATAAAAAATTCATATTAAAATTCTGTAGATACATGGTTCTTTGTCAATAATAAACAGTATCGGGATCATAATGTTCTGAAGATATTTCTGTGACCTCTTATGAAGCAGCTGAACACAAGGCAAATCCACAGATTTAAAATTTTCTTCGAATATAATAGATGTAGCTGGTGAATCTTTACAAAATATTATTCAAAATATTACTGTTGGGCTTCACTGATGAGTTTTTTTGTCAGAAATGTATTTTTCCAAATTGAAATTTTTTTTATGGCAAAAATTGATTTTTATTTTTTCATCTCAGATTTTTTTCCAAACTTGTACATAGCTATAAAATGTCGTTCTGAACAACTTTTCCGAATAACATTTTTCAATATTTTCCCAAATAAGTGTGTTTTGAGACATAATTTTTAATTTTTTTAAATTTCCCGCCAAACAAGAAAAGACGAACGGCACTGTACAACATCTTTTGGGGTTTCTTTTGATGCAGAAGCGATTGCATGTATCGACATTTGTCAAAATATTATATTAAAAAAAATTCCCATATGGCACGTACTTTCTGCCGGTCACTGTAGAAAACCAGACTAAAAAAATTTAAAATAAAAAAAAATATATTTTATTTAAAAAAAAGCGAGGGGTGTATGGTATCAATAATCATATAGTATATTACACACCTAGGGCAGTAAAGTAAGAAATGTCCCATTGTTGGCCGAGGCGATACCATGCACCCCACGTTTTTTTAAATAAAATAAAATTTTTTCTTATTTTCGAATTTTTTGTCTGGTTTTCTATAAAAGCCTGTTTTTTAGTTTTTTTAAACCATTATTTATTCTAAGGAAGTCTCTCCAAGGATGAGAACACGCTTTTAACGCACTAAAAAGTAAAAATAATTTCAATATTCAATGACTATGCCAAAAAGCGTGAGAGGTCCCAGAACCGGCAAATCTACGAATTTTAGCAAAGCTGAAATTTTTAGTATGAGTAGTGTGATATGTAGTTAAGAACGCATGCATACTTGCTAGCTTGAAAGAGGGGCCCTTTTACGGGTAGCAGGTATAAAAGTACATGAAAAACTTTCTCACTTACGTTGAAGTATCGTGATGCGTTTGACAATTGATATCGTCCAATTGGCCAAGCGGTCTAATGCGCAAGATCTGAGCTCTGATATCATAAATTGGCGAGGGTTCGAATCCTCACGCCTGACGATTTTTTTTTATATCGAAATTGAGAAATAATTTGTATTTTTTATTTGAATATTCATCCCAAAACTGAATCATTTTCCAATTTCAAGCTAGCAAGTACACATACGTCCTCAACTACATATCACACTATTCATACTTAAAATTTCAGCTTTGCTGAAATGAGGTAGGTTTGGCGGCTCTCACTCTGAAAGTATTATGTTACTCAAAGATACGTAACCAAAAAGCACCCCATGCTTTTCGGCATAGTCGTTGAATATTAAATAATTTTGTAGTTTGTAGTGCGTTAAAAGCGTGTTCTTCAGTTTTTTTAAATATATATTTTTTTATATTTTTAACTTCAATTAAAAAGGATCAGATATCAAAATTATAAAAAAGATTGTGTGAAACACGTTAGAAAGACCTATTTCTCGTTACTCGGTAATTACGAAAAATAATGCTTTTCTCAACTGGTTGCACACATAACTATTCCACGGATAGAAGTGATGTCAATAATGATGATAAGAATGAAAAAAATTGTAATTATGTGGGCCCTATAGAAAAAGTGGAGCATCCCCACGAACGAAATGGTTTCGTTCATTTTAAGAGGAGCTTACTGACTGTTTCCGTGAATACAGTATAAGTACCATGAGTTATAAATCAAATTCCGCTCGTGCAGAAAAATGTTCTTGAGGCACATCTCAGCCCCTGATATATCATTCTATTCCCGAGCTGCAATGAGTCTCACTGCCACGATATCCTTGTGTCCTTCTACCCAGAATATACATAATAGCCTTCTCGCCTTACTCATCCTAGTGATTACAGGGGGGCTCCTAGACGATCCACCCCAAGCCACTTGCAGCGTTATTTATGGGTTTTTGGAACTGACTACCTCATTGTTTGACTAACTGCCCACTAGAACGTTTGTCACGGTTATCTACGGATGTATCTCTTTATCTACTGATGTAAATTTACTGTTTAGGCCATTTAACATTTATTATATATTTCTTGCAGGTCAAATATGTTTATTTTTCACCGCTTCACTAATAACACGCTGGTTTCCAAAGGACCAAATATTTTGTGAGAGATACTTGAAACAGAGAGCTGTATGTATAAAACTGAAGTAGAGGTAGAAGGTTTCGATTCTAAGTATAAGGTAGAAGTATTGAATAACAAAGAAAAGTTCTTTACTTTATTCTCCAGTGAGAAAAGAAGATGCAGAATAATTTTTCAAATATTCAGAATCAGTTAAAGACATTGTTGATAAATATATCAAAAAATGTACTGCCTACACTCAGATATTCTATAGAAGTATTAAAAATTAAATTCATACTAAAAATTTACTCTCATACTATTTGCCTCTTGGAGATGTAACTCGTGCAGTTCGCGGATTTATTATCAAAGACTAAACCACGAAAGCAAATTTACTCGACTTACGGACTTAAATTTCCAAGCAACGAAGTTCTCAATGAAATGTCAAGTTTACAAAAAAGCTCTCGTGTAATTATAAGTGATAAGAACACAGTAGATTCGAGATTGTTTTGCGATAAAACCTCACTATATCCTGTCAAAATTAAATGTCAACGTATTAAATTCCTATATTGGGAAATGCAAAATTGATCAAATAAGGGATTCTGAACTCACTACCTACAGTAGTTTGATATTTGAATTCAAATATACATTTTTCAGCATGTTAAAAGCCTCAGGGTTTCAAGTAAGGCAATAAATAATTGAATTCCGCTATTTGCAGAATATCAAGAAAAGTTCTCGTGGAGTAGTGCTTAGCGTGTCTATCACGCTGAAAGCTCGGGGTCAATTCCAGTTCAAGAAACTTTTTTTTTAATCGGTTCCAGGACCCCCTTTGGCGTCAAACCGGAGTTTATTTTGCCACAGAAACTTTGTAATAATTTGAGTGATTGAATCTATATTGATATTTAAGATTTGATTACAAATGGTAGAATTATATTATAAAGTTTTCTGTTCATTTTCATGCGTGTGATGGGGGTAGCGCAAAATCTTGAAATGTTGAAGTTTTCTATGTGGGGGGTGCTTATCGGGAGTAGTGTGCGGTAGATTGTGGATTGCAGGGGGGTCGATATGTTTTTCAGCCTCTCCGTATCTCGATCTGTACGGTCTTTTGTACATCATTACCCTACATCTATTCAAGACCCGAGATTCCGAGACTCCTTGCGAAGCGTATCAGTTTCCTAAGAGCTAAGTTCCTGATGTCTGAGGGCGGTAGTGAAACCCCTTTGAGGAACTTGAGCCTTTTGCAGAACACCGCTTGGCAGTCGCAAAGCAGGTGTTTTGCAGTTCATAGTTCACTGTCTGAGCTAACCATTGTTCGTTGCCAGTTGTCTTAGGGAGAGTTTGCAGTCCCAAGTCGGTCTAGACTCACAAGTGTGTGACTTTAGAGCTTTCAGAACTTGGCTGTCTGTTGCTTCACTTCAAAGCAATATTTGTTGAATTGTCTCCAATTCAATAAATTCTTGATCAGGAACATGTGGGTTAGACAAAATACAGTCAATTTTTTTGTAAAAACATTGTTTCCGCCTTATTTCCTTTTATGTCTACAACTTCACCAACATAACTGGCATTTCCATATTCAGCTATAACCCAAGAACCTTCCTTGAATTTTTCTTCTGATCGCTCTGAATTTAGCACTTCATCATTTGCCTCGTGGTCTGCGTCCATTTCATTTTCTTTATCATTTGCTTTCACTTCATCGACGGATGAAATTTCATGGTCACCAGTTACTAGGCCATTCTCGAAAATATCATCTTCACTTTCTAGGGTTTCCCAAACGTCACTGACGGAACATGAACCATCTTCAATAGTTTTTTGGTGCCTTTCTTATTTCCTTGAATTTTTCTTCTGATCGCTCTGAATTTAGCACTTTATCATTTGCCTCGTGGTCTGCGTCCATTTCATTTTCTTTATCATTTGCTTTCACTTCATCGACGGATGAAATTTCATGGTCACCAGTTACTAGGTCATTCTCGAAAATATCATCTTCACTTTCTAGAGTTTCCCAAACGTCACTGACGGAATATGAACCATCTTCAATAGTTTTTTTGTGCCTTTCTTATTTCCCTTTCCTTTCTTATTTCCCTTTTCTTTCCTAGTTTCCTTTCCATTGTTAGCCTGTTTTTGCGTTATCAAGACGACTCCGTTCAACTACTTCTGCACTTGCTAAAGTTTACGCATACTTTCTGTTCACCCAACCCCTTTTCCCAGGAGTGGTTGCCATTTTACATTCAAAATGGACATAAGTGCCTTAGTCATTTCATTTGCAGTACTGGAAATTTTGAAAGGTAATGTAGACCCATTTATGCTGCTTTTTCCTCCTGGATTGTCAGTAGCACTTGATTCATTTGGATCTTTGTTGCATGCTACTGTAGCTCTCCTACCTCAAATAATAATTTCAGATGTTGAAAGGACGTTTATAGCCTCACTGACAATGCGCGGTGTTGATCTGGCGGTTGTACTCTTACCGATTATGGAAGATGTTGAAGGGACGCTTGTACTTCATCAACAATCCGAGATGTCGGAGATGCTCTTGTGTTCCCAGTAACAATGTTAATGATGCAACTGGGCGCTCACTAACAATTTCAGCCATTTCCACCTTTCGAAGCATTTTCAGTTTTGACAAAGGGAATATTCCACTCCCTTCAAAACCACCCTCAGCGTAAGATCTTGACAAACATCCAGATTCAGATAACTTTTTTATTAATGAAGGAAGTACTAATTTGTCAACATTCTTGTATCTAGTTTCTGCATAAAACTGACGAAGTATGGCTGTGCGTTATTGAGTTAAACTGAGTTTTGTAGGTATTTTGTTGTAAAATAAACACTACTTCACGTATTGACACTTGTATTAGGTAAAGACAATATACAGCGTAAGAAAACAATGTGTTTTTTTTTGACGGTTCCTCAAAACCTGACTTTTTGTTGCTACGTGATAGCCAAGCCAGTAAGGGTTGGAGCATAAGGAGAAAGAGACAAGATAACGTTCAAGTACAATGTGGTAGGTACTGGGTAGCACTTAAACATAAATAGAAACTTGATCGAACATGCCGCCCCCTTGAAAGTGTCCAGCTTTCAACCATATGAAACTGAAGTTAAAGTAAAATAGCAACTTAAATGTTTAAAAAATGAAAATAAATATGAGTTCATATCTTCAACTGCTAGTCCATACTAGTCTCTATCGGTAAAACACATAACTTCACCGAAGCCCTTTGAAAATACCCCTTGAAGTCAAAACAGACACTACGCGCACCACACATCTTCTCCAGGATGCACTTGAACAACTCGACCTAGTTGCCATTTAAGTGGCGGTAGATTGTCATCCTTGATAACGACCATTGTTCCTGGTTGGATAACATAGTTGGGTGTAGATGCTTGCCATTTGCTCCTCCGTTGAAGTTGACACAAATAGTCCTTGGACCATGAATTCCAGAAGTGCTGCATCATTTGAGTCAATTGGTGGTATCTCTTTAGTTTGCTCGTTTTCAGTGTGTTCAAGTCCTCTTGAGGCAGGGCCACCAGGGATGATCCAATTAAGAAATGTCCAGGAGTGAGTACATTTAAATCATCGGGATCCTCGGATAAGGGAATAAGAGGACGGGAATTTAAACATGACTCGACCTGTGTTACAACAGTGTTCAATTCGTCATACGTTAAATTATTATTACCGACTACTCGTTTAAGATGATATTTTGCAGATTTAACGGCTGACTCCCATAAGCCGCCGAAGTGTGGAGAATGGGCTGGTATAAAATGCCAAGTAATGGATATTTGAGTGAAGTGTTCTAAAAATGCTGATTGAGTTGATGAATTTTGAAAAAATGTGAAGAATTCTTGTAACTCATTGCGAGCACCCACAAAATTTGTCCCATTATCGGAATATATGTTTTGACAAAGACCACGACGAGCGATAAATCTTTTGAAACAATTCAGGAAAGCTTCTGTAGTCAAATCGCTGACCAGTTCCAGGTGGACTGCTTTGGTGGCAAAGCAGACAAAAACGCATAAATAACCCTTGATTATTTTATGTCCCCTTAATTTGCCTACCTTGATACCGAAAGGACCAGCATAGTCAACTCCACAGTTGGTGAAAGGCCGACTAGGAGTTATGCGAGATCTAGGAAGATCTCCCATTAAATGTTTGAAAACTGCAGGCTTGACTCTGAAGCATATTAAACACCCGCGCAAAACATTTCGAATAGTACTTCGCCCAGATAGCGGCCAATATTTCAAACGAATTATAGCAAGTAATGCTTGCGGTCCAGAATGTAGATTTTTGTGATGTTCGTATAAAATAATGAGCTTTGTTAAAATGTGGTTGCTGGGTAACAAAATCGGATGCCTCTGATCGTAAGGAATATCCGCCTTCCGTAAACGACCACCCACCCTAATGAGTCCCTTGTCATCCAAAAATGGATTGAAAGATATAAGTTTGCTAGCACTAGACAATGGTTTGCATTTTTGCAAAGCGTGTATTTCCTTGCTGAAATCTTGGACCTGAGCTAACCGAATCAAAACCGTTAAAGGATTTTGCATTTCTTCGATCGTTAATTGCCCCAAAGATCTTGTTGATGAATTTGATTTGCAATTCTTGATGAATCTTAAGCAAAATGCAGTAACCCTCTGCAGCCTGTTAAGACTCGAACATCTTTGGAATATATCCGTTGTGATGTGAGAACTAAACGTATGGTGAAGTACTCTACTTTCGGGAATGTTTTCAGGAACCTCATACCTAGAGATTGGCCAGCTTTTCTCGTCGTAGCTCAACCATTTCGGCCCATCCCACCACAAGGTACAAGATTTCAAGGTGCCAGAATCCACTCCTCTCGATATAATATCAGCTGGGTTGTCTTGAGACACAACGTGCTTCCATTGATGACCTTTAGTTAATCGCTGAATTTCCGCGGTTCGGTTCGCCACGAAAGTTTGCCAATGACATGGCTCCGCGCTCAGCCATGCTAGTACAATGGTAGAATCACTCCAAAATTGAACCGTATCGAATACTACCTGTAAGGAGTCTAGTACCTCTCTTGCTAATTTTGCTGTTAGTAAAGCCGCGCAAAGCTCAAGCCTTGGAAGATTTATTGTTTTAACCGGAGCAACCCTTGATTTTGCACAAATCAACCGAACTTGATGACAGTTATTTTGATCTGTCGATCTTATGTAAATTGCTGAGCCATAGGCTCTTTCAGAGGCGTCCGAAAAGCAGTGTAATTGAATTTTACGTGAATGAGGACAAATCGTTTGCCTGGATATTTCTAGTGATTCTAACGATTTGATTTGTTGTTTGAATTTTAGCCAAGATGTGTGAATATGAAGTGGAAGAGATTCATCCCAACCCACTCTCAATTTCCAAATCTCTTGCATAATGAGTTTAGCCCTTATGACAGCAGGACCCACCAACCCTAGAGGGTCAAATATTTGTGAAGTAATAGACAAAATTGTTCGTTTCGTTACTCTTGTTTGTGTCATATCGATTTGTATTTTATATTGTAAAATATCCCGATCCGAATTCCATAATAACCCTAACGCCTTTGTTGTCGTGTCATCTGACAGATAATGCTCAATTTCTGAATTGTCCCTATCACCAACTAAGACCTCAGCTCGATTTGAAATCCATTTCCTCAAAATGAATCCAGCTGTTTTAAGAATGTGACTAACTTGATCTTTGAGAATTTTTGCTTCAACTACTGTCTTCGTGCTAACCAATAAATCATCCATGTAAAAATCGCGTAATATTGTTTGACTAGCTATAGGACAAGTTTCAGTATTATCCCAGCCTAGCTGTTGCAAACATTTTACTGCCAAAAATGATGCCGGTGCCGTCCCATACGTGATCGTGTTTAGTTGATAAACTTCAATTGGTTGATCGCAAGAAAATCTCCATAAAATTCTTTGCAAGTCCCTGTGTTCATCCTTGATATTTACCTGGCGGTACATTTTTTCCACATCCCCTGCTAAAACGACTTCATATCTTCGAAAACGCAATAAAATATTAAAAAGATTCTCCTGCAGTTTCGGCCCAATCATCAAAACATTGTTTGAAGATAAACCCGTATCCGTAGTCGCGGAACCATCAAATACTACCCTGCATTTAGTTGTTGATGATGTTTCCTTGAATACTCCGTGGTGAGGTAAATAGTAGATTGGGTGATCAACATCCCGCAATTCACCTAACTCCTCTGATGTTCAGAATTTTGTCATATGACCCAAGTCGATATATTCCCTAATAAATTCATGATATTGGGTTTTCGTTTTTTCATCCCTGTCTAACCGTTTTTCAAGTTGCTGAAATCTTTTTAATGCCGTGTTGAATGAATCTCCCAATTCAGATATATTTTCACGCAAGGGCAAATGAACAATGAATCTTCCGTTTTCATTTCGTCTTGTTGTTTCTTGAAATATTTTTTCACATAGCTGCTCTTCCTCAGAAAGAGGTTTTTTCTTATGACATTCCTCTATTTCCCAAAATTTCTCGAGTTGCTCTTGTATTTGTATATTGGACTCGATATTAGATGAAAAATTACATGTTATATTATTTTTTACCTTACGATTACCCAATACAGGACCTGAAACAACCCAACCCAATTTTGTTTTTTGAATAACCGGTTTGTTTGTACCTAATTTCACCTGCCCAACGCAGATTAAATCCCAAAATATCGAAGCGCCTAATAAAATATCTACCTTGTTGGCCTTATCAAATGTGATATCCGCCAATGGAATGTTCTCGGGAATGACCAATTTATTCAATTCGATATTTATTGATGGCAAATCTTCCGAAATTTTGTCAATTATTAGAAAGCGTGACTCAAATTTAAAATTGTTAAATTTGGAATGAACGACCGCATCAACTGAATGTGTAATGTTCGTTATACCTTGCCCGATACCCACCAGTGGAATGCTGATTTTTTTTGTTGGAAGATGTAACCTTTTCCAAAGCTCTCTTGACATAAAATTAGATTGTGACCCTGAATCTAATAACGTTCGACATTCTTGCAAGTTACCAGAACTATCAACAATGTATACTAAAGCCGTAGATAACAGAATTTCTGCCGACAATGTGTTTGCAATACACTGGTAGTTTTGAACTGTTTTTGTGTTCCGCAGATTCTTCCGAAGGACTGACCCTCCCTGAGAACCCGTTACTGTATTCACTAACCTAGATTGTGTTTGTTCACTATGATGTAGCATTGTATTATGTTTCTTTCCGCATTGTTTGCAACCCCTAATGTGCAGCTATCCACTCGATGTCCGTATTTTAAGCAATTCCAACAAGCTCCTGATTTTTTACCTCATCCCGTCTAGCTGACACTGCTAAATTTTGGAATTTCTTACATGCAAACAAAAATGATTTTCTTTACAGATGACGCACGGCTTTGTGACCGCCACAAAGATCTTGACCCATTTTGTCTATCTGATTTACCCTTCCAATCTGCGGTTTTACTGCCAGTTCTGTTGGAATCCATTGCCTCCAAAAGTTGACACCTTTTTTCCAAAAACCTTCGAAATTCAATCATAGTAGCGAATTTATTACTGGGAACATTTTTTTGCCACTCCCCTTTTGTGATTGAATCCAGTTTATTTTCTAAAACGTAGATTAAGAGAGTGTCCCATGACTCGGTTGGCTGACCTAATGATTTTAAAGACCTAATATCTCTTTTCATTACATCTAAAAGCTTTCTCAATTGAGCGAATGATTCCTTATATATTTGTGGGAAATTATACATGGAATCTATGTGGCTCAAAGCTATTAGTTTTTTGTTCTCGAACCGATCTTTTAATAATTTCCAAGCTTCCACGTAATTTTGTTCTGAGACCTCCAAAGCACGAATTACTTCTGCTGCATCCCCCTTTAGCGAGTTTTTTAAATAGTAAAATTTTTGTATTCCCGATAAATTACTATTCGTATGAATCAAAGCATTGAAAGTGTCATGGAATTCTAACCATTCCTTGTACGACCCATAAAATGATGGAATTTCCATGATTGGCAATTTAACGTTTCTGTCTACAAGCTGTGTTCTGTGGTCAACGCTTTGACTACCACCTGGATTGTTGTTTAAGGACGAAGTGCTCGCATTGAGTTTAGCTTCCGCCAGAGAAATCAGTTTAAAATAAGTATCTTCAAAAGATTCTCTCTCTTCGAGTTGCCCCTGTGAATTATCCAATTTTTCTATGTCAGTTTGTAAAGCGTCAAACTCAGTCCAACACTCTCTACACTTTTCTAGGCGCGCCCGCAACTGATCTAACCTATCCCCTGAAGCCGATGAAACGAACGACTCGAATCTTGTTAGCCGTCCCTTCACAATACCCCGTTTTCGAATTAATTCATTTTTTTCTTCCGCCATTGCAACAATAGGTATTGATATCCCCAAACGCGAATTTATAAAAAAGGAAATAACACAGACAGAGCCAGTTCAATGGATGGAAAGGATTGAGAAGGAGAGGAGAAATGTACTCACTTTACTTATTCCTCTAGCCCTTCCGTGCTTTTGCATTTACTGTTCGCTACTCTGCTTCTACCAGGAATTTCCGACCCAATCGTGCCGTTCACGTACTTGTAGGTGCACGTGGATCGCTGATGTCGCTTGATTCTATGGCCACGTTATCCAACTGCGCGCCAACTCCTTGCGCCGTTTGATTCCCACGCTGCCGCCGCTGTCCACTTTCCGATTCGCCGTTGTGTATATCGATCGACTGTGCGATCCCCCGATGATGCTTTTTATGGCAGCTGCCCCTTGATCAGCTCCCACTCTGTAGCACGCCGTTATGTTTGAATTACTTTGATGTCCCTTGATGATTGTATTCCGACCCAAAAACTGCTTCTGTTACATCCAGGTTCGAAGGACCATGTGCGTTATTGAGTTAAACTGAGTTTTGTAGGTATTTTGTTGTAAAATAAACACTACTTCACGTATTGACACTTGTATTAGGTAAAGACAATATACAGCGTAAGAAAACAATGTGTTTTTTTGACGGTTCCTCAAAACCTGACTTTTTGTTGCTACGTGATAGCCAAGCCAGTAAGGGTTGGAGCATAAGGAGAAAGAGACAAGATAACGTTCAAGTACAATGTGGTAGGTACTGGGTAGCACTTAAACATAAATAGAAACTTAATCGAACAATGGCCCTCCAAGAATTTTTTACCAATTTGTATACCCCAATGTCCAAAGGTTGTAATAGGTGAGGGGTATGAGCAGGTAAACAAAATATTTCAATGTGGTTTTCGATGGCCATTTCTATCAACTCCAATGAAATATGAGAATTGTGTCCATCCAAAATGAGCAATTTATTTCCTTCCAAGTGGGAAGTTTCTTTAACGAACCATTTTTCAAACCAATCCAGAAATTCAAGTGCCTCCATCCAACCATCCATCCAACAATGTCAGGTCCATTGACACACCACGTTGAATACAAATGAAGTCCTTTGTAATTGATAAACATTGGCAAAAAATCACCTATTGCATTACAGCACATTAGTACTGTGTAGGTAGCCTTAGTTACGATCCCCACTAGTTTATTAGGGTTACGACTTCCCTTTTTGCAAAGTACTGTTTCTACACCAGCACCAGTTTGAAAGCGAATCCATAAATTTTGTAATTTCTGGCATCAAGACGTTTCGGTTTCTTTGCACTAGTCATCTGAAAAGGGAATAAGTACCACTTTCGTGTTAGTTTATTGACTGAAAAATTTAGATTTTGGCTAACATTGCCATGTCAATTTTCAAATGGGTTCAACATTGACATGTCAATTTTCAATGTGGGTTCAACATTGACAAAGTCAAACATAACCTAACAAAATAAAATTTTAAAAAAATTAAAAAATCGAAGCTAACGTTAATTATTAATGCAAAATATAACTAAAGCGGATAACTAACTGCAACTCACTCTATTTGATGATATCAGAATGAACTGGTTCACTTACATCACGAAGTTTTGTCGTTTCAATTAACAATGAATTTATGTCAGCTGATCGTAGATGGCCATTACAAAATATGAAAAAGTATTCAATTGCAGTGTCATCTACTGGGTGAGTAGCACTATATCAGTACAAAATTACCAGATACCTACAGTGATGATAAGTGGACAAATAATACAATAGTAACGTTTGAAGAAATACATGACAATATTTCCCCCATGTCAATGTTGCACCAGCTCACCTTATTAGGTTTTTGGGTGAGTTCGAAAGCGGGAAAGCTCATTGTGAATGAATGAATCAATAGAACGAAACATTTAGAAACGGTAATTATTCGGACACAATTTCTTCGATTTTGGAACGAGAAGAATTGTTGTAACTTTCCCCGTTGAAAATTCGAATATAACATGAATTCTGGTAATTTTATTCAGTTCTAAATGTGAATCGGGAAATATTCTCGTCAAATATCATTCGTGCTAGAGGATTTCATCGCAATTTTCATCACCCTCGATAAAATACTGCTCTAATGAAGTATTTCCTCTTTTTTGACGCTCTTTGCAAAAACGTCCAGAAAAGAATAAAATTCAAACGAAATATTTGCCAATAGAATGGAGTGAACGATGAAATCATATTTCAAAATAGAAAGCAACATTCCTCATCGAAAAATATAACAATATCATTACCCAACTGACGAAATAATGATATGTAAATAGTCCCAACGTAACAACAATCTGTAAATAACAACGAGTGAAGAGATATATCTTAAGTTTCACTCAAATGAATATTAATAACGAATGTCAGAACCGTAGTAAGAAAACAATGAAAACTACATCAGACAACTTTCTTCCCTCACAAGTTCAACAAAACAAAATAGAATCTACCTGGCGCGCGTGTGGGTCGAACTCTTCTTCTTCAGACTCATTTATAAGACCACTGTCCGCACAATTAAAATATATAATCGTATTTGGACAATTTATATTATTGATAGAGGATAAATGGCCGGCTGGAATCATTTATCTTGGTTGTTGTGAGCTCAGATCGCCAAACTGAATGAGAATACTATCACATATATACAGGGTACTGCCCGCATTTGAGCTACTATATCTTCCAAAGAATATTAACGGTTCAATTTGAAAATTTCGTTCGACTGCAAGGGTATTTCTCTCATAGGAGGTAACGGAACAACCTATTTCACAATATGAGTGTTTTCTTTCCATAAAATTCCATAAAATCGTTTCGATATTGATAGATTTATTAGTGCATTTTCAAAAAATCCAGTTATGGGACAGGTCATAAACAATTCATACTTAAAATATAGGCGAATTAGACATTATCAAGAAAGAAGGAATATAAATTCAATACTCCATTCTCACACATTTTCAGGAAAAAAACTGATTTATTTAAGATAATCGAATGGTTTCCTCAATTTATGGTTAATATCATTGATTGAAGTTTTTTTCTGAAATCGTCTAATCAAATTGTTTCTTCAATTTATGATTCGTTCCACTTTTTTTCTGAAAACGTCTAACCAAGTGAACACTAATTCCCTTCACCTGGAGAAGAAACATGGGAGATCTCATACCTCCCAGACTATTCGGTGAAACATTACAAGTAGTAGAGCAGGTGAAATATCTAGGGCTGATTCTTGACAATAAACTAACCTGGAACCCGCATCTTCAACATGTAACCAATAAAAGCAAGAAAACCTTCATGATGTGCAGCAGAGCTTTTGGAAAAACCTGGGGGCTCAAACCGAAAGCCATGCACTGGCTTTACACAGCGGTAATAAGACCAAGAATAACGTATGGCTCACTCTTATGGTGGCCAAAAACAAATCAAAGACAGGCAAAAACCAACTTTGGGAAAATCCAGAGGCTTGCTTGTCTCTGTATCACGGGTGCAATGAATAGCACTCCAACAGCTGCAATGGAAATCATCCTTAACCTCGAACCCCTTGACTGACATGTCATTGGAGAGGCCAGGATTAGTGCATACAGACTGAAACAAACAAAAAACTGGAGACTCTGAACCACTGGACGTACCAAGATCACTCATGTAATCAACATCGAAGAACTCGAAATGATTTCAGACCCCTATACTCATTCGAAAAACCATTCGAAACACGAATTGACGGATCTGGATGGGCCCCGAGTATAGAATCACAATCAACTGCGGACATAGTCTGGTATACAGACGGTTCAAAGACAGTTTAAGGAACGGGAGCAGGAATACATGGGGTAAGGCCCAGAAGGGATTTCATAATACCACTTGGCAAATGCTCCACGATATTCCAAGCTGAAACACATGCTATTATGGTATGCATTCAGAAGAATCTAGAAAGTGGTTATAGGAAAAAACACATCTACATTCTATCTGACTGTCAAAGTGCTATCAAAGCACTTAACTCTATACAGATAAAGTCTAAACTGGTCTGGGTGGTGCTAGGTCATAGAGGCATTGAAGGCAACGTAAAAGCGGACCAGCTAGCTAGACAAGCATCTGAAACGCTATTCACAGGGCCAGAACCTGTACATGGGATTAGCAAAAACCGATGCAGGACCCTGATCGACGAGTGGATAAAAAGAAGACACCAACAATATTGGGATCAAACTGTCGGGCAAATACACAGCAAAGTCATGGTAGGGCATCCAAATCGGACCCTACGGGCTGACCTTCTGAACCTGAACAGAACGAAGGCACGTATAATAATAGGTCTATTGACTGGACACTGCGGCCTAAGAAAACACCTTAACACCATGGGAGTACGCAGGGAAACCGTGGAGTGTAGGATATGTGATGGAGAGGAGGAAACAGTCCATCATATTATCTTCGACGATGACGTCCTAAGTAGTAGGCGACACAGAACCTTTGGAGAGATCAGCCCGGAAACAGGCATGAATCCGAAGAACCTCATCAACAGGCTACTAAACCTAATTGAAGGCACAAACCTATGAGAAACCACTGACGACAGAGTGATACAATAGACCCCAGCTGATCGCAGTGTCAAGGGAAGCTAAGTGCCAACCCTGTCTCTGGCTCGTCAGCTTTCAACCAACCAACCATGTGAAAAATTATCATTCCTAGGGTAATATATATATATATGTATATATATATATATATATATATATATACAGGCCAAGTCCAACTATTTGGTTAGATCTTGGCAAAATGACAAACAATTCCTAGGGCTAAGATCTATTTTTGTTCTGCATCTCAACGATTAATCAATTGAGTTTTTGTAAGCCAATCACGGTATGTATATACACACTAATACTTCAAAAACTGTTTAACAAAATTTCAAACCGACGAAAACAGAAACATAAAAGCAAAAAATAACCCTTCTTAGTCTTGATAACTAAGCTCCAAAACGTATGTAAGTAACTAATTTTGAGTCGGCGCCAAACCAACAAACAAGTAAATTATTCACGTAAAGCGTAAAATGATGACAGCGGGGTGCGCAGCGGCAGCGCGTCCCTTCGCGAAAATTGCCGTACGTTCTCAGAGTCAATATCAACGAGACAGCTACCCGAACTTGAGGACACACGTCGTTCCGAGTTGTCAGGCGGGGAGCGCATTTTTGAAATGTTGAAGGGCCCACAGACGATGCAATTTGTTGTACAACCGATCGTACAATAGGTTGCACTATAAATCGTACAAACAGATCGTAGAAAGTTTTGCCCACAGACTTGAAAATAATTCAAGCGATCGGTTGTAAAATTAATCTTTTATATTTTAATTGTTCACCATGGCACCGACTGTTTCAAAAAAAAGAAATAGCTGCTGTAGTTGTCGCGTTGTTCTCATATTATTAATATTCTTTTTTAGAAGCTCTATCGTTGCTGCTAGGTTAATTTCCTTAATTTTTTTCAATAAAATTTCGGAACTTTCGTTACGTTTGTCTTTATTTGAGTACTCGTTAGATGTAACATTCCACAAACAAGATTGCTCTCTATAAATTTCGATAAACTCTATCCAAAACTGTTTATTGTTCCCCATTTTAGCGGGCAATCTCACTACACAATGTTAATTTTAGAAATGAAATCGTATCAATAAGTCACCAAATAGATACACACGTTCAAACTTGGTGTATATCCAACCGAATTGTACGACAGTTTTTTAAACATGCTAAACTTTCATACGACTCGACCGCGTTTACGATTGATTGAACGATAACGCCACACACGTTGCAATTGTCGTTCAAACTGTTGGACCAACCAAGATTGTACAACTTGTTGTACAACAAATTGCATCGTCTGTGGGCCGTTTCATTGTTTATCGCTGGAGATTTCAAGTTGCATTTTATGTTATTTTGTTTAAATCATTCCTTTAAATTAATTTAATGATCTTCGTTGATTATTTGTTTGGCGCCGACTCAAAATTAGTTACATACATTAGCTTTGGAGCTTCGTTATTAAGACTAAAAAGGTTTATTTAATTTTTTGCTTTTCAGTTTCTTTCGACGTCGTCGGTTGAATTTTTTCTCAAAAAGTTTTATTTTTTAAATTTTTTGTGGCTAAAGTCTACTAATTTCTACCTACTTAATTTGGATTATTTTTAAAATACCTACTTACCCACCTTACTTCAATTATCAACTGTTATATACTATAACTAGCTGATACCAGTAACAAAGACCTAAAATACCAATTTTTCATGACCCTAACTTGAAAACAAACGGAACCCCCTATACAAATTTTCACCCCCCATTTCACCCCTTTAGGGGTTGAATTTCTGAAAACACTAAAATACATATTTCTTCTATTTGTAACAAAGACTTAAAATACCAATTTTTATGACCCTAACTTGAAAACAAACGGAACCTATAAAATTCACCCCCCATTTACCCCTTAGGGGTTGAATTTCCAAAACACCAAACTATTTTTATTGGTAACAAAGACCCAAATACCAATTTTATGACCCAACTTTAAAACTAATTATACAGACTTTCAATCCCCATTTTGCGCCTTTAGGGTTGAATTTTCAAAATCCATATAACACATTTATCTTTATTTGTGAAGAAGAGCCCAAATACTAATTTCCATGACTCTTATTTCAAAACCAACTGTACTTTCACCCCCCTTCTCACCCATCTTTTCACCCCGTTAGGGATGGAATATCAAAAAAATATGCTATCAAAATGTTAGCTCTTATGTCCAGCGGTTTGGTCTGGGCGTTGATCGTATATCAGTTATTCGATGAGTCAATTAGTGAGGACATCTAATTAATTATATATTTACATATCCCTCGACTGGCTTTCGTCTCCATTATGTTGTAGTGTCAAAACAGAACTACATATGTGTGCCAAGTTTCAACAGAATCGGTTCATAGATGTAAAATCAATAGATCATCCCCTATTTTTCTTCCCTTAGGAATCTTATTTGTTTTTCAAATTCAAATGAAACAAACTTCGAATTATACTTTATACAATAAAAAAAGAATCATTTGAATCGGATAGCCCAGTACAGTTGTGCGTGGTAGAATCGGTTAAGAAGCATTTGTTAATTCAACCAATTTTTTGTTTGGCCACTCTTATTGGCTTAACCCGACAAAATAAAATTATTGTCAAAACACAGGTTTATTCAATTGTTGGATCATTATATTGCGGTGACAAAATGGATTTCCCAATGCAATGCTAACATTTCATTGATTTGAATATATGTTCATCTATCGAAACAATCTTCAACTCATATTGACTGAACATTTGTTTCAACACAAATATAATATTTATTTGAATCAAACAACAGAAATAGATTAAATAATATTATGTTGATTGAATTATATGCGCTAGATGGCGAAGCTTTCGCACAACTGACCCTGACTTTGATAATGTTACCGAATAGCAAAGCCAACTTATTATCGTTGCGAATGGACTTGAATGTCTGTTGTAGGCTCTCATGGTCAGTTGCCACTCATTTCAATAAAGATTTTCAGTGAAGAGATCAGCTTATTTTATTAAATTGATATTTAATTGAATGTATCAATTCGACATAAATACTTGTTTGAATAAATATTTTTGTTGAAGCAATCATCAAATTTTGTAGATCGATTCAACAAAATAATAACATGGTTGAAACAACATTTCCGCCTAAATGAGTTATGAATAGAGTTGGTCCAATAAGATATCTAGTTCATACACAGTTTCAGTTGATTGAAACTTCAAATTTAATCCAAAACCAAGAAATAATTCTACTCATTTTGAGATTATATTTTGTCGTGCATATGACACTTTTATTTGTTTGACTCAAATAAATTTAATTTGATTCAATAATTTGTTTTTGTTCTGTGTAGAAATTCAGTGGGTGAACCAACAATCATCCCCCATTTTCCTACCCTCAAGAGTTTTTTTTTTCAAATTCGAATGGGAGCAACTTTGAGGTATACCCTAATCATTAAAGAAGAAATCATCAGAATCGGAGCACTCTGTGAAAAGTTATGCGTGGTCATACATAAAAAAATTATACGCGGCGGCTGGAGAACCTCCTTCTTTTTTTTCGTCGGTTTGGCCATTCAGTGTGAGCATATTATATTCGCTAAACAATATTCTACAAGAAATCCTTACAGAATAGGATGCATACACTTCTGTACTGAGTTTGACCATAATAAAATAAAAATAATTCTTTTTCATCTACAACATTCTATGCGCGACCCTAATCTGATAACATTGGCTATTCAAATATTTTATGAGATTTACCCAATGCGTGGTGAATGTTAGTTTGCTTCCCAAATTTCATTTGATTGTTTTGTTACTTCTTCATTTATTTTTATTCCAAGCTCAGTCATTATTTAATGATGACGTATTTGAAAGGTAGACGCAAATAAATCCGCCGGGAAAAAAACCGCGGAAAAAAAAGCTGCCCGGAAAAAAACCCACCGAAAAAAAGGCGCCCGAATAAAAGCCAAAAAAAACAAACGTTATATAATATAATATCAACGATAAATTTGTAACGGTAACTAACATTTATCAGTTTCATTTTTGTAAAATTCATAAAACTAGGTAGTACTTCATATTGAAATATTGATGAATCCTTTTTAGAGTGTGGAAGGATTTTTCGAGCAACTCCAGTTATGAAAATACATTGAAGGTAATAATTCGCTGAAGAAGTTTCTGAGGTAGATGAGAAGTAGAATGCCATTAGAGAAACATGCCAAACGTACGCTACGAAAGCTCAAAGCCAGTGGAAATCCGAGAAATCCAACTTTGTTACAGGATTTAAAGATTCAAGGTACGTTACATACTTTTTCATCATACCCGCATCATAATCCTTGTTTTATGACTCAAAACGCGTGCCAAATAACGAAATTAAAACACGCCGGGTTCTAAGGTTGCTAGGTAACAAAAACAAGTCCAACTTTCAAATCAATAATATGAACTGTCAAATAAGCTTGTAAACAACAATTGCTATATCCATGTCAAGAACACGTACCTGATTAGAAGTATTAAAATATAAGGAACATTATCCTGATCTAAAATTCCTTTATGCACGACCGGGCGTAAAGTAACACTTTAGCGCCCGGATTTGCGGGCGTAAAGTAGCACTTTAGCGCCCGCGGACTACTTCATCGCCCGACGGGCGATAAAATCGTTGAACAGGCGCTAAAGTGAATTTTAATCTCATATCGATAGAAATCTATATTCCGATGGATCATATAATCAAACCCAAAACATTATTAACAATAATATAACGAAAACAATGAACATAAATTAATTTAAAAAATGAATTATAACTTAATATTGACAATACAATTAGAACAGTTATTTATGGAAATATTTGGATTTGTTGTTTTCTGTTGTTGCAGATAGTTACTGATTTCAACTGATTCCTCATTACTAGAAGTCTGAAGAGAATGCATGTTATTATCTGGTGTTTCAGAGTAGTGAGCAATATTTTCGGATTGTCTGCAATGGCTAGTAGAAGGCTCATCATTTTCTACAATTTTCTTAGCAATCTTCAGCTTATTTGCAACTGAATTTTCAATATAACCTTCCGCAACAGTCGTCGACTTCCACCCAGCATGTATTTTAATGTTGATGATATCCTCGCCTGCATCTGCTAACATAGTTGCTGAGGAACGTCTGAAGCAGTGACCAGTATATTCTTTCGCATTAGAAATACCTAGGTAAGTGGCTATTCTGAATGGTATTTGACGAATGTATTTTTTCCGATAACCTGTCTCGTACACTTGCCATTTTTATAATACAAAAAAAAACCGCTTTTGATCATTCTGATCTCGCAAGGAAGAATATTTTTTATAAATATCCAAATAACTTGGCTATTTCTATTCTTTATCGATTACAGTAAATACTCGATCTATCTTCGTTTTGGTATCTCGTATAGTTATGAGTAAGAATGTCTCGAAATCTTGAATGTCGTCCACTGTGATATTTGCCAATTCTTCGCGGCGACATGCTCCACAAATACCAAAAATCAGTGCTACCTACAATAAATTCTCAGATTAACATACTGAACATTGAGAAAACATAAAATTAGAACTTACTTCCATCATAAGATACAGATCGTCTGGTGCTTCCCTCAAAAATAACTCGATTTCTTCTCTGCTTAGAATCTTCGAATTCTTTGGTTTATAACCATCAAATTTTCGTTTCAAAAAAGCTATCAATCTTGCGTATCTACTGATATCTATATTATCATGTACCAATTGCGGAAAGAGTGGAAATTTTTGAGCTTTTTTTTCAAAAACGATGAATGTGGAAATCGGGTCGCGGGGTTGTTTAACCAACGGCATCCTGACAAACATACCTCTGGAAAAATTGTTCGCGAATTGGTGACAAGATTTCGCGAAACAGGTTCGGTTTATAACAAAAAGAGGCAGCTTGAAAATCGAGTACTAAATGAACCTACGGAGATAGCACTATTGGGGCAAGTTGCAGTAGATAGTACGCTAAGTACGAGACAATTGGCCATTGCGACGGGTGTGTCTCGTACTAGTGTCCAACGGGTATTGAAAAAATACTAATTTCATCCTTATAAAATTTGCTTAGTGCACGAACTAAATAAAGACGACTTTGATCGTCGCTTGCAATTTTGCGAAGTTATGAGTGAGCGAGCGTTAAACAATGGCCATTTTCAATTTAATGTGTGTTTTCGGACGAAAGTTCCTTCTTCCTAAATGGTTTAGTGAATCGTCACAATTGCCATTACTGGGCTGACACCAATCCAAGGTTTTTCCTTCCTGGAAATTTAACAGGCAATATGTTCTTGGATTTACTACAAAATGCCATCGACCCAGCACTAACAAATATCATTGAGCACGATCCCGCATACAATGAACAGAAACTGATGTTCCAACAAAACGGAGCTCCTCCGCATTACTCCCAAAATGTGGGCAATTATTTAAATGACACGTTTCCAGGACGAGGGAGAGGACGACGGGGCACAATTGAATGGTCACCTCGGTCACCCGACTTAAGTCCTTCAGTTTTTTTTTGTGGGAACACCTAAAAAGCAATGTTTACAAAATACCACCAGACACATTAGAAGAGTTGCAAAGAAAAATTATTAACGTATGTCGCGAAGTGACACCGTAAATGCTCCAGAATGTACGACAACGGTTTGAAAATAACTTGTACCACTGTATGCAGGTTGGCGGACATCAATTCGAGCATTTACTTGACTAATAAATAAGTTTCAAAGTACAATTGAATCGATTTTTGCATTTTTCGTCACACATTATTGTTGGAGTTTGAACGCTCCACATTTTCTAAAAGAGTGGATCTATTTTCAAAAACTAAGCAGCACTTTGTAGGGAATGACAAGCCCCTTCTAATGAGGTATCACTTGACACCCCTTCTCTGTTGAAAATTTTCTGGGGATGACACCCCTACTTAGGGGGTTGAAGGTTTTTCTATGCTTTATGCGTCAAAATGTGTTCCCCTGACAAACAATATTGATGTGTTTTTGGATTTTGCCGAAACATTCTTTCCCACCCTGTGATGCCTTGCGGTACGTTTTCGATGGGCCACCCTGTATATATATATGTTGGTATCACCGAAGGCTGGCGCTATTCGGTGATATTTCAAATAAATGCAGGTTTGTTATGTTTGCTTAGGAAGAAAGAGTTCGTTTCCTTCCAATATTTTCTCATGTTTCAGTTTTGCTAGGAACTCCAGCCGCATTTAATCCACTCCATTTATCAGATTGTTCAGTTACTATAATGATTTCCGAATCGGTGGTTCTTGACAATATTTATGTGTTTATATAAAGTGATAAAACAATGTCTAGTGGTCAATATAGACTGTCCCACGTACAACTTCCCTCCACCACCTGCCATGATCCACTGGAATGAAATTAAAAATAGACACTTGCTACGCATAATAACATCGACATTGTTGAAACAGTGAGAGGTTTTAATAGCATCTAACTGAATTATTGGTCAATAAAAACGTCCAACTGTTGAAATACTTTTGTTGTTTTTGTGATGGAATTAATTATAGGAATAAAAGTTTTATTGTTATTATTACCAATACGGATATTTTTACGGCTCAGCTGATTATACCCCTGCTATTTTTTATTCCAGTTCGTAGAATTGGATCGGACTCTTTTGATGTGACTTGTAATCCGATGAAAAAAGTTAGGTATTGAGCAAATGAATCTATGTTAATCAAATCAATGAGAAAGTGGTCATTTTTGCAAACATGCACAATACAATGTGTGGGAATTCAGCTGAGTGTGTTAACATTCAACATTGTTTGAATGAACGAAATGACCATTAACCATTATTATGCAACTAATATTTCCAAATTTGGTACCTATTCTAGGTAGTTTCATAAACATAGTATCTCTTGCCGTTGACACCATGACTATTAAAAAAATTTAGTGTATGTTCGCTAGATCCCAAAAAAAAGATGGTGCCGCCAGTCATCAGATTCCACAATTTATCATTCACTCATTGAAAAACAAAAATAGCGTTTCTATTTTTGTGTAACCTTTAAATTCTACCATCGAAAGGTTTCAAATCTCCCTAAGCCTACTAGACTAGGTTCGATAATTTTTGAAACAAAAAAAAAATTATAGTAGAATGAAACTTATTGGAAAAGGAAGAGAATATAACAAAAATGAAAGGAAAAATAATTTACGGGTGATCTTAGGTCGGGAAGTGGAAGGGGGTGGGTTTTTGAGGGGTAAAAAACGGTTTATCTCGATTTCCGGCAAAACTACAAGTTCTATGGAAAAAAGTTATGTAAAAGTTTCAAATAACCAAGTTTTTGGCTTTTTATTTTTACCTTTTACAAAAAAAAAATTACGAAATTTGGTGGAAACTCACTTTTTTATGTCCCAAAGACACTGTAATTTTTTTTATTTAAAATATTTATGTTTCCACCTTATTTTGACTTAATATCGACAAAGCACCCTAATTTTCAATCAGAAATTCTCCCGTCAAAATATCAGGTTTTTTAAAAAAGTCGGTGGGCTTTTTGTTCGTTGAAATCTCTACTTTCTGATAGTGTAAAAAAAATATACATTACTATGTTAAATGTACTCAGAAAATGCAAAGAAATAACAGGTAGTAAGGCCCAGACCCTCCTAGCCCCTTTCCCACTTCTCTATTAAATACCTTTTGATGGGCTAAAATTTTCCGTAGGTCACTCAGGTATATAAGTTATCTTGAAATAGCAATAAATAGGCATCTACGCATATAATTTAAAGAAGATTCTACAACTTTCTCAAAATATTGTAGATGTCTTATTAAATTCGGATTCGAGTTTTTTCGTTTCTTTGCATTTTCTGTATAGTAATGTACTTTTTTTTATACCATCAGAAAGTAGAGATTTCAACGAACAAAAAGCCCACCGACTCTTTAGAAGAGCTGATATTTTGACGGGAGAATTTTCGATTGAAAATTAGGGTGCGTTTTCGATATTAAGTCAAAATAAGGTGAAAAAATGAATATTTTAAATAAAAAAAAATAAAGTGTTTGGAACATAAAAAGGAGGTTTTCACCGAATTTCGTGAAAATAAAAATTGTAGAAGATAAAAATAAAAAACCAAAAACTTGGTTATTTGAACTTTTCACATAAATTTTGAGGTTATGTTATGTCTTTTTATTATCTACAACTTTGCCATTTAAGTTTTTCATATAGGATCTGTAGTTTTGCCGGAAATCGAGATAAACCGTTTTTTTACCCTTAAAAACTCACCCCCTTCCACTTCCCGACCTCAGATCGCCCGTAAATTATTTTTTCTTTCATTTTTGTTATATTCTCTTCCTTTTCCAATGGGTTTCATCCTACTATTATTTTTTTTCACTTTTTGCCATTTTCAAAGGCTTCAGCACTGGTCTATACGCAATTTTTCTATGTAGTCTAACTCAAGTCGCAAAAAAAGCAAACCAAACTTTCGGCTTGGTTCAACTCAAAGTTTTTATGGAGTTATCAACAAGTTAAAAATTGGTATCTAGAATTTTATTTTATTGAAAAAACAAAGATATAGGCAGAACACACATGGGTTCTAAACTCTATATCAATTTACTTGGAACACTTCGAAAACTGATAATTATGTATAAAGCCTATAATTTTAATCGAAACTATTACTGACAAATAGATGACGATCTGATCTGACAAATAGATTATTCGTTTTTCACAGTGTGTTTGAAGAAAGAAATGGACTGATAAGTTATGTGAATCAAAGAAAGACTACACTAGTGTCAAACGACATCCAATTAACAACATTATCAACTCATTGAAAAACATCAATGGTAAAATGCAGCGATTTTCTGATTGTATGTAGAAACTTTCAGAATTGCAATGTTGGACCTCAGGAAGCTCCACCAAACGACATATATTTTGCCAATACTAATACGAAAGATTGGGTTTCTTCAAATTTTCAACAGCCGCCATTTTGAAACTACCCGGCTGTTTTGAACTCAGCTGAGATATTCATAAATATTATTTTTGTGCTGAATTTCATTTTATTCAGTTGAAATATGTGGCCTTCAGTTTGTTTGTATGGATATATATATATATATATATATTTATATATATATATATATATATATTTTCTTTAGTTTCTTGACCAAATATATATTTTCTTCAATTTCTCGGAATAAAGGTCTGATTCAGTCAATTCATATAATTTCTCTTTAAGTTTCGACATGGTATTTGTCATCATCAGGTTAAAACAAAATTATTTTATTTGAATTCTGCGTTCGCATCGTACGCATCCTACAATAACGTTCGTACGATCGATTTGATGACAAATACCATGTCGAAACGTAGTTAAGAGAAATTATATGAATTGACTGAATCAGACCTTTATTCCGAGAAATTAAGGAAAATATACATATATATATATATATATAGATTGTAATCTAACCTTTTGCTCACCCGTGAATGACGAGTATATAATGCCATTTCATAACGAATTACAGGGGTTGAAAATATGAAGGAAGATATTTGAAAACATGTTTTGTTCTATCTAAAATTTGACAAGATTTTGGGTATCACCTTCCGCCTAATTTCAGGTGACCTGCTCAGCGAACTTCGGCAATTGCCGAAAGCAATAAACATTTACCTCAATATTAGAATGAGGTAGTATGTTGAAGTGATTGTGTAGTAGATGTACAAATTGCAGGATGCCTGAGATATATACTCAATTTCAAAGTGAAGAAAATAACTGACCTTGTTATATCCAAACTGGTGATGAAGTCAGAACTAGTTTACTTTATACTCTGCTTCGAAGCACTTATCACAATTATTACTTGTAAGAAACAAACAACATGAACAGTATTGAAAAGAAAACATTCGCAATTGAATATTGTATTGAAAAATAATATCACCACCATTGTAGTGATTCAGACATTCAGAACACTGTTATCAAGCAAGATGCTCGTATGTACTGTTTACAAAGCTGTCTACGAACAAAAGTTCGTTAGATTCTACACATGTTTTCTGATTGGCTGGTGAATGGAAGATCTTAAGATCGTAAAGAACAACTAATCAGAATACTGTACGTGATGTGCACGAGAATTAATTTGAACATTATTGTCTTTGTCTTTTAAAAAAAATGTCATTCTATCAAAACTAATTTATATTATATTAATATATCCAGTACGATTACGCTCGCACAGTGATTGGCGACTCCAGAATCCAAACAGAATTGCATACTACTACTTCATTCATAAATGCGACGAGTGATTCATCTTGTCTTCTAATCTCCAGAATACGCCCGGAACAGCTCGGTGTTTAGTTTCAAGAGCCAGCAAAAAACAAAGACAATAATGTTCGAATTAATTCTCCTGCACATCGCATACTGTTTTCTGATTGGTTGCTAATTATGATATTCCATTCACCAGCCAATCAGAAAAACACTAGTAGGCTCTAAAAAACGTTCGTTCGTAGACAGCTTTGTAAACCGTGCATGCGAGAATCTTCCTTGGCAACAGTTCAGTTCAATGTGTGTGACAATTATGATAAGATCCTCAAAACAGAGTATGAAGTCAACTAGTTCTGACTTCATCACCAGTTTGGATATTACAAGGTTAGTTGTTTTCTTCACTATAAAACTGACTATCTATCTCAGGCAGCCTGTAATGTATACATTCACCGAACAATCAGTTCAACATTCTACATTATTCAAATGTCGAGTGAAATGTTCATCGCATTCGCATAACAAAGAACAAAACATGTTTTCAATATTTTTTTTCATATTTATAACCACTGTAATTCGTTATAAAATGGCATTATATACACTCGTCATTCACGGATGTGCAAGAAGTTAGATTACACCCTGTATATATATACATATATATATATATATATATATATATTGTGTAGGTTATATATATAGCGTAAGCTGTATTTTTTTCAATTTAATTTTAGGCCTACATGCCAAATTATATTATGTTACAAATTTTTTTTAGCAGATATAGTGGGATTACTTTGAAAATTTTTCTCATGTGTCGGAATGTCCATAAGAGGTGTGGAATTATCCCTGAATTGCAGCGGTAATCCACCTACTATGTGGATTATCGCTGTAATTCAGCGCGCCAGGTGACAATTCAACTGCAGTGACGCGATTTAAAAATCGGGAGTGTATGTTTTGCGATTGCCATGGAAGTAACAGAGAGGCTTAAGACCATAGCAACGCGTACCTGAAGTGAACAGTGTTTCATATTTAACGTCTGAAATGAACCGTTTCGGGACTTTCAAAGAAGCTGAAATCGACACGCAAATCGAAAAAACGACTCCAGCGAATACAAAGAAAAACAAGAAGTTTGTCTGGAATCAGTTCATGGATTTTTTTGCAACCAGAGTGTATAAATTGGAACGAGGAACGCTAGTATGCGAAATTGTGAAAATCTTGAAAGACTGGGCTCATAATATGAAGAAAAGTAACGGTGAGGAGAACAAAGAAAGCACCGTGAATACTATTTGGAATGTCACCGCCAAAATGATTATGGAAGAATACTTCCAGAAATATGGTATAAAAATTGACCCATTCCAAGATGTCGTGTTTGAATCTGCACGGGACGCAAAAAATGCAAAGAGTAGAGACCTACATGCTCAAGATAGTAGAAAAGTGAGCTCAACTGCTCTGAAATTCGAAGAACTGGAAAAACTAGTAAACAGTTGTGACGAAGGAACCCCAGAGGGACTATTGAAGAAGGTGTTCTTCGTTTTGTCGTATGAATTGGCGTGGAGAGGAAGCGAAGGATGTAGAGCAAAGCTACAGTTTTTCAAAGAAGAACTCGATAACTCAGGCCTTGAAACAAACAGAATTGAATACAATCCGATTTTCGGAAAAACTTCCTAGGGCGGATCCAAGCCATGTGCCTCAACTAAGTGGTTGGTAATGAATAGAAATAACTATAATTTTTGTCCAGTTCAATTATTTCACGCATTAAAATCGAAAAGAGAACACATAGAAGTGACCGTTTATTTTTAACCGTCAATCTATATTTTAAAGTGGTTCAAAAACATACCTGTGGGGCAAAACAAGATAGCAAAGTGGACTAAGAAACAAGCAAATCAGGTGGGGACTAGACGTGGAAAGAAAAAAAATTACCAATCACTCATTGAGGGCAACAGCGGTCTCAAATTTGGCAAAGAGCGGAGTTGCTGAGCAAGAACTTATCAAAATAACAGGACAGGCCAACTCCAAATCGCGACTACAGATAGATAAAACCGGTTGAAAAAATGCGTGACAATGAAAATCTACAAGCATGCGCGCCAGGAGGAGGTTCAAGATCAACTTCAGTTAAGGAGAAGACAAATACAAATGTTTACAGTATCACTTACAATAATTGTAGTATCAACTATAACAATGAATTATATGAATCTTCTTGTATTCTTAAAATTTTCTACCGAATGCCATTCGTGCTTTGAAAATTAACCAAATGATTCTGAAAAACGTGTTTTTTTTAAACTGCATTCGGTTATTTTTTTTCGTTGTTTCAAAAAATTTATGCTTTGAAACAACCAAAAAAAATTAATTCGTGCTGTTTTTTCAGAATTATCGGTAATTTTTGAAGCACTTATGGTATTATCCCCAATAATCAGACAGTGTTTCGTAATGACACTTATTTTTGTGTATTTCTAGTAGAGTTAATAAATATATATCGATGGCAATGGCATAATTCTAAAAGATTCGAATAGAGACTGACAATGTTCTCTCAAATTTTTTCAGCTATAATTCTCATTGAATTTTTTTGCAAGCTGAAAATTTCACATAAATAACTTGAGTTTTTCCATAAAACAATGCCATAGCGAATAGTCGAGTGGTTTAGGGATACATATATATAGTGATAAGTGTATTGTGCTTTCTTATTTTTCTGAGCTGACGAAAGAGGTATGTGTATGAACAGAGTTTTTAGCTGATAGCACATATGTGGGAATTCCAATTCAATGAGTCATCAAGATGTATGCCAAAAAATCTTACGCTTGACCACTAATGTAGTATTTTTCAATATAAATGACGGTTTTATCAATATTTTGTTTAACAAGATTATTAGGAAAGAAAGTGTAGAACAAATCATTCACATATACTATAAAGAACAGGAGGCCCAGGACCGAGCCTTGGGGTACTCCATTTTTGATCGATCTATAGTGTGACATCTCGTTTTTGACAGAAACACAATCTTGAAGGTCTTTCAAATAAGATGAAATGAGTGAAAGTGGTGGCCCACGGATTCCATAAAAATCGAGTTTGAACGACGAAGTGGCATCAGTTTTGTTGAGGTTATCGTATTCAAACTTGACATTAGTGTTGTTACGTGAAGTTCTCAAGAAGCTCTTGGTTGTCATATCAGCTCCAAGTATATATAAACATGAAGGGGGAAAAAATCTCAAAATTGTCGTCTCCACAACATTTATTTACTCTAAATAGGAAAATGGCTTTCAGTTGAAGTTCCTGAATTTTTGGAATGTTATAGATTTTGACTTGCTCGTCAGAAGTGTCCATGGACACAAAAAAATCGACCGACTCGTTTTCTGCTCAGAATTTTCATCAATTCCGAGAAAGAACAAAACGCATATTCATTCTGGGAATACCTTGCCTCAATGATAGTACAATGTCACGTTGATCTCGTATCCATTATACTTTTTCGTTTTGTGCTCTACAACAAGGTGAATAAAGAAAAATCCAATTCGATTAATTTTAAACCAATGTCGGTTCTCTGATGAGAATTGAAGATTTAATTTAGCCTGGATGAACTCCCTTAATCTCTATCCATGTTAATTGACATTGTTTTTTTTATATAGGGTGGTTCGAAAATAGGGGAACGCCAACCCCTCGTTTCCACAAGCTTTCATTTAGTTTCACTAGTTAGTTAGTTCGTTTGTTATTTTGGGTCAAATATTGCAAGTGAATTTTGACCGACTTCGGCAGGTATTCATAATTCCGGTAACAATGCATTATGCAATTCTTGTTAGAGAAAAAAACGAAATGGCAGCTCCAAGATGGCGGATGAGATTTGTAATGATGGTCCGATTTGATTCAAAATTGGTATGTGGGGGTTTTCGGGGTGGGTGATTATGAACTTTATCATAATTCACGAATTCAAGATGGCGGCTCCAAGATGGCGGATGAGTATTGTCATTATGGTCCGACTCTATTCAAAATTAGTATGTGGAAGTTTTTGGAACCGAAGATCATGAAATGTCTGTCAAAATTTATAAATTAAAGATGGTGGCTCCAAGATGGAGGACGAGTTTTGTTATTATGGTCCAATTCGATTCGAAATCGGTATGTGGGGTTTTCGGGGACGGAGATTAGGATTTTTTTGTCAAAATTCATAAATTCAAGATGGCAGCTCCAAGATGGCGGACGAGTTTTGTGATTATGGTCCGATTCGATTCAAAATTGGTATGTGGGGGTTTTCGGGGTCGTGGACTATGATATTTCAATCGAAATTCATGAATTCAAGATGGCGACCACCAAATGGCGGACGACTTTTGTTAATATCGTCCAATTCGATTCAAAATTGGTATGCGGCAGTTTTCGGGGTCGGAGATTATGAATTTTTCGTCGAAATCCAAAAAGTTGGAATGGCGGGCCCAGGATGGAAGACGAGTTTTGTGATTATGGTCCGATTCGATTCAAAATTGGTGTGTGGGAGTTTTTGTGGTAGGAGATCATGATTTTTTTCAGCTCAATACTCATGGGGAAGTGACCTTGTAATATCGATGCTCTCTATGAGAAATGCATAGATTAAGGCGAACTAACTAAAAAGCAGCAAATGAAATAACTAATAAAAAACCTTTATATTTATAAATATATATATATATATATATATATACATATATATATATATATATATATATATATCAAACATTCTTCAATGTTAAGAACGTTGCCCAGTCATTTCATGTATGTAGGGCGAATAAAAAGATTCAGTCCAAAATTCTTAGCAAAAATGCCTCTTTTACAATGAATACCCTGTATTTCGAGAAAAAAACGATTAATTTTCATGAATTTTTCATATAATGTACGGTTTGAGGAGTCCGAAATATCGTCATGAATATTAGCCTAGGTCTCCGAACTCGTTTGCCGGCTACATACTTTTGAATGTTCGGATTTTAGTGATACCCATATACTCCATCGGAGACAGGAATGGGCTATTTTCGAACAATTCTCCTTGTTGAAAAATATTCAGAGTAGTAGTGCGGTACTTATTTCAAAAATGCAATACCTTATATACATGGTAAGTGAAATGTCTTTCATTTGAAATCCCTGTTTCCAAGGCAATTAGAAAAATATTTCATATGATTTCTATGAAATGTGGGGTTTCCACAAAACAAGGGATATTTTCCAATCAAGCCGATGAAAACCTAGGAATGGGATATCTGGCATACAATCAACAAAGGAATACAGAAAAATGATAATTATTCTTCAAGACATTTCATCTAGTTTACTCTGAAAACTATAAGACACTCCGTTACCCGTTTCTGTGAATTTTTTGGGATTGAGACTGATATTTTTTTCAATATGTTCAATATGTTTACGAAAAAGGTCCAAATTGGTGACAGACTTCTGAAACTCGACTTTTTTTATCATGATACCAAGAAAATATGCAGCAGAAAAAAAACAATTTTATGTTCCTTTCAATAACAGCTATTCATCGGAGAATACATTTGGAACAGTAGGAAAACGTATTTAGCGTATTTTCTCTATACATAGTGAAATAGGCCTACAGGGGATACCACTAAACGCACCGGCAACTCTACCTCTGGGGTGGTGTGGAAACGAGTTAATTCACATCGTATAATATGAATTTCCAATTTTTTTTATAAAATTCATTGATTTCTACAATTCAAACCACTCCCTTATATTGCATTCATTGTTACGGAGAGTTGTTCGAAAATAGCCCATTTCTGTCTCCGATGGAGTATATGGGTATCAATAAAATCCGAATATTCAAAATTATGTAGCCGACAAACGAGTCCGAAGACCTAAGCTAATATTGGTGACCATTTCTTGGACCTCTGAAACCATATTTCATATCAATTCATGAAAATTAACCGATTTTTTCTCGAAATACAGGCTAAAAATTCTGAGCATAAAGCTTCACTTTTCATCTTTCACACCCTGTATCTCGAAAACTGGCCACTCGATTATTTTGTGCCAATGGACACTTAAGTGTAAATCAATGTAGAAATCGAAACCCAACTGAGTACTGTCTACGTCCATGTGCGCGCACTTGATTAAAAGATGATTTCGTATTGTCAGAAGTGTTGAAGATCTGATTTTTTTTGTATCTTTCACATCTGCGATTTTAGAATTGAATGAAACCAGTTTGGTCATACTTTTTTCATTTGTGATTGAAATATTCCGTAGGTTTCAGGAGATTTGAAGCCTATAACTTTTTATCGTAGGATTTCAGGTTTACACAAAAATAGAAAATGAAAAATATATCCCAAATGTACACTCCATTGATGCCAATTTCGAAATCAATGACTGAATTTTTAAATTTACCCTTTTGGTCTGCCGAACCATTAGTTTTTCGATTACGTGACTTTCCAATTACATTACACTAACAGTGATTACCCTCGGTGAGGTTTTCCATTTTTCGAAAATAATCTTCTTGCATTTTTTTTTATTCGTTCGTGAAAAATAACCAAAAAAACATGCTCGAATTATGAATATAAAGAGTCTGGTACAGAAATAATGCGAATAGAAACCTAAAGGCGGGACCTCCCACTTTCATAGCAGACGATAAAACCTTTTTAACAAAAAATTAAACCGACGAAAAACGGAACTGAAAAGCAAAAAATAAAAAAAACTTTTTTAGTCTTGATAACTGAGCTCATAAACTAATATAAGTAACAAATTTTTTTGAAGTAATTTAATGTTCTTCGTTGATTGTTTGTTTGGCGCCAACTCAAAATTCGAATAAAAAAGAATCATCCAAATCGGACAACCCAGTACAAAGTTATGCCTGATCGAATTGGTAAATGAACCAAAATTCAGAGGGTGAACGATCAATATCCTCCATTTTGCTACCCTTACTGGAGGTTTTTTTTCAAATTCAAATGGGACCAACTTCGAAGTACATCCTATCAAATGAAAAAATAATCATCAAAATCGAACTACTCTGTAAAAAGTTATGCGTGGTCATACATAAAAAAATATACGCGTCGACTAGAGAACTTCCTCCTTTTTGATTTCGTCAGTTAAAAATAGGCCAGTCTAGCTATTATCGATGATGACAGTTCTAGCAATCTATTCACATATTTCACTATTTTATATCATACATATGAATTTTAAGTATTTCGTACTTACCTACAAAGTATATTATCAAATGTCCCCAAATAACAAATTGGTGGATAACTTACCTGATCGGATTATATATTCCAGTAACGAAAAATCTCTCTGGAATTGTTGCCCATTACAAGACAATATAATAACTACTATTTCATTAGTTAAAATCAAATCACTGCTTTTCAATTAGGTATTTATTGGGTAAACCAAATTAACCCAAGCGAAAATTCCTAGTATTATTCCTCGATAATTACCAGACATTTTAGCGGAAAGTACAGCTATTTAGTTGGTTGGGACATAAAAGTGAGTTTCCGACGTCGTTCAGTACAGTCTCTGGGCATTGTTCAAGTGAGTTTCAGTTAGTTACTCCCTCAACATCGTTCAACACCCAGTCATAACTCGTCGTGCAATTCAAGTCTCCAACACTATGACTCGGTACAATACTGTATTGAAAAGGGAAACATTATCTATTGAATAGGAAGAATTTTCTTTGAATTGTAAAATCCATGATGAAAATGAAGCTATTTTTCGTGAATGACTAACAGAAAAATCTATTCGACTGTGTATCGAATGATAAACTACTAGAAAAACTAAACTTCTACGGTGTGCGGGGGGTACCTCTGAAACTTATAAAGTCCTATCTCAATAACAGAATTCAGTGTGTAGCCATAGTGAACAACTTCTCTGAATTCCAGAACATAAACCACGGAGTCCCGCAGGGAAGTGTATTGGGACCACTGTTGTTTCTTATCTACCTCAACGATATTTTTTACTATATGTCGCCCTCTGGATGTATTTGTTTTGCAGATGACACAACCTTAATTGAAACACATTGCAACCCTATCACACTCAACAATCTTACTGAGCAAGCCAAAAACAAGGCTCATATTTGGTTCAGTTCAAATAATCTTAAATTAAATGAAGAAAAACCCAAAAAAATTTCTTCTCTGCTAACAACTATTTTACCTCGAATAACTCAGTCAACCTGTTAGGTATTGTGCTAGACGACAGGTTAAAATGGAGTGCCCACATTGATCATTTATGCAAAAAACTCTCCACCCAATTATTCCTATTGAGACAACTAAAAAAAGTATTGAGCATTCCAATATTAATAACTTCCTACCATTCTCTCTTTCACTCGCACCTTAACTATGGTACTATTCTCTGGGGAAACTCAACACACTCAATTAGAGTATTCAGACTCCAAAAAAAGGCGCTAAGGATCATAGATGGTGCAACCTTCCATGCCCACTGTCAGCCACTATTCAAGAAATTCAGAATTTTACCAATTCCTTGTGTCTATATCTATCAAACTCAACTGGAGATTTTTACTAATATAACTCTATACTCATCTAATGCTGATGTCCACAACCATGCTACAAGATCATCGAATGAACTCAGAATTCCTAAATTCAGATTGTCCATCACAGAGCAAAATTCTATAAATGTCAAAATTTTCAATAAATTACCAGTATTTGTAAAATCATTAAATTTCAGCCAATTCAAGAAATGTGTAAAGAACCATTTACTATTATATTGTTTTTACTCAATAGAGGAATTCCTATCATTTAACCATGAATGCATGTTACTCACCCCAACTACATAACCGTAGCGCATTAAAAATATTTATAATAAAAATTTTAAAACAATAAAACCCGCTTAAGGGGCATGTCTAATACAATCCATGTTGTGATTGCTTTGTTGTGTTGTTTCAAAACTTTTAAACATTTGTGTCAAAACTTTTAAACATTTGTAGTTACATATATATGTAATACTGTCCTGTTCATTTTATTTGTAATGACTAATTTTATTACTTGTAATGACTAATTTTATTACTTGTAATTTTAACTATTGTTAATTTTAATTTTTGTACTTTGACATGCTACAAACATAATTTTATGTAACGTGGTTAAATAATAAATTCTATTCTATTCAATATTCAATTGAGAATATTTCCCTTTTCAACATAAATACCCCACAAGAGGTTATCTTGAATGATGGAAAATGGTGACTTAAGTATATCTTTCAATCGCAGATGATTCCACATCTGATTGTACGAACATCCTGATCATATTTTCCAACAAATCCATACTGTATTATTCCACAACTCTCACACATTTCTGTCGCGACTTCGCTCTGCACAAGTAGAAACGCCTCCGCTGTGATAATCAATACCCAATAAACATATTACATCAACATAAACTGACGGCTCTGCCACAGAAGTAATAGTTACACACGAAAATATGTAATGGGTGTAACGGTTATTAGCCGATATACGCCAAAACCATTCATATTTTGTTATATCTGCATGACAAATTACTTTTTGAAGTTATTTCCTCAGATAGTGATTCTTTCAACAACATAGAATGAGGTATCTCCTTGTAATAACACAACTTACTACTGATCAGTCAAGAGTGTCTAACAAAATTTTCGAGGACTGTGAAACTTTTGCCCTGTATACCTAAAATATAAAATGGGGATATGGTATATGGGAGTGTATCTGACAATCACGAGTAGTCTTCGACACTAATGTGTATTAACGACTAGGTATCGCATCATTAAGAGCTGCTGTTAGCATAAGCCAACTAATGGCGTGCGTTTCATAACTCACGAAATCGACGGCCGTAATCGCTTCGACATTCAATGGCGATTAGATGAAGTGAAATGTTAATGCACGGGGAATTTCAACAACTGGGAAGCTAGGGTTATCTATCATTCCACAGACTGTGGCTTGATGTTATCTAAAGGAACATTGCTTTCAGCAAGAGTGTGTTATCGAGAATGTGTAGAAAAACATTACCAGTCTTGTGGGAATAGTTCGAGAAGTGATACTTTTGGGATCATGTGAAAAATGTACAGCACGAGCCACATCTATACATAATTACATGTCGTGACTGACAGACTCACTGACAGATGATCAACGCCCAGTATATAAAGCTGGACTTGAATAGCTAAAATTTTGATAGCGTGTTTCTATGTTGACATAGATATCATCCATCCCTAAGGGGTTGGAATGGGGGTGAGAAAGGGGGGAAATTTGCAAGTACCGTTAGTTCTGAAATAAGAGTTATGAAAATTGGTAATTGAGCAAAATAACCTCAAATATTTCCATTCTGGAAATACAAACTATGACTAGCTTGACAAATTATAATTCAATAAAAAATGTACCTGCTGATGAAGGTAAATTGCTATGTAATGGATTCAGATGAGTATAATAACACTTTTTTATTTTTATGTATGCCAGTTTAGAGGCCACTCAATAAGCAGGTTTCACCCAGGTCTATCATAGAGTATCACATAAATTACAAGTTATGGGATCACTTATTCTTCGAGAGTACATAGTGTTATGAAGTAACATCTTGTATTTTAATATAATCACTTTAAATCAAAGAATAAAATATTTTTTTTCTATGACGGGAAAAAAGTTTGACATTTTATCTCTGTTGACAGGTAACGAAATATCACTTTTTATGAAATTACTTTTTTCCCCGGAAAAAAAGTTAGTACTTTTTTCCGGATATATATACATAAGTAAAGGTAGATATTTAATTTTAGAATATTTTATCATACAAAAGTTATATTGCCTTTATATCAAAAGTACAATTATTAAATGTGCATTGCATGCATGACATGTTCCTTGAACTATTCGGTACAACAGTCGAATTTTCTTGTGTTGAAATTGTATTTTTTCTGCCATGGACACAACTGCCGTTGATGTACCTGGTCGCAAATCGGGTGTTATTTCAGCACTGCCAGACTTCTAAACACTTTATTGGCTATTTCTGTCCTGTGTGCTACCGATTCATCAACATACCCTTCAGCGACCGTTGATGACTTCCAACCGCCATGTTTCTTTAGTGCCATCAAGTCTTCCCCAGATTCAACTAAAAGTGTAGCAGACGATCTTCGAAATGAATGGCCTGTATATGAGTAAGCATTTTCAAGTTGAAAAAAATTAGCTATTGTTTCAGGTACCTTACAAAACTGATTTTTACCCACAACCTGATTGATACATTTTCCATTGCGATATGCATAAAACAGGTGGCGATCCTGCTGGATGAAGGGCTATGTACATTCGGTAAAATTTAATATATTCTTCAGTAACTACAAATCTCCTGTTAACATCATTCTTTGTTTACTTGAGTTTCACAATTAATAACGTTCCCGAATATTCAATATCATCTAATGTTACCTGGCTGATTTCACAAATTCGACAAGTTCCTGCAATTCCAAATACAACAACAACCTTGATCATTAAATAAACTTCATCGAAAGCATTATTTAAAAAATCACTAATTTGTGTACTCGTAAAAATCGCATCTTTCTTGGGCATGTAACCTTTCCCATTTTGTTTCAGAAATGAAATTAGTTTGAAACATTTTGAAATGTCTACATTATTATAAATTATATTATAAATTTTGACATGCAATTAAAATTTTTATGTTCATCATCGGCGCGCATGCGGGTATTGATCTAAATTTTTTAAGAAAAAATTTGTACGCCACTGAGATATTTCAAATAGAAATTTTTGAATTCTTCGTTCAATTTGTGACAAAAAATCTGTTCTGCCTTTTTTTCGTATGGGCGCCGTTTTTATGCAAAAAAATGAAACATCTTAACGCGTATTTTTAATTTATTTAATACATTATCAAGAACTATTCAATACAGCAACGTTAAACCAGAACAATAACAGAAAATAACACTCATAAATAAATGGGCGCAAAGCTACAACAAATGTTCAAAATGACCTCCCTCAGACGTGTTACACGATTCAACTCTTCGCCTCATTGATTGTCGTATTCGCGCAAATATTCCTGGTGTATTTCTTATTGTTTCCCAGCCGGCTATAATTCGATTCCTCAGGTCTTCAATATTTTCGACGGGAGAAGAATAAACTAATGACTTAAGAAAACCCCATATGCAAAAATCTAGAAGATTTAAATCCGGAGATCGAGCAGGCCAATGTTCCGTACCTCCCCTACCTCTCCAACGATTTGGATATACTGTATCTAAGCGATTACGTACAATAATTCTAAAATGGACTGATGCACCATCATGCATGAACCAGAAGTGTTATCTCAGCTGTAAAGAAATTCCTTCAAGAAGAACAGGTAGGAAATTAAGGTGAGAGTGGCCTGTTAGTCGTTGTGGAAGGGAATATGGACCGATTAAATGATCATCAAGTACCCCAAGCCATACATTCACTGAAAACTGATGCTGAAAATGAGCTTCAAAGATTCCATGTGGATTTTCCTCATCCCAGAGGTGATTGTTATGGAAATTTCGTATACACTGTCGTCCAAAACAGCAAACAAAACACCATTTAAGAAATTAGGAATTTGAGCGATTTGATGAAGAATCCAATGGCAAAAAACTAAGCGCGGAAAAAAGTCTCTAGGAAGTAGAGCTTGCACACGTTGAATATGAAACGGATACAATTGCTGTTCTTTAAGAATTTTAAATACAGTGAATTTGCTTACATTTTTCAGTATGTTGGCAATTTTTCAAGTACTTGTTTCAGATGACTCCGCAATTAACTCGACAACTGCTTTTTCTAGTTGCACAGTTCGTACTTTTCGAGGGCGCCCGCAGTCAGCCGTTTGTTTCTTAAATGTACCATTTTCGCGCAAACGTTGATGAAGACGAATAAATATTGTGTGATGGGGTACCCTACGTCTTGGATACAACTCAGCACAGAATCGTCGAGCTTGCCGACCATTTCCATTACTTCGACCATAGACAAAATGCATGTCTGACAATTCCGCATTTGTATAATTTTCCATTCTTTTCGATGAAAGAAAAATAAAATACTTATTATCATTAATGTTATACCAAACTGAAAGCTCAAAAATTAAAAAACGCTGATTTGACAATTCTTTGAAATATTCGTATTTAACAGAATGTTGACAGTAGCCTACTAGCATCACTACTAGATAATGTATCAAACTAATGACAAATACGCGTTAAGATGTTTTATTTTTTGCATAAAACGGCGCCCCATACGAAAAAAAGGCATGAGAGATTTTGTGTCACAAATTGAACGAGGAATTCAAAAATGATTTTTCATTAGGAGTATCACAGTGGCTTACCATTTTTTTCTTTAAACAAATTGAGATCATTACCCGTATACGCGCCAATGATGAACATAAAATTCTTAATTGCATGTCAAAAAATGCGCAATAACTACTTCTTAGAACTCACCAAATTTCATTCGCATATTTCGACCGGTTTCAGAGCAATAAATAAATAATCAGTTTTTAATAAAAACACCCCGTATCTCGGAAGACGAAGCATTTGAGGACAAAAGTTAAATAGCAAACTGTCATTATTTTCTCATGCGGAATCATCCCCTGAAGTTTGTCGCACTTATTCACTAACACCCTGTATATTCGCATGACCAAACCGATTCTTTTGTTTCAATGTCGCGAGAGTTTTATCAAAACATTTTATACTGTGTCAATGTTGCTAGGATTAGGCTGAAATCCATAAAAAATTTGCTCATTGATACTAATATTTTGTTTCAAAGTCTGTAGTTTTTCAACTGATGATAATTATATACCAAGGTACCGAAGACATTTTTCTCAGTCGAGCTGAATTATTTTTCGAAATGCTTGCATCGTGGGAAATAAGGAACGAATTAAGGTTGTCATTGGAAATGTTGTGGGTTATTACAAGCTTTTTGTTTAAGAATTTATGTGTCATCAAGATGGCAGCTCTAGATGGCGGACGAGTTCTGTGATTATGGTCTGATTCCATTTGAACATTTTGGGTATTAAGAATTTTTAATGAAAATTCGAGTTTTGTGATTATGACCCGATTCTATTCAAAATTGGTGTGTGGGAGTTTTTGGGGTCGGATTTATGAATACATTATCAACACTCAATAATTCGAGATAACGGCTCCTATAAATTTTGCTTTAGGACTAAAAAATTTCAAAATTAAAAATAAGATTCAAATAAATTTCCAGCTTCTATTCAAATGCATTAAAAAGTCAAAAATATGTTTTTCAGCTGTCTGACAGGTTGATTTGTTTGAAAATATGAACCAGATTTTCATAAAATCAGAAGATAAACTTTAGTCCTTATCTTTCATCGTTCAATCAATATTCAATTGAGAATGTTTCCCTTTTCAATGTGACAGACCAATCAATAGAGACTTTTTCATTACAAAAATACTACCAGCAAACCGATTGTGCCATCATGTGGAAGAAGGTCCGTAATTATATCATGTTATGTTTCCTACTCCCAACTGTCATTGCTCAATTTGTTATAAACATTTACAATTCTTTTTACGTTTTTGACTTGTAACTGGGAAACTATTGGAGCGATCCCAATACTTTCCATAGACGAATTGTAGAGAATCAAAATGCAAAGAAAATAGGCACGATTCGATCAGATTATTAGTAACGGGAAAAAAACGAAAAAACCGGAAAAACAGCTTTTTTTAATTCATGACACCGCCATTTTTTTTGTTCTGAAACATGCTCTCCACGACATAGTAGTGATTGATATGTTCTTTATGTGTGAAAGTTCAGGCACTGTTGGATTATTAGTTTTGGCATAATTGCGATTTTATTTTTTTCGCACATTTTTCTGTCATGTTTGCAAATATTTTTCACCTATTTTGCAGCATTTTAATGTTTTGTAGTACTATTCTTATACTCTCGAAATATTTTCGAAAAATTGGAATCGGACCACCTATGACGCATCCAGGTCCGCTGTAGAAAAGTGCATTAAAAAATTCAGATTGCAATTATGCCAAAACTAATAATGCGACATTGCCTGAGTTTTTCACCCATAAACTTCATATTAATCACTACTATGTCGTGAAAAGCTGCACTACAACTTAGAAAGTGGCGGAGTTATATTTTTTTTTAAGAGTGATTTCTTCCGGTTTTTCCGGATTTTTTTCCGTTACTAATAATCCGATCGAGTCGCGTTAGGGCAAATTTCCTTTTATTTCAATTCACTACAATTCATCCAGAGAGTATCGAGATTGAGTCATTGATTTTCAAGTTATAAGTCAAAAACGATAAAAAAATGCATCTCAATGTTTTTAAGAAATTTAGCAATGACAGTTGGGAGTAGGAAACATAAGAGGATATAACTACGAACCGTCTTTCCCATGATGGCACAGTCGGTTTCTTGGTAGTATTTTTGTCACAGAATCAATAGGGCAGAACATTTCTATTGATTGGCCTAATCGGAGACAAAATCAAATTGCAGAGGCTCAAACACTTCTTGAAGAATAAAGAAAATGAAGCGAGTAAGAAAAAAGCATGATATGTATATTGGTGATGAATTGACGTTCATCATAATAAAGAGAAAAAAAAACACTTTATATGGGGTGTCTACTGGTATATTCTCACTCATTCAGATAGGTTAGGTATTGATTATTTTTGTGCTGTGATTATTCGTACCTTTTTTACCAGCAAACCCAATTCTCTGTGATTTGTGTTTTCAATAAATGAGTTCATATCATTATTTTTTGTTATTTTTAGGATCCTGTAAGTCTCTGCCCTAGGATATAGTTACAGGCAAAACCATGCATCTGTGAACACGAAAAGTGGCGCTCACATCGTGTTGCAGTAGTACGGTTCTGCCATAGGAGAATTACGAATTTTGTGATTCACTAACCAAAACCACATGAATTTTGTTCCAAGGCCGTTTAAAATCTTTTTGAAAAATAATAATTCCATCGTTGGAGAACGCGAGGTTTCAAAATAGGAATTCACGTTAACCATGAGGTTCTGATTTGAACATCTGCTGGTTTTATAACAAAAGTCCTATATCTCAAGATAAAAATACCTTGTCTTTCATTTTGAATGGCACAATTCTAAAACAAAATCTAAAACGATTTGAACGAAAATCATTGCTTATCATGACAAATTCACAGCTGTTGTTTGTTTTAAATTCATATGACTTTGGGCTCAAAACTACATGGCCTTTCTCTCAACACTTTTTGAAATTTGGAAAATTAATGATTTTGAAACAAAATCAAAGTTTCTTGCCTTAAATTCATATAAATGGCATTTTTCCTCGGGGTCTAAAAATTGCAGAAATTATACCCTCTTCAAATGTGCTGACAAATCAAATGTGAATAACTAGGTATTGACCCATTTCGATTCTTTCTAGTTCATCCAAAATTTTGGAAAAAATACTAAAAAGTGCATTGTTTTATATTTTGTCAATTATAATGTGATCAGTGAGAGTCAGTATGGTTTCCAGAAGGGCAGATCGACACAGGACGCACTATCTTACTTAAGTGCAAAAATATATGAAGCGATTGATAATGAAAAACCAGCTATGTGCCTTCGTCGATCTCGCCAAAGCCTTTGATACTATGTGCTATAAACGAATGCTTGATACTCTGCAAGATCCAGGATTCAGAAACAAAGAGTTTAATTCAATGAAGAGTTATTTTGCAGAAAGAAAACAGTGAACTGAAATCGATTCTGTAGTGAGTAAATTTCATGACACGGCGTTCCACAAGGAACCGCGTTAGGACCTCCTCTCTTTACAGTTTATATGAAAATCAAGTAATCTGGAGATGTGGTCAGTTTTGCTGACGATCAGTATGATTTTATACGGGGGATAATTGGGGCGAGCTGAAACTGAAAACAGAAACAGATTTTTAAAACTTGACTGACTTTTTCTCAAATAAAAACCCACGGTCAATTGAGTTAAAACAAAATTTGTGCAATTTTTCTCCTATAAAAAACTTTTACCCGCCTATGAGGGTTTGTCAATAACAAGTGACTTGAAAATAAAATCCACGAAAATAATTGAACATATTTGACTCTCATTTCAAATGGGAAACCCATATGAACTTCATCAACAATAAACTTTTAGATCTGGTTTTTGAATTTAAATTTAATAAAAAAAAATTGAAACACAAAGAATTGAAATGTTATACAAAACTTTGGTTATTCCACATCTCACCTACGTTATTGTTGCGCATGAACATTCTGGCGACCCACATTCGTGAATCCCTAACAAACTTTGCATCGTATGCAATATAATTTGGAGTCGAAGGTCAAACAACATTATGTAAGTGTTAAAGAAGAAGAGGGAAATAATCTCAAAATCGTCTCCACAACATTTATGTTTCGGTACCAGACGGAACCATCTTCAGCTAATGTTAATCCATCAGGTTATGTCCACAACTTAGATTGGTAGGACAACTGTACCTCCATAGGAACGAGACCCTACATAATATGTTGCAGGAGCAAAGGAACGTTATAATCAATATTAAAGGTAGAATTATAACGAAACTATCAAATTTAGCACGATGTGTAAACATTTTTTGACATTAGATGCGAAATAATAACTGAAGTTGTCAACTGTCATGAGTAGCATGGAACATAAACTAGAAGACTGCACAGTGAGGGATAGGACACAACAAGTCGAATTGTAGCTTCCATGATAATGTGAGTTGAAGTTTGTGGAGAAAATTGTGAAGGCTATAGAAAATTTAGGGAATTAAACAATTTTGAACAATCAAAATTGATCTGTTCATTCAGAGAGTTAACAGAGGCATCTTTCAAAGTGTGATTTATTTCAGAGATTTCAAGTAAATTCCAAAGAGTTCCCTTGGAGCAAATGTAAAAAACTTCAAGGTCTTGGTTAATATCAAAGTGGTGTTTAGTATTTAGGATATGGTTGGCGGATGAACTTTTCGTGTTTATAAATTTCTCAATGATTTTGGTATGTTGCGGAGATGATTTTGAGATTATCTTCCTCTTCATCACCAGCACTCCACTTTGAGATATAATGGATTTCTACCAAAGATCGAAGTGTTAGTTGCAAGCACCGTGAAAATGAGAACCTTTTCAGAAGGATTCTTGTTCCAATAATCTTATGAGGATTCTGGCAGGCTGAAGTATATCCGTCAGGAATCTTGGTGGATACACGGGTCAAATTTCAATATAATTTTCCAAACCTCAATTGGCATTCATATATTTTCTATATGTGGATGTTTCAATCACAACAAATATTCAGTCGGCTAGATTCGCGAATCCCTAAAACACTTTGCATCGAATGAAATATACTGGAAAACTCAGTATCACACTTGAAGTAGAATTTAAACATATTCGAATTGATAGTTTCCAGCACTTTGTGAATAAGAATTGTTAAGTGGAAATTCTTGTTCCAAGGATCTTGTTTCAATATAATTATTTTTTTTTCAAAATATTCTTGTAACAATAAACAAATGGGTCAAATTTCAGAATAATTTACTATCCATAATAGGGCCCAAACCTTGAATGGCATTCATATATTTTCCATCTGTAGTTCTTCTGACATCCAGAACCTTCAATTAAAGATTATCACATGAAATACAAAACTCAGTGGTATTCGCAGACTCGTGTTTATCCCCTCCATTTCCAACCAACTACATTCAGGAATGTCTCCCTCGACTCCAGCTTGTCATCGATGATTTATTCAACATAGAATTTGAAAAGTTGACCATTAGATGGCGTAAGCTTAGCCCGAACCACTCATATCAAGTTATTTGTTTCATATGAAAACTCACTCCGTACTAACAAAGGAGGCATTCTTGACTGTTGTTTGAAAATATGAACAGGGTATTCATAAAATCAGATGTGGAATCATCTGCGACTCGAAGATAATCTTTTGTCACTATCTTCCATCGTTCAAGATAACCTCTGGAGGGTGGGTCCATGGTGGACATTGAACTACATCTATCAGATGTAGTTCAAAGTCCAGCGTGGCTTTAGCCGGGGAAGTAGTTGTTTTTTCTTAGATATTCACAAAAATAACTTCATTTTTATCGTGGGTTTTTCAATGCACAGAAAAATCGTTCTATTGAATATTCAATTTAGAATGTTTCCCTTTTCAATTCTTGGCTATGTTTTTCATCCCAGAATCACGTATCTCACATGAATCTAGACCCCTCAATACAAAGGAAAGTTTGATGGCACTTGTTAAAACCCTACAAGTTTTTTCTAGTGATCCTTTTTCAAAAAATAGAAATCATCATAACCATAGCGGAACAACTTTTAACGGACACTACACGGCTTACTGTAGGCACCCTTATACAGGCACATGGCACGAGTACAATGACTCGACAGTATCAGCGCTATCACCAAAATCTATCGTGAGTGGAGAAGCATACGTCCTCTTCTATGATCAAGAGGACACCAAATCACAGTTTTGAATAGACCATTTTACTTATTTACATTATATATTTTATATTCATCGTTACCTGTTTGTTCACTATTATCTGAGGAAAGATTTAAGTTGAATAACCTTTTCTTCAGCCACATCAACCAAATCTAGACGGTAATATTTCTCATTTACTAGGTACAGATATATCTTGCGTAATATAGTTCAAATATAAAAATGATCTCAAGGATGTTTCAAAATTGACTGATTACCGTATAATGAAATTTATTATTCCATGAAACCGAAACAATGTTGAATGCATTTATTGTATAAGGAATATATTTCAATTCCCATGATTTGGCACGATTTTACATTTCTTTCAGACTCTTGCATTCTTTAATCCACTGTTAATGTGTTGACACACACTTTTTTAGGGAAAGGAATAAATGAAACAAAAATTTCAATATAATCTCTGTTAATATTTTAATTAAGACAATCATAATCATAATATCCTTCTATACATTGATATATTTACAAACAGATAAAATAATTTACAGCTTCAGGCTACGAGCCAACAGAAATATGTTAGTTAATAATAGAATCTTACAAATCCATGATATGGTACTCTTTATACACAACAATTGTCTAATATTCAAAAAGAACATAACAATAAGGTAGGTGAAACCTGAAAATACAACTAACTTGTGACGATACACAACAATTTGCAAACAGAGGTGCGAGTAATTTCTAGTTTAAGAAACTACCTCTAAAAAGACGAGGAGCAAATAGTTGCTTCCCGCCTGAAAAGGTGTTTCACAACTTCCAGAATTGGGCTCCATCGATCAGTCGAATTCGATTCCAATTTCGGAAACCAGAAATCATCTTTGGACTGTGGCCATGAGAGCCTCTTCTCGTTGAATTGTAAACAAAGTCCCATTGCCGGAAAATTCTTTTGTTCGTTATCACAGATATAAATAAATGCATTTACACAAATGTACAACAGATTGCATCCAAATGTTCTTCACGCACACTGTATATTTGTTTCGTTTGCACTTTGCCCGTTATTTGCTGCCTCATGCGACTCGTTAGCCATGTCTGAAACAAGAAAAAAAAACAGTCATTAGTAAAATGGTTTATGGATGACGTCGATGGTGCATGAAAGTTATTGGGGTACAAGAACAGTTAATAGTTTTTTTTTGCAATATACAAGGATGTTATATGATAATTAATCCAGTTCCGAAAGATAATAGGTACAAATATATTTTGACAAAAATGTTGAAAATAATTTGACATTATAACACTGGACCATCTAAAAATAAATCACTTTTCAAATACAAATTGCGTACTAAATAAAATAAGTAAAAATTAAGTTAAACGGTTTCATTGTAAAGAAACTGATAATAATAATGTAGATATGTACTAAAAGCTAAAAAATAATTAGGTAGGTACCAGGCTTCAGTCATCACACCACTCTCCTCATCAATATAGGGCATTGATCGGACTAAAATGAAATTGTGGGGCGTAGCATAACTTGAGTAAATATGTAAATGATATTTCTGTGATGTCGCACGATGATAGTGGCGGATTTACTTATACACACATTTTGCATAAGTTGAGAAGATGCATCCAAAGCATATAATGATAATAGAAATTCGAAGCGCCCTACGATTTTATTTTACAATGATCAATGCCCAATATTGATGAGGAGAGAGGTGTTATGACTGGTACCTGGTACCTACCGAATTAGTTTTTAGCTTTTAGTACATTATCTGCATTATTATTATATTTCATTAAAATAAAACAGATTAACTTAAAAAAAAAAACTTACTTATTTTATTTCAATTTTTTTTGTTTTTTATTTAGTTACTTAATATTTCTCATACTATTTAGTTCATTTAGTGCCTCATTATTACAAGGTTTCTTTCCTGTCAGTTTGTGCAATCTAACTCATCAATACATAATCCTTCCAAAGACTTTACTCGACTCAGTTTAATTTTTCTTTGTTTTTGTTTTGGTATTATTTTTTATCATTTGGTTCCCACGAGTAATGGACATTATAACGGTCGACCTCCCCAGAGGTCCAATAGAGGGGCAAGGCTTCTATACAACAAGATGTGCCGAAGTTTTGAGGAGAAAACGCTAAAGACATTTTTAGCCACCCTTACGCCACACAGTCCTTGACACGTTACGAAATCTTGACTTGAATGGGGTATTCATGCTTGAATCACGATTCTAAGTTGACAAAGTCCCTGTTTTGATTAGATATCCAGATTTCAGTTTCAATGTATTGACTGTCTAAACTCTATGATCCACCATTTTGTTTCGGACGCCATCTTGGATTTGGAATTTTTTCATGGTGTACTGTATTCTACTAGCCAAGCCATTTCATTTGATATCCATAGTGGGGGGGTTGTAGTTGATGTAGTTATAATGAAAATATCAATTCCAGTGGCGCCCCAGAGGGTAATCTGATTGATATTAGGACAAATCATTGTACGCCACTTTTTTATGTTTAATTTTTTTCAGATTGAGCAAATAGAAATAATTTTTTTTGTCTCTTAAATTTTTTTCGTATTTCGCTTCGTTTTTTAGAACAAATTTAAACAAAATGTAACAGGAAAAAACTATCTAATTGATATTAGGACAAATTTATTTATTTTATTTCATTAGAAAATAGGTAACTTTAAAAAATATACAAAAAAACAGTGGCGTACAATGATCATCGGATATAATATGTAATCCGCCATTTTGTGGCGGCGGCCATCTTGGATTTACAATGATATTTGACCCACACAAAACACAAACAAGGCAAGCTGAATGAAACCGTTGTAACAAGAGAATATGTCAGGTATTCTTTTTTCGAAAATATGAGAATTTCTCGCCCTGGTTGAATACAAGCAAGAAAAACTGCTTTTCGGAGTTGATAATTCCATAATTTTGAAGATTGAATAGTCCAAAAAAAATTACACTATGACCGGTTGGTTGGAATGTACTTATATGAAGATGCTAAACGGCACAGGTGTTGAAACTCCTGCTCTGCAGAAGGCTATGTTGAGAATATAGCAAGGATCATGGGATCACATAGGATTTAAAATTCAAAATCAAACTGCTCTGCTTCCGTTTTCAATATACAATCGTGGAAAGTGTAATCTTGATGTTTATTATGAATGAATCAATAAGTTTCCAAATTCGGCGCTTTATTTATCAACAATGAATCTCATTACAGCACTAGTGTGTTGGAAAGTACATGATTGCTATGCTTCTAAATCATGATTGCAAAAGGAAAACTATATTTGTTTTTTCTATTAGTGATATATCTTAATAATAGTATAACCACACCAAAAAAAATTATATAGTAGGTACATACAAAAACATTTATTCTTTATTATCCTCAATCGTATTCAATATCAATAATAATGTATTCATATTTGTAGATCTTCTGAAGAGTTGAGTATCGTAATTTCAATCGTCTCTATTGAGCTACTCGAAAGTGAATATTGAAACAAATGATCCCATCAACTGAAAAACTAAACCAATCCGAATCACAGTCGATATTTCATCGACCCGAATGGATATCTATCAAGGCACGTAACCGTTAACCAATTCTAAAAACAATTGAAGAAGTTATTATGTCAGATCAAGTTAACTGGTAACCGTTACGAGATTTTATCTCTGCTGTACCTAATTGTAAACGTGAAATAACATTCCAGTGGAGGGGGAACGAACCGCAGGCCCATTACGATACGTCAGATAAATGCTCATTCGAATAGAAAGGGTGTGTGGAAAGGATATTGATTTGAAACAATGGATTCTCAGCAGGACATGTTTATTCGTTTTAGCGTCTACGAATTCGGTGCCTACGAGGTCGGTTCATTATTTATTCAAACTAGCCCGTGGAGCTGGGATTTAAATGCTGAAAGTTTCGCCCCAAAATCGGTTCTGAATAAAAATCCCAGTTCGCATATGTACGTTCTACTAAAGGTCGAATTTAATCTCTCAATATTTCTAATTGATATACAGTTATTGACTCTTACAATTCAAATTGGACCATCAAAAACCGTTCTGTATAAAAAACCCAATTCTAGTTGGTGTTTGACTGTGAGTTGCATTGAGTGCTCAAGTTCAACTATGCGTAGAAAAATATTATTTTGAAATAAAATACCTATAAAGTTGATTTACATTTAGTTATTCTAGATATAAAAATGAATTGGAATTTCCGAAACTTTATTGTTTCTTAATAGGAGAGTTCCGCACAATTTGCCAACTTGAAAAACCTTTAAAACTTCTGCCTCTCCAATGACAATTGTTTGACTTTTGTTGTATGGAAAATCGCAAATTTGATAAATTAATTCAATTACTTTTGGGTCAAGAAGCGCTTATATATTTCTTATAACAAATGTGACATTGATAGAGATTTTGTGTTGGTAGCGCAAAACAATGACAGAGTTTTTGTAAAATTATTGTTTGTATGTCTACTGATAAAGAAAAACACCTTTGAAAACCCTACACTCAAGACATCTCCTCAACTGAAAGACAGAGATATCTTCCAAGGGCACTCGATCCTGAAGAACTGCTCCAGGAATATCTCTAGGGAGTTAAGTAGTAAAATTTTGTGAAAAACAAAATTAACACAATAACAATTGATGACAACGGAAGTCAAGGAACAGGAGAGAGAAGTGGCGTTCTTCGGCGTTAAGGTTCAAATGGCATCGTGATAAATGACAGTCGATAATGCACAAATGCACGAATCAGATTGGGATAGGCACCAACACTCGAGATAAAGACATAAAATTCCCTATTGATATAACTTTTTAATATACAAAAATATATAACACTCCATAAACCCCTTGGAACTAAAAACAAATTATCAAGCATACTCAATTTGTGATTCCCTACACAACTCTGATGAAATTATTACAATTGGAGAGGCAGGAGGTTTTTTTGAAGTTGGTAACTTGTGTGGAACTCCCGTATTGTATTTAACTCTCATTTTTTATTTGGGCACAGTAACTGCTTATGCGGCTATATATATGGGAGTTTCAGTCGTTGTGTACCACTGAGAACCACGGCAATACGGTACCACTAAAAGCCGAACGGTGCAATAACAATTATCAAAAAAAGGGTCTGAATATTTCAAACTTATGCCAAAGCATAGTAGATTGTGTCTGCCGCAAAAAAGAGAGGAGAAAAGTAGATGTTGTGAAAAGGGTACCTACAAGTGAAGCTGAACACGCAAGAGTCACTAAGCGTGAAGAAAGAAAATACCGGACGAATACTACTATTGGTTACCGTCTCATCACAGTGTTCTCTGTTCATTTGCAGTTTACAGCTTTGTTCTTTTTTCAAATCTGCTAGACACTATTTTTTGCAAAAATTTTCATTGCCGGCACAAAGTCACAATAATCAATGGTTGAGAAGTGTTGCAACGTATTTCATCCAATAAAAATTGTGAAGAGACTGTACAGAAGAAGAAATTTGAGACAGAAACAAATTAAAAAAAAGGCTTGTCTATCACAGTTTTGGAAATATATTGTTTTTTATTTTAAGCCATATATATATATATATATATATATATATATATATATATGAACAGTGGGGAATAACGGGGATCTTCAGTCAGCACAAGTGTTGAATTATGAAAAACTCTTCAATACGTTGGACCGAGCTTCCGTTTCAATTTGGAGACTTCTTCAGAGTCCTAAAATATGTAAATTACATTATTGAGAAAAAATACTTAAAATGAAGGAATTACTTACAGTAATCTGAGTGGTTGATTGATGAACACTAACTTTTTAAAAAAACGTGAAATATATGTGAACATTGTCGAAATCGTGTTATAGCTTTGACGTTTCAAGTGACATTGAAGTAATTGTCAATGTCACTTGAAACGTCAAAGCTATAACACCATTCCGACAAATTTTTACATATATTTTACGTTTTTTTTAAGTTAATGTTCATCAATCAACCACTCAGATTACTGTAAGTACTACCTTCATTTTAGGTATTTTTTCTCAATACTCTAATTTACATATTTTAGGACCCTGAAGAAGTTTTGAAATTGAAACGAAAGCTCGGTCCAACGTATTCAAGAGTTTTTCATAATTCAATACTTGTGGTGATTTTTTTCTCTTCTTCATGATGAAGCACAATGTATTTATATGTATGTATATCTACATTATTTGGTGGCACACGTATATTTTTGTTCGATGTTGTTTACACTACTCAAGTGTGAATTATATGATTACGACTCAGTATCTCGGAATTCCAACTCAACATTTCGTAATTATACAATTCCGACTTAACATCTCGGAATTCTACGAAGACGTAGAAGGGCCACAAATTTTTTTTATAATTCCTACTCAGTATCTCGGAATTTCGACTTGAAATCTCGGAATTATGTAATTCCGACTTAGTATCTCAGAATTCCGACTTAACATCTCGGAATTATATAATTTCGACTTAGTATCTCGGAATTCCGACTTATATAATTCCGAGATGTTAAGCCGGAATTCCGAGATATTAAGTCGGAATTATATAATTCCGAGTTATCATGTCGGAATTCGAAGATACTAAGTCGGAATTATATAATTCCGAAATGTTGAGTCGGAATTCCGAGGAACCAAGTCGGAATTATATAATTCCGAGATGATACGTCGGAATGTCGAGATACTAAGTCGGAATGATATAATTCCGAGATGCTAATTCGGAATTCCGAGATACTAAGTCGGAATTATATAATTTCGACATGTTAAGTCGGAATTCCGAAATACTAAGTCGAAATTATAAAAAAAAATGCAGTGGCCCTTCTACGCCTTCGTAGAATATATTTCGCAAATATCTGTAAAAATTCTTGGATATTTATGTTATCAACGATGGATGGAGAGGAAAAATGAATCATCCAAGCACTCAAATTTCCAAGGATTTCATGGATAGGAGTAGGATTACTTTCATGCCCATTCACAATGTGGTTTCATTGAGAGAAACTAAAAAAATCTCCGGTTTCGTTGATGACAAAAGGAATCATTAAGAGACCATAATTACTACACGAGACAGGTATAGAACTGGCTAGTTAGTGTGGCCGTGAAGCCAGGACCGCACGAGGACCATTCACTGATCACTATCTCGCTTCATTTGTCAATGTCACAGAGGTGGCGATAGTGACTGCAGGGCATTCTTCATTCAATACACCCGAGCGTGGGCAACAACAGCGACAACGTTGCCAAGTCTGAAGATTTTCAAGACATCTGACTACTTTTGTTGTACGTATTGATTATTTTATCTAGGGGTAATATTGCAGACCCTTTTTTAAAATAGAGGACGAACTCGTTTTTCAGATTATCCTTTCAATAGTTTACGCTTGAAGGGGACTATCGAAGAGTTTTGACGTTTGACCGAAATGGCAACAGGGTAAACTACTCACCTAGCTGTTGAGCCGATGAGGACCAACAAGGAGCGGCTCAAACCGGCGACACGAACCCTCCGTTCATGCTTTGGGAGCTGAAAACAAAACAAAAAATCAATTAGAATACTGGACAGATAAGGTGGTCCAATTTAATTGTGGGAAGATTTTAAATGACCGTGAGTGTCCTGTCAGAGTGGGGTTTGCGTGGGGTTGACAACAAAAGACATGCTCCATGATTAAAGAACTTCTGAGGATTGTTGAAACAAAGTCATGTCGCGGAATTAGTATGTGCTGTATATTTTTTTTTATTTCAAAGCAATGAGTTTGATTTTTGAAAACAAAACAGGAATATTTCTTTCACTTGAAGTTTTTAACATAAATAAATGCACCAATCAACAATTCTTCTTTACATAAAACATGAACTGAAAGCAGGCAACTATACTGAATTTCAATTCGAACAGTAATTGGAATAAAACAGAAATATTCGAGGATTGATAAGATCTTTGCCCGACTAGGTGTATGCGAGCCAAAGCAATGAAAAAATATGCTGTCAAGTGTCGATATGAATATGTAAATATTTCCTTTATCTTAATCGATCTTGGCTGGCTTTTAGACCTATGAATAAAACATGCTTAGCCGATGCTTTATAGACTTGCTTTTTGGAAAGTTACGAAATAACGAGGAAATTGATTGAATTCCATGGGCAATTTGTTCATATAACCGAATTAAGATTTCATTCTTTTCGAAATACATCCTAATTGGATCAGAACCGAATTAGAACAAACTAATGAGTTCTGTCAACTGGGAAACAATAATATTCAATCAAGGCAGTTGGGTGTGTCCGAATTAGCGGTAGAATTCGGAATACTCGTCATTAAATGAGTTTCCTGATAGAGTGACCCAGTTTTGGTATAAAGTCGAATGCAACACACGAAACAAAAATACTCCAATTAATTAGAAAATGGCCCAAATCACAGATTTATATAATTTCGTTTTTGTATAATTTGTAACTAGATGACTTGAAAAGCATTAAATATTTTCTCCTGCTTCGAAAAGAATTATTGGTAGTGAATTCGAAAAGACAAAATAGTATAGAAAAAAAAAAATTTTCGCTGAATTATCTCACAAAATAGTATATTCAGTAGAAAAAATTAAGTCTGCTCCACAGTGAAGAGCATTTATTTCTAAGAAAGAAATTAGCATTGCATTACGGAAAATAATTTTAACTTCAATATTTATGTATGTCAGTGATGTTATGTTCAGTTTTGTGAGTGCCAATAGCAATAGTTATTTACCCAACAAGTGCGGAAAGTGATGCCTTTCCGCCAGCCGTTAAGTGCGGAAGAGACCATTTCCGCATGTGTATATCTGAAGAATTCATGAGAAAGAAAGGATACCTAATATTTTTTTTATTCTTTTTCAACTCAAACTAATTATGAATAATATTAGAATTGAATGTACAATTGGTATCATTATGCAAATTTAACGCCGATCGCCTCTGCTTAGGAAGAAAGCATGTTGTATTTTCGCTGAATTATCGACAGATGAGAATGCTGCTTCGCGAGAAACTGATATCGATGGGAAGCTGGAGTTTGGTATTGGAGTGTTTGAAAGTTTTTTTTAGAATATGATGGGCAATCTTCTTCATATTTCGAGCGAATTCTCGATGTGTGATTCTGCCACAGACGTAGATTTCCAATCACCGTGCCTTTTAATGTTGGTGATGGTGTAATTCCAGGATTCAGGAGGCCCAAGTACCTAGCAATGTTTGATGGCATTTTGCCAAAAGTATTACTTCCCACACATTGTTTTGTGCATTTTCCTGTTTTGAAGAAGAGAAAAAACCGCCGATGATGAGTGAAGGCAGGATGCAGACTAGCATACTTTTTGTATAATTCTAGGTAGCTTGTTCTTTCATTTTCGGAGTCGCAAACCACAAATTTTCCCATAATGTTGGTTTTTGTGTTCGGGATGGTAATAACAAGAACATTTTTCTCGTCTTGAATATCGTCTATCGTCATATTCCACAATTCCTCGCGACGGCACGCACCAGCGTTTTCAAAATTGTTGCCACCTTCGTCAAGAGGAAGTTGTTTCCTGTTTTTCGAAAACCTTCGATTTCTTGGTTTTGAAACCCTCGTTCAGTATTTTTATATATGCCGTCAATTCAAAATGTCTGCTTATATCGATGTCTTTCTTTATTTTTACAATAGGTTTAATCATTGAGCACTTCGACCACAAGATTGACGGACAAATATTTATTGATAAATGGTGAAAGTATACTATAAATACCTCTTCTTTCAGTGATAGTGTATATTTCTCCTTATACCACAACTCAAATGCTGTAGTACTTTTCCGCACTAGTGCGAAAAAGTACTTTACCGCACTAGAGCGGAAAAGTGCTCCTTTCCACCCGACAAATCATTAAAACAAGTGCCCTTTTCCACATACTCGTAGGAAAAATACTTTGCCGAAATGCATTGCCAATTTCTTTCTTAGAAATAAAGGCACTTTACTCTGGAGCGCACTTAATTTTTTTTTGCTCAATTAGTAGAACTCCACCTGATATGGTCTATTTTTAAAATCTGTAAAATAGTATATAATTGCTAACCGGCTTATTTATTTTGTCATTAATGAAGATCTATTCATGAATGTTTTTGAACACAACCATCCAGTGTAACTTATTCCTTTCAGTTTTTTACGTGGAAAAACGTCATTAAAAATAAACTATTGCACATTTATGTTGATATAAATATACTTGCATTGTGCTGAAAATCACGATTCAACTCATCTGATAGAAAAAGACTCACAAAACTTCAATTTTCCAAATCAAGGATACAAATAATTCTGATAATATAAATCCAGTTAAATTTGAATTGAGATGTATTGAATGATGGTCTGAAACTGGCCAGTATGAAAAAATATGAGTTACGACGACATTAATATTTTCAACCCATCGACGGTCTATACGCTACTTCTGGATACAAATTAACTTATTTTTCAATTCCTGTTTTACTATAACAAATGGGCTCTCTACGCCATTATGTTATTGCTTGATATACACTTTGGGCGTCATGTTTGCAAAAAAAAATGCAGGAGGCTATGGACGCGAACGGAAACAAAAATGTGGGCATCAGTTGACAGTTTTTCGTTGCAATTTTTCAAGATTGATTCTGCGGGGTGTTTGACCATTTTGAAAAAATTAAACATACAACGAAAGTGATCAAAATTTAGTAGCAACATTTGGCGACAGTACTTTATTAGCTACAGTAAATTACAGTGTAGTGAATTTGAAGGCGGAAGGTGTACAGCAGAAGAAGAGCCAAGACCTGACAGACCAGGAGAATTTCCAAATTTTCAACACAATATTGGAGTCCAAGTGATCACCTATCCACTACATGGTCTAGATTTAACCCCCAATATGAATTCAGACGAAAAAAATCTCAAGAGACTCCTCAACTCTGATGGAATTTTCTGTCGGCTTGCCTTTCTCTGGAATCAGTTTCGCAGAATTAAGAAGTTTATAGAAGCTGAAGGGGAATATGGGAAAAGTCAACCTTTATTTTTTTATTGCAGAATTATAAAGGGCACATCCTATTACGTACGACAAGATACATATGAAATATGGCTACACAAGGAAATTTTTAAAGAAAATTATCGTAAACTTTAAAATGAAAAAAAATATCGAATTGAAGACCGTTAACAATCTGATCAACAAATTATTTTTGGATGTTGTCGATGCCATCTGCGATAATGTTTCTTTTGGCGTATCCCAACAAGAAGTGATGGAGAGGAGTTAAATCTGGCGATCTAGCTGGTCACTCAATCGCCCCTCTTCTACCTATCGAACGGTTTGGAAAAACTAAATCTAAGTAAGCGTGAACAGGTATAGCAAAGTGTGGCAGCGCTCCTTCTTGTTGAAAAAATATGTCGCGCTGGTGTATATTGTGTTCTTCTAAATACGGAAATAACGATATTGTATATTGCATCTCCGAAAGTAAGCATGCACTAGATCTCAATTGTTTCACGTTCGTTTAGCTTTCCCATTTTTCACAAAATAAACGGTAAAGTACTCACGATAACACTAGTTTCGCCTATCCAAACCACTAAACACTACTTGCAAATACTTGAAATAATTCTACCAAAAATTACATTAGTAACAGCAAAAAGTTGTCATTGGTGAATTTATTTATCACAATGGCTACAGTAACATTGTTGACGGTACTCAATTCGAACATTCAATTCAGATAGAAATTCATTCAGTTCTAATGTTTACGATTTTTTTTTCAAATCATCCATATTTACCTTGTCGTACGCAAAAATATTGTCATTTCTAATTCTTCAATTAAAATTTGTAGTCGTCGATGTCGTCCTATCTCTTTCTTGAGATACCCTGTATATTTCACTGTCACGTAAAATTTCAGATCTGTTCCCTGTTATGAAAATTTCCATAAGAAGAGTTCACTTACCTTTTATAAAAAGGCTTGAAGGCAGCGTTTTCTTGCGTGGGTGCTGGCATCTGTCCAGACTGTTGAGCGGGTAGTCTTTGCGGTGACTGCATCCTCCCAAATCCCCCCAAGAATGCACCCTGTCCATACCCTCCATTTCCAGAAGACGATCCTATACAAGAACCCTGTCCAGGAATCAAATTGCCGGCCACGCTGGGCAGTTTCATACTCGGCGGTGTCTGAGGAGGGGTGTCAGTCTGCACATCGGGAAAACCCTGCTGACAATGACTAGGCAGGAACCCACTCCCATTATACCGAGAACTAGGCAGCGCGAATCCATTACCGCCTAACCATTGCTGTTGGGAGGAAGGGGGAGGTGGTGGTGTTTTGCAAGCAGCCGTGTCCGCCAGGGACCAGATTTTGGGCTTGGAGGGGGGAAGAGGTACTCCACAGTCCGAAGACTTCAATTCGGATTTGAGGTTGAAACCGTTGCCCAGGATATGGTGCATGTTTCCACCAAGGATGTCGTCTTTTCTATCTTCATCGGTCATGTCGTCGTCATCCAGATCTTTACCGTTTCTTTCAGATTTTATTCTACCGTGTATGTCTGCAAAGAAGAAAGTGCAAATTACAGAAGTGATGAATTGGCATATTATAGTCTACTCGACAAGTTGAAAATGGTCTAAAATAGAGATACTACTCTTGAAATTATGTGTGATAGCTCATTGGATCTAGAATAACGCCTAGAAAAATGTGCCAAAAGCGTGTATTAGCACATAAAAAATTGCAAAAGTTATAAACAATTGAAGATGAAAAAAAATAGCATTTCGTTTTTTGCCAATATTTCATAAACTATTGATATTTAAGAAATTTCAATAAAAGATTCTGAAAGAGGAGGAAATTTACAATGAAAAACTGGAACTCTATCTCCATTATTTATAATTTTGATTTAACGCTGAAAATGGGTCTCCGAGCGACATTTTTAGGTTGCGCGCGCGGCGTCAAAAGCGAGTACGACACATTAATTAATTTATTTAAGGTATTAAATATGTTTTTTTAATTTTAAAAAATTATGGTGTATTCGGAACACTATAAATGATTCATTCCCGTTGTGAATTTTACATGAAGTTGATTTTTCAACAAGTTAAACGATTGTTAACTAACAAAACTTCTGTTTTGATTGTAAATGACAAACAATGTTTGAATAAGTGTAGAGCCTTTCTTATATACATACTTAACAAGATCACGCCATAAAAGTTGAAAAAATATTCATACTTTGTTTATAATAATGTCTGTACTTGAACAAAAACTAAAAAATCCAAGTAATGTTGTTAAAAATTTTTTTTTTCTTAATCATCATATTATCGTTTTTTTATTAATACAAGATATAAATTGATTTGCAAAAAAAATTTTCCCGCCATTTTTTTTAAAAAATTTTTTAATTTTTTAAAATTTTTTTTTCTCTTAATAATTTTTAATTATTTTTAATTGTTTTTTTTGTATTTTTATTGTTTGAATAATTAGTTAAGAAATTATTACCATTCTAAAAATCATAATTGACAGTCCTCTATAAAGTAACAAAAAAATATATATTTTTTTATAACAATTCCATTGTTTATTAACTTACCAATTTGTTATAAACAAATTTTTAACTTTGTTAGATTTTTTTTCTGAAACTTTAAAATTTACAAAAACAACCATATATAACAAAGTATAGAAAAAAAAATTCCAATTTAAACAATTAAAAATTGTTATTAAGGAAAATTTCAAAAATCATAATATTTGTAATATATTAAAATTTTTAAAAATTAAAAAAATTTGTTTATAAAAAATTTATAAAAATGGCGGGATTTTTTTTTTGCAAATCAATTTATATCTTGTATTAATAAAAAAACGATAATATGATGATTAAGAAAAAAAATAATTTTTAAGAACATTACTTGGATTTTTTTGTTTTTGTTCAAGTACAAAAATTATTATAAACAAAGTATGAATATTTTTTTAACTTTTATGGCGTGATCTTGTTGAATTGTAAATTTCCTGCTCTTTAGAATCTTTTTTTGAAATTTCTTAAATATCAATAGTTCATGAAATATTGGCAAAAAACGAAATGCAATTTTTTTTCATCTTCAATTGCTTATAACTTTTGCAATTTTTCATGTGCTAATACACGCTTTTGGCACATTTTTCTAGACGTTATTCCGGATTCAATGAGCCATCACACATAATGTTAAGAGCAGTATCTCTATTTTAGACCATTTTCAACTTGTCGAGTCGACTATTAAAACAGCTCAAGGCAATATTGCTTGTGAGTGAATGAAAAAGCATACAAATTAGGTATTTGTTATTTTCTTCGACTCCAATTTCATTGTACGTTAGAGAATAATTCCCCCTGCTCCAGATTTTTCAGACCTTATTTCACCGAAGTGAATTTGGGCTAATGGAAATCAAAGAGCGTATCCCTATGACGTAATTAAGGCTTATAATAGGGGTGGATTCTGAAAGTATTTTCGGAGGGGACCTTCGCATCGGATCAAAGGGCATTAAGGAAAGGCAGTCTCTTATTTTATAGTCGATTGACTTGATGCTTATTACCTACCATTTAACTGGATTTATCCAAACAAAATAAGAAGGAACCAAATGTGTTTGAGAAGGTGATACATTTATCGGTTTCTGAATAGCGATTTCATTTCAAATGCCAATTTATCAGTGTTTTTTTTATATGATGACCTGAAGAAAGTTTGTAACGTGTAGCTTTTGTTTGTGTTCCAAAATTCCAAAGAACTTCAAATGTTGTTGGAAACTATTTTCACAAGCATTTATTCAACTTGCTTCGTTCGTATATCATTCTGTCTTCATGTCATTCTGTCACTCTGTCAATCTTTCCGGTAGATAGATAGATATTTATTTAAATAGGATACATAATTTCATATTATGAATTTACAAATACAATTTGATAAAAATCCGTTACTAAAACATAATTGTAATATATAGGTATTATCAAGAATCAAATATAAGATGTAATATAAAATAAAATGTGATTAATGAAAAGACAAATAATAAAATGACATTAGCTAGTAATAAAAATGAAAATATTAAAACAAAAATATAAAAACATAAAAATATAGCCAGAGACAAATGATGTAAAGTACCACAAAACAACTAATATTAGTGTTAGCCATCTCTTGATAGAATGTATGATAACAATTTCGTTTTGAAGCAATATATCATATTACATTGTTTTATTTCCTCTGGTAGTTGATTATAGTCATTCAATGCTTTGAAAAATATAGATTTCATTGAACTCTTCAGCTTTGTCCAATTGATATGAAAATTATGAACGGACCGTGTATCATAGTTATGGAGTTCATTGTTGTATGTAACAAATTGAGTGAAGTAATCAGGAAACATATTCCTTGTGATTTTGAATACAAATAGCATGGCCATATAATATAGTCCTTGATCCCATTTCAATGTTGCGAGCATTGTTTTTGATGGGGTGTATCTGTTGCAATGAAAAATTACTCGCATTCCTCTGTTCTGCAATTTTTGTAACATTTGGATTTCATTTTTTTGTAAAAGATATAAAATAGAAGAACAGTAATCAAAATGTTGCTGTATTATCGCTTTATATACAGTTGTTCGGTTAGATAGAATAAATTGTGCAGAAGTTCTTGTGAAAAAATATAGTTTTTTTGAAATTTTATCACAGATGTATTCACAATGAGATTTCATCTCCAAACATTCATCAATTATGCATCCTAAATACTTGAATTCGTGTACCCATTCTACCCTTCCACCTTCAAGTACTAAGTTGATTGTGTTGTAATTTATATTTGACAATTTGAACCTATTATTCAATACCATAGCCTTTGTTTTGGAAATGTTTAACTTCAATTTGTTTATGTTCAGAAAATTTTCAATATTATTCAAAACTCCATTCAATCTCGTTACAGTTTCATTCAATTTGTCTCCATAGCAAGCAATCAGAGTGTCATCGGCGATAAGATTCAAAAAATCATAGCCTTGCACATAATTAATATCATTCAGATATATGATGAATAATAATGGACCTAGGATACTACCCTGGGGCACTCCTTGGCTATTCAGTATTTTGTTTGAAACAGATTTATTATATTTAGTCATTTGGAATCTATTGCTCAGGTATGCTTCAAACCACTTCAAAACAGTGCCTGTCAGGCCATAATATTCTATTCTATTTTTTTTATTGATATATGTCTGTCTATGGTTTCAAAAGCCCATTTGAAATCTAAGAATATTGCCACTATGTATTTATTATCATCGATTAATTGGTTCCATTTATACACTGTAAGCTGCAGAGAAGTTTCGCAGGAATGATTTTCACGAAAGCCTGATTGGTTGCCAAGAAGCAGCTTATTTGTAGAAAAATATTGTAGCAATTGATCATGTACTTCTGTTTCAATGATTTTCTCCAATGGGAGCAAAGTGTTTATGGGTCTGAAACAAGACTTTAGGAACAGGCACAACTACACTTAATTTCAATTCTTCCGGAAAGCATGCAGTGGATAGGGAAGTATTAAGGAGATTCAATACTGTAAATCCTAATGTATAAAATGTTTCTTTTAGAAATTTGTAATTAATTTTTGGAGCACTTATTGGGCTGGAATTTGGCAGGTCTTCATGATTCCGGTGACAATGCAATATGAAATTTTCTTTACAGGAAAAAACAAAATGGCGACTCCAAGATGGCGGACGAATTTTGTAATTATGGTACGATTCGATTCAAAATTGGGGGGGGCGGAGATTTTGAATGTTTTGTCAAAATTCAAAAATTCAAGCTGGCGGCTCCAAGATGGCAGACGAGTTTTGTGATTATGGTCTGATTCGATTCGAAATTGGTATGTGGGGGTTTTTGGGGTCGGAGATTATGCATTTTTTGTCAACATTTATAAATTCAAGATGATGGCTCCAACATGGCGAAGGACTTTTGTAAGTATGGTCCGATTCTATTCAAAATTTATGTGTGGGGGTTTTTGGAGTCGGATATTATGAATTTTTTGTCGAAATTCATGAAATTGAAATGGCGGCTCACAGAATTTTTGTTGGAGAAAAAAACAAAACGGCGCTTTGAGATGGCGGACGAGATTTAGGTTTATGGTCCGATTCGGAAATTTTGAACTTTTCTTCAGAATTGATAAAATCAAAATAGCGGCTCCAAGATGGCCGATGATCTCTGTGTTTATGGTCCGATTCTATTCAAAATTGGTATGTGGTGGTTTTTGGGTTGGGAGATTATGAATTTAGTCGAAGATTATTGTTTTTAGTTTAAATTCATAAATTTAAGATGGCAACTCCAAGATGGGGGATGAGTTAATCTTCAGATGGTATCCCCATTGAAGGACTAGATAGCTTAGAATTTACAGGAAAAAAAATGTCTCATAATAACGATGCTTTAACAAAAATTCTTAGATTAAATCGTTGTTAAAAACTAAAAGGCACAAAATTATTTATTCATTTATTCAAATGTACTTAAAAGTAAAAAATAATTCGATCCGAAAACTTTGCGCGACAAGCTTTTGAATCTATAACTCACGGAATAACCTACGTCACACATCCAAAGCAATTATTTTTTACTTTTCAGTGTATTTGAATGAAAGCTTGTCTTTAAAAAATTTTTTTATTAATTATTTTATTGTAACTATTAATTGACTATTTTTCATTTTCATACAATACACGAAATGAATTAGAACGATTTGTAAATTGTTGAGAGACACGCATTGCATTTTTTTTCCTCGAATAGATAACTGATTGATGATGAACAACGAACAAACTGAGAAATTCTACCAAAACACCGTTAGCTTATCCATCAAAGTCCCCGGCGATGTTCTAAAACACTGACATTTATTGGGATTTATTTTTGAAATTGAAATATACTCTTGTCGTGCAATCAATTGTGTCCCAGAGAAATCTAGAAATACTTGTAAACAATTAATTGCATCATTATTTCGAGCGGGATGTTTTTCTTGTCAAATTAATCAGTTCGAACCGCGAAGTCAGTAATTTATTATCAGCATATTTTAAAACAATGAGACGGTCTGTATAAGAATATACTTGAAATAGTTAACCTTTGCAATTGTACACAATGGTGTATATATCAACTACTGTAATCCTAGTAATTCTAGATTCCGATCTGGTTATTTCTATGGTATCATCTGGATGAAATGTAAGTATTAGAGACTACGTGAGGATTTAAATAGAAAACTAATCTCATCAACGAGTCTGTAATATTAGGTTAGAATTATTTTTTTATCATTTGATCTCCACTGTAACGATAACGTTCATCTTCTCATCACCAAAAGCGTTATACAAATTTCACCGGAAATATTTTCTTGAAACGAACTGAAAAAATGTAGCCTTATAATTATAACGCACGTAATAGATGGTGACATAACATGCAGGAGGAAGGAGTGGAATTATAAAAGTATGGAATGGATAAACTCATTCCTTTGAGAGATAGACGGGGTCAGGTGGAAGACCATAAAAGATTCCCCCCATCCATCTTCGGAGGATGGGAATGTACTCTGAATTCCACCCTTTCCGTGAATATTATTATTAACCGACGAAACCAAAAAGGATGAGGTTCTCTATTCGACGCGTATATTTTTTTTTTATTTTTTTTATGTATGATCACGCATAACTTTTTACTGAGGCGTCCGATTCCGATAATTCTTTTCAGTGGATAGGGTGTACTTCGAAGTTGGTCCTATTTGAATTTTAAAGATGAAATGCACTCCTAAGGGTGGGAAAATGAAGGATATTGATCACTCACCCTCTGAATTCTGTCCGTTAACCGATTCTATCAGGCATAACTTTGTACTGGGTTCTTCGATTTGGATGATTCTTTTTTTAATAGATAGGGTATAGCTCATATTTGGATTTAGAATGAAATTATCCACCCTTACGGGTGGAAAATAGGGTATAATTGATTTTTCACTTGCGAACATTGGCACACACATATGTAGTTGACAATGACAGATCACTACTGTCATCATTCCACATCCGTCACAATAATTATGTTCTATGAGAGGATGGAATGATATACAAAGTAATGAAATAAACTAACCAGAACAACAAAAATTAAATATACGCGTCGACTAGAGAACCTCCCCCTTTTTGGTTTCGTCGGTTTAAAATAATTTATATTACAAAAAATAGTAAAAATATATAATCATATTATTTAACTGGTAATAGTTGAAGTAAGGTGGGTAAGTAAGTATTTTGGAAGTAATCAAAAAACAAGTTGGTAGTAATTGGTGGATTTCAGCCAGAAAACATTGAAAAATAAAAACTTTTTAACAAAAAATTAAACCGACGAAATACGGAACTGAAAAGTAAAAAATAAAATAAACCTTCTTAGTCTCAATAACAACGCTCCGAAACTAATGTAAGTAACTAATTTTGAGTCGGCGCCAAACGAACAATCAACGAAGATCATTAAAATATTTCAAAAAAATTATCAGAATGTCACCGCGCAACTCGATGCCATCATTTTCTTGTTTGTTTAGCGCCGACTCAAAATTAGTTACTTACATTAGTATAGGAGCCTAGTTATTGAGACTAAGAAGGTTATTTTATTTTTTACTTTTCAGTTCCGTATTTCGTCGGTTTAATTTTTTGTTAAAAAGTTTTTTGTCTATATATAGTTACATGTCCCGATTGACTGACTGACTGATTCACTCACGATCAACGCCCAGATCAAACCGCTGCACCTTAAGAGCTGAAATTTTGACAGCGTTTCCTATGGTGACAGATAACCATAAAGATATTTCATCCCCGAAAGGGGTGAAAAGGGGGGAAGTGAGAGAAATGGTGAGAGGGAAAGTACTGTTTGTTTTCAAGTTAGGGCCATAAAATTATTTTTCGAATTCTTTGTTACAAATTAATAAATATATGTTGCAGTGTTTTTGGAAATTTAACTCCTATAAGGATGAAATGGGGATTGGAAGTTTGTATGGGGGGTTCCGTAAGTTCTCAAGTTAGTGTCATTGAAATTGGTATAAATCTTTGTTACAAATAAAGACAAATATGTTGCAGTGTTTTTGGAAATTTAACTCCTATAAGGATGAAATGGGGGGGGATTGGAAGTTTGTAAGAGGGGTTCTGTTAGTATTTAAGTTAGTTAATAAAAATTGGTATTAGGTCTTCGTTACAAATAAAGAAATACATGTTTCAGTCTTTTTAGAAATCCAACCTCTAAAGGGGTGATTGGGGGCATAAAAATTTGTATAGGGGATTTGTCAGTTTTCAAGATAGAAACATGAAAATTGTAGCAAGCAACAGTCATAAGCTAGATGGAACCACGCAAAGAAAAACAAAAGGGAAAAATACAAATTCTCTGTTGAATTCGCCTTTACCAGGTAGTTGATTATAATTATAAAAACAATGTTCTTTTCTTTCCGTTAATATTTTATAAATTTTATTAAGTTTTGACCATATTAACTTTACCAATTCAGTGGTGTTGACTATGTATGTGTTTTAATTGAGTTATGAAGTGTTGGGAAGGCTGACAATAAAAGAAATATATTATTTATGAACGACCATAGCAGGAAGCAAGTATATCGATCGTACATCTAATTCGAAAGTTTGATCGATTCAGATTATATTCCACTTATGAATGTATTATCAACTAGAGGGACGTTTCTTTTTCAAAATATCATTTAGGAGAATAGTTTAGTTATTATATATTTTTATATTTCAGTTCGAATTCAATTAACTTTTTGTCAGTCAGGCATTTTTTAGTTTCTCGACTAAAAGGTTTTCACCTCCCATTTTTTCAAATATAGTATAATCGAATTCGGGATATCTACAAGAAACCTTCCTAATCTCGATTTGAAGAAAGTTCTTACAGGAAAATGAATGGTTTGCGATTCCACTTACCCGTTTCGTCCCTTTTATCATCGTCATCCTTGTCTTTGTCGTCGCTATCGGAGACCATCGCGTCGTCATCATCGTCGGTTTTGTTTTTGGGCTCCCATGTCATTTTGTTCTCTTTTTTCAGTCTTCGCCTCGCATTGGCGAACCATGTAGATACTTGCGTCAACGTCATTTTGGTGATAATGGCCAACATAATTTTTTCTCCTTTGGTCGGGTAGGGGTTCTTCTTGTGCTCGTTCAACCATGCTTTCAAGGTGGCCGTTGACTCCCTTGTCGCGTTTTTACGTCTCGCCGCCAGGTCGTATCCTGCGCCATATCTGTAATGGCAAATTTGAGTGTCAACAAATTGAGTTTAGAAATATTTTAATTCTTTCTTATATTAATAGTATATTTTTTTTTTAAATAATCGTTATTATTTGAAAACACTTAGAAGGTCAAAATATAGTTTTATAGATAGTCTTATTGGAAATGATCATAGATTCCAGTTTCTACAAACCACCCATTCTATCGATGTTGTTTAAATGTCATTTTTAATTAATTTACATGTGTCATCACTTTTTATAGATATAATGTCACATCTGAATGAAGTTTTCATCTGAAATACAACATGTTATGAGCCCAGAGACTAATTTTTGGGAATTGAGTTCTGTCAAATACAAGATGAAAGCAAAAGAACAATGTGTCAGAAAAAATCGTACAAAACGTTCTGAAGAGATTAAGAATGAAAGAATGAATCAATAGTAACCTGACTTGAAAATCGGTGACAAAATCGGCCATCCGAGGCTGCATACGGGACTGGGTCAAACGAAAAGGAAGAGAGCGCTGGAAGGAAGCCCCTCTCATGCACCTCGGAAAAACACATATTATAGAACCGTCGAAACGAAGAACTACTGTAGGAACCAAGTCAGAACAATAACGGGCCTTCTCACTGGTCTCAGCGCAATGAGAGGACACCGGTACAAAATGGGGCTGTACAACGGAGAACTTTCCTGCAGACAATGTGGCAAAGGGACAGAAACGGCCAAACATATCTTGTCAGAATGTGGGGCACTAGACCGCAAAAGTCAAACAATATTCGGACAGCTAAGGCTAACCCCCGAAGAATACAGTAGCCAACCGTTGAAGACATGTACAGACTGGTACAGGGGACTAGAAATACGGAGTAGGTGCTGTAGAACAAAAACCGGAAGGCACATGAAGCCCAAGAGGATGAGGTGCAGCTGGCGACGAGACCAGCATCCGAAGGAGAAAAACCACTTCATGCAAATTCGAAACAAATGTATCCGAAAGAGAAATCTGATACAGAAAGGGAAAAGGATCCATAGCTGCCTCCAATCGGATCTTTGATGTATGTATCTGGCAGTATCTACAAGAACTGACATAGCCTATACCATCAGAATTCAATACGAATTTTCATTCAGAACACTGGAAAGCGGTCAAGCGGGTGTTGAGATACTCGAAAGGTGCGCTCAACTATGGAATGACATACAGAGAAAAGGGTAAATGTATAGGCGTCGTGCTCATACTTCCTGAAAATAACAATTTTATTCTTCCTCATTAGGTGATTTTTAAGCACCGTTTTTTCCCACAAAAATCACTCACAACGCCTCCTTCTTCTTACCAGCATAAATTACAAACACTAAATCACCCTTTTGGCCATAACTTTGCACAAAATAGAGACGGTACTATAGAAAAAATCCTTCTTCAACACATACATCAGATTGAGGTTATTGATGACGCGAGAAGAGTTTAGGATGTATGTGTTGAAGAAGGAGGATTTTTTCGATAGAACTGGCTACAATATGTGCCAAATTGTACCGAAAGTTATTGATTTAGTGTTCGTAGTTTATATGTTTGAAAGAAGGGGGCTTTTAAAAGATTTTTGTGCGAGAAAACGCTGACAAATAATCACCGAATGAAGAAGGAAAAAATGGTTATAATTCGGAAACGGTATCAGACCGCCGGATTCGTGTTCAGGAGACAAAAATACTTAAGAAAAATTATAGAGCTATTTTCAGGGAATATGAGCACGACCCTATACATTTACAGAAAAATAGGAGAACAAATGGTTGGTTTCGCTGTTTCTGGCTGGGGAACATGTATCCAGGACAGACGTTCCTATAATATGTTTTCAATTATGAGGGGACAGCAATCAGTTGGAAGTCACGTAAGCAGAGGACAGTCGCATTGTCGAGCACCGAAGCAAAATACATAGCTCTTTCAGAAGCTACAAAATTTCTTCAAGATTGCTGAAGATAGAATAACGGTTATGAATGATAATCGAGGAGCACATCGTTTGGTTCAGTGTATCACTCGAGAACCAAACATATAGATATAATTGGCGAAAGTAGTCCATTGTTACTCGAAATGTATATTGTAGAATTTGATAAGACTTCGAGATCCTCCTCCACCCCCCTTCATAATAGAGTGATATGATTGTCATTGACTACCTACCTACTTCTGACATTCTCACAAAATCATAACAAGAATTAGTTCTTCAGATATGGAATGGGTTTATTGAAGAGAAGCTGGAACTTTGTGGGGGAGTATTGAAAATGATCAAAGGTTCCAGTTTCTACAAACCACCTATCGCTGTGGATGTTGTTTTAGTGTTACTTTCAATTAATATATGTCATCACTTGTTAATATATATATATATATATATATATATATATATATATATATATATATTATTATTATCTGAAATACAACAGGTCTCCAATGATTGTGCACAACTACCAATGAACATTATAGGAACTACCAATGAACATTATAGGAAAATTATGCTCATAACTCCAAAGATGTAGGTTGTAGAAACTATTATTGAAACCATCTTCAAAATCCATAAACACACCAGAAAAAAATCGTGATGGAAAAACTCTAATTATTTACTTTAAACAGCTTCAAGGGACTCATGGTTATTTATCTGGTAATATTTTACTTAAAAATCACTAGCGAAATGACTCCAATGTCTCACAAAATTGAGAGGGAAATTGAAGTGGATATTTCTCTATTTAAAACCTCAAATACGTTAATGTAATTAGGGCATGCATAGGTGAAATGTTCACTTCATTCGCCTACGTTCACACAATGCAGCATATCCATCTCATCAAACCATAAATGATATAACTCTACCATCATATTAGTACAATCTTTTTGAATTCCAAAATGTTGATAGATAATTCTTGATACAGAATCCTGGAGAGTACTAGATATCATTTTTCCAATGTGAGTGACTGATAATGATGATATTCTGTGACGGATAGCGTTGGTTTTTAATGTAAATAATAAACTAAATCGGAAATGTGGAATTTTCTGAATGCTAAGTTGTTCTGACAGGTTGGATAGTTGGATCTATCAGACGAATGAAGTTGATACTAAAGGTAGTTTCTTAGAATTTATTACGAATTTTCGTTGAAGTTTTCTGTTATTCAAAATAAGTGGTTAGGTCGAATTTTTCAGGGAGCAGAGGGAGAAGATGAAACAATACCAACGAGACTGAAGAGTGAAGAAACGCGATAATATATATAAGATGCATGAGATATTTTAAAAACAGACATTGGAAATATGCAAAGACGCTACGTAAAACCGAGTATCTAAAATAATTCGTTATTGAAAAGAGGAGAAAAAAAAACATTAAAATAAAATCAATTTTGATGGAGATACTGACAACTATAACACGAGATAAAAGAATCGACAGAAAATATGAGAAATGAGAAGACATAATATCATATGAAATACCATTCCATCAAAGGCGTTTCAAAGCAAAAAGTAATCCAGTACAGAACTCCTCACAACATAAAACTTTTTGCCTAGTAATGTGAAGGTCACATATTTTCCAGACAATTTTTAATGTCTCCAGAACACGTTTTCTTGTAATTTTGTTTTCATCACGAGGTTCACGTGATCTTCTGTTTGGACTTGCAGAAAGAGTTGTTTCACTGAAGTAAAATAAACTTTAATTCTTTTTGCCTTCCTTCAAAATACTGTGTTAATATCTAAAAGTTGCATTTAGTTTCGACTGACATCACAGATATCAAAGTATCCTCTTTCCTTTTGTTATATAAGGTGGCTATGAATTTTCCGGTCGCGTTTCCACGTTTTTCTGCGGATCGTACCCGGCACGTATCTGTAATCGTAAATTTTGGTTAGACCTGCCGTAATCGCGTCTTTTATGAAAATGAGGTAATATTTATGTTTGCCTAGTTCGGTGTGTTTTAAGTGTTTTCCCTATTCTAATACATTGTATCACGTAATTTTTGAATAATGTATTCGGTGAGTTATATATATGACATAGTATTTATGTTAGGGGTGAGATTTTTCAACGACATCGTTTGCTTTTATGTTAGATTTATTCCAGTTGGAAATCGTGTTTGGAGAAAGACAAATATAATTCAGAATATAGTCAGGAAACTGGCGTACTATATTTGGAATTGCAAAATACCCAATGGGCACAACATAATTTCTAAAATAAAAGGGAGTTGAATATGAACTTTTTGTTTCTCCATCATTCTCTCCAAATGTAGTATTCGGTGTGAGTACCAATTACAAAAATTCAAATATGCAGTTTCCCAAAAATAAAACAAACTATTATATCCACTTTCAAATTTTAATATCCAAATAATTTTCAGTCTTATTCACATTAAGTTATATAACTTTGTATTTTGAGTGTTCCATTTGAAAAAAATTTATGATTTTTATATTATTCATGTAACATGGATTAATGGCGATTAGAAACAACTTGAAATATTGAAAATATTGAATCACAAATGCTCAACACTTTCCATTGCGTGAGGCAACCAACAAAACCAACTCGAGGCATGCTTCGGATAAAAGAGGTTAGATGTCGCTAACTGTTTTTTATTCTGGATTCAAATTTAATAGTGGAATCCAAATACTTTTTTCGCTAGTCACTTCAATATTCTTCTGGTTTTTTTATTCATAGTTTAGAGTCTCATCAATGTACAAGATTATTAGCGAATATGTGATCTTTACAATCTATATGTCATTGATAACAGATAGATTTGAATATAAGTGTTTTGATTGGCTGTTATCCACCAATTTTAGGACAATTTGATGTGTTTGTCTCTCTCTAATGAATTCAGTGCACTCAATAAAGATGTGTTTCACCGTTATATTTGTTCCGCATACGTCACTATTTTTTATTCGTGAGTGTGGATTAACGTGTGAAATTTGCAAGACTGTAGTTTCGGTCGATTCATCTAAAACTTTATGTAAATAAGTACGGTACCTAAGAGTCTGATCATGACATCTAACTCAATCTACAGATCGTGTACGTGGATGGGGTTTACGCTGGGTTAGCTCTATGATTTTTGGTATCTTACCTAACCTGTACGTTGGGTTAGCTTTTTTTCAAACCTAACCTAACCTAACCTACTCACTTAGGTAAACTACCTAAAATATTATGGTAAATATGTTTTTTACCCATCCTAGTTGCTATTGTATTGGTTCTATTAAGAATTTGCACCAACTTCGGCGTTTCTATCGGACACAACGAGTTGAATTTGCCTTGGTTCGAGAGAGGAAAAAAATTGTTTATGCCATTGTCATACACCATTTCACTCACACCTTAATCTCAATTAATACCTTGAACAACACGTTATTATGTCATTTATCCCTTTCTGCATAGCTCACACACAATTGATTTAGTTACTCAAACCTAAACAGTCAATTTTCCCGAATAAATCAAACCCCCAGAATTAATCAACACTTTCCTTTCCGAAGAAAATGATTTAATAGCGGATTTCTTTGTGGAAAGCTGTCAGACTGATGTATAGAGTTGCACACCCTCGATTCTCCCCCTATAGTGGGATTTGATTACGGCTGGAGTGGTTTCACCCCTATTAAACTGGCTACTTTTTGTCGATAGACACGGGAAAGGCGGTCACCGATGTCAGTTTGATGAGAAAAAAAAAAAGTTTCCCTCAATTGTGGAGTTTGCGAGCAATGAAATGTTTGGTGGAAAGTGAAGGTTGATAGTTCGGAAAATGATGATGACTTTTTTATTGTCGGGCCTTCTGGATTGAGATGAAAATGCAAAATGTAAAGGGTGAATATCAATGAGTGCAAGGACAATTTTCCCCGGTACAGGTTGAAGAGAATGCATGTGGATGAGTGGTGAAATCACACCCACGATACTTTTTCTATGGCTCTCGCGATTTTACATATTTCCAACGGAGCTAAACTTAAATTGCTATATTTACCCCCATTTTTTTCGATATCAACGATGGGCAATTATAATCACACATATCATTTTTGTATTTCGGTGCAGTAACAAATTGTATTCATTCAAAAATCTACAACTAGTTCATGAGTTTCCTTGCAGTTCGAATAATTTTTGAACTTAGTAAGCTGTGGAAAACAACATTTCTGAACAACTAATTGTGTTTCGCTGTCATCTTTCATTTCAACTTTCGAAAGAGGTAGCTTATCCTAGGAGTGACAGAGAAAAAGTTAGTTACAGGAGAAAATATCCTAACCAAAGAGTAGGAAAGAAAAATGAACATGTTAAGGTCAAATGTTGTTTTCCAAGGCTTATGGCTTAGTTGAAAAATTATCCGAACTGCAAGGAAACTCATGAAATAGTTGTAGATTTTTTAATTTATAAAAATTTGTTACTGCACCGAAATTAAAAAATAATATGTAATTGGAAAAAATGAATTGCTGATCAAAATGTGCTGTGACTGAATTGATTATCAGTAAGTGACACAAAAAAATATTTTTCAGAAAAAAACAAGTTACTCTGTTCTGTACGACTCATTGTGAATAGCCTTGAACAAATCTCATTTATCCACGAGGTAAAATAAAAAAACCATTTCAATTTCAATTGTTTCAAAAAAATCACATTTAACATAAGGTTTGGACTTGTTTTGACCTGTTGAACTTGAATATGTTAAATTATACAGGGTGTTTCATTTGAAAAAACAAAGTTTCTGCCATTTCTAGAAAACCCGAAAGTCCGCCATTTGGATCGTAACGTGATAAAATCCGAAATGGTTGCTTGTATAATTGTACCAAATTTCAGAAAAATCCGTTCACGAATGCAGAAGTTACAGGGATGGCCCGATATACTGTGTCACCCGGTATATATATAAATATGTTTCTCCGTAAATTTTCGCGGGTATAATGTGTTGAGCTAGTTTCTCGGGTTTCTGTGTTCTTGGTCCTCAAAAGATCCGATTTCACAACGTTTCGGCAAAATCACATTTGTCATCTTCAGGTGATGTCTCATTCATTCGATTGATTAGAACTCCAGTCCAGTCGAGTTCGAAACAATCGAATGAATGAGACATCACCTGAATATGGCAAATGTGAACGTCGTGAAATCGGACCTTTTGAGGAACAAGAACACATAACGCGGACATAATGGAAATTGTGTATACAACCAAGAATGTAATCGAAATCGTTAATCGAAAATAATACATTCTTCCTAGCCCCATTCTTCTAAAGGAGTTCTAATTTGAGACTGGATAAACATTTCACAATATTTCTCAGATGTAGATCAGAAAAAATTCAAAGCTACTGCAGTATAATGGACACACTCATATACGAATAGCCCATACAATTTCTGTATTAGAGAAGCCAATTCTATGGGCTCCAAATTGAAACAATAGAAATAATAATATCATTTCATTTTTTTTTCTTAATAAACCAGCCTTTTTACCCGACTACGGCACAGCCGGAAGGGTAATGATTTTAGCAGCCTATGTATGTTTGTATTTACGAATGTTCCACCATAGCGCCTAAACTACTCATTCGAGTTTGATGAATGAGGTGTCAATCGATTCGTTATTATGGTCCGGGTAACATAGGCTACATTTTATACGAATAAAATCAAAATGACGGATGTTGCCTTCGAAAAAAGTGGGGGTCTCTGAAATGATTATTTTTTTGCTATCATATCGAGTGGGATGTCGAATGAAAGAGAAGAAAATTCTGAGTTCATGAATTTAAATATAAAAAAATATATTAGGCGACAGAAAAACAATGTTATTCTATATTTCAGCGTTTATGAATACTACTAGCGCTTTCTATCGGCAGTTCTGAATATAAATCGTGTAAAAACAACAGAATCCCTACCTGTTTCGTGTTTCTGTCTCTATTAGATAGAAATTAATTTGAGAATCTCACATATTATTAATAACTCCAATAAGGTACAAATTCAGTGTACAAAAATAGTTCTAAAAAAATTCGTGTACATTGAATTCTTCCATAAATTTATCTTCATTCCCAAGTAAGATAAAATAGCTGATAGGGTAAAGGGGGGTTTACTTTATCCTATTCCGTTTACTGAACAACTGTTTTATCATGAATGTCCTAGTCTGGATTGTTTAATTATTGAGTATCTATTACTCACGCTATCAAATCATTCTTATTTTTGTTGTCGCATCAAAAGTTTAAAAAACACTAACCCGACCATGGAAAAAATAAAATGACCTGAAGATGCTTGCTATCATCCTCTTAATGAGTAGACAAGTCTTTTGATTTGATATGTTAGTTATTCCTGTTTATTTTCTGGCAGTTTTACATTAATAACGTTATAATTCAATTCAATTGCCGTGGTCGTGCGTTGTCAACTACAAAAAGCAAACATTATAATTTGATAGACAAATAAAAACAATGGAGATGCCGTTTATCAAGAATAATAACAAATACGCACGACCACGGCATTTGAATTGAATTAAAACGTTATTAATGTGAAACTGCCAGAAGACTTCAATAGAACTGAATAAACAGGAATATTTAACATATCAAATCAAAAGACGTGTCTACTCAATAAGACAATGATAGCAAACAATACCTATTGTTTCTTACTTTTAAGTTAATTTTTTTCGTAGTCATATTACAGTTTTTTAACTTTAAAAATTTTCTGAAATTATGCATAAACTATATATGATATTTATTGGATTCCATTGATGAGTACCATCAAATAGGTAGTTCGGTATATCAATTAATATAAGCTGGCTAAGGTATATAGGTTCAGTGATCTTTTTTTTACATACAAGTTTTTCAGTTCAACAACGTGTCGGCAAAAAACATGTGAATAAAAAAAATCATAAATATTTATATACAAGACTACCATATCGGAAAATGTAAATACGATGAGTGAATATGGACGAAAACACTATTTATAAGTAATAATTCCACAACTTATTTAGGTTTACAATTCTTTCAATTTCTTGTTACTTTAATCCAATAAAATTCATACTCATTCAGCTAGAGTTGGAAAACTTAAGAGGGCCCATGATTTTCCCTATTACAGTGGCACTTCCGCTGAGTAAGCACTATCGAGTTTTTCCTCTTGTCTCCGTCGGGACATTCCATTCAGTCAGCTCTTTTTGCCACACAATCGAAAATCGCAAGATTCTGTTGCGCTTCACACTTTTGCCCAATTATGCCAGGCACATTGTGTCAACATCAAGAAACTGGTTTGAAATCTCGCGAGTGTCGGTCAGGAATATTTTGGTTTTGGTATAACCAGAGGTTCATTAAATTCAGTCTATTGTTTAAATTTTTTCTTATACTGGTCTTCTTGTCTAGTTGATGATTCAAAACACTGTTTCCCAGTGGAAAGATGTCAAATGTGAGCAGATTACACGTTGACAATGTGCATACATTGAATGTTCAAAAGCTGGATGTTCTTGTCGAACGTGTACAAACGTCCAATGAACATTCACTAGATGGTCCTGTGTGATTTAGGTTTGTACGTTACGAGGTTAGCCTCTTTTATGGTATGTTCCGATGGAGGAAATATAGTACCCATCATTTTGAATCACGAAATATATTAGGGAAAGAATCTCACAAAGTCGTTTCCACAACGTTTGATTTCCAAACTTTTGATGAATACATTTCTTCAAAGTTGGGCATCAAGTCCAAACTCTTGCTTAGATTATACATGTTTCAGACGTATATACGTCCATCTTCAGTAGTTGGTACAAAAGTGGTAAACTACTAAAATAAAAATAGTGGTATACAAAACTAGCGAGAGATTTGAGGTACTTAAAATGTGGTGGATGAAAACAAGGGAGATTAACTATACAATATCAAGGCACATCCTTGTGTTGGAATAATTTCTTATTCTTTTTCTCTGAATTTGGTGGCAGAAATGTACAATATTAACACAATGAATTTGTTTTTGAATTGTGACCATGAATGTCGTCGATGTTTACAACAAAATGGACGAACCAGAAGGCCAAATGACATGATGATGCAAAGAAAAAGAATAACAAAATATTCCAACACAAGGATGTGCTTTAATATTGTAGAGTTAATCTTTCTTATTTTCATCCACCACACTGTAAGTTACCTCAAATCTCCCTAGTGTGTATAACACTATTTTTATTATAGTAGTTTGCCACTTTTGTACCAATTACTGAAGATGGACGTATACAGGGTGTCCCACGACGATTAAGACAGGGAATATCTCGTAACACGAGAGTAGTAGAGAATTGTAATTCTGGGGTTGTGAATTAAAGTAATTGGTGCATCTGTTTTTGATATTATGTTACCCAATGAGCTTTGTGTCTTCGGTCACGTGACATCAGATTCACAATTATTAATGGGACAACCTGTATATTTTGGCATTTCTATGTTCCTCCCGATAAAACGATTCTAACAAACTACCACACTTATGGTCTGAAACGAATAATTCAAGAACTACATGTACTTCAATATCCTTGGGCCCACGATTACGATAAACGTCTGAAACGAGCAATTGTCAAATTATTTAAGTTTAGAGTCACCCTGTATATTTGGGCAGTCCTATATTTTTTGTAATGAGTAAAACAAGGCAAACTTGTAATAATCATTCATATTTTATTAACAAATCGTCGTGGGCCCAAGGATATTGAACTACCTGTAGTTCTTAAATTATTCGTTTTAGACCACGAGTGTGATAGTTTGTTGGAATCGTTTTAACGGGAGTAGCATATAAATGCCAAAATATACGGGTTGTCCCATTACTAATTGTGAATCTGATGTCACGTGACCGAAAACAAAAAGCTCATTGGGTAACATAATATCAAAAACAACTGCACCAATTGCTTTAATTTACAACCCCAAAATTACAATTCTCTGCTCCTCTCGAGATCCGAGATATTCCCTGTCTTAATCGTCGTGGGACACCCTGTATACGTCTGAAACATGCATAATCTAATCAAGAGTTTGGCCTTGATTCCCAACTTTGAAGAAATTTATTCATCAAAAGTTTGGTTTGGATACCCAACTTCTGGAAATTAAATGTTGTGGAGACGACTTTGGGTAATTCTTGCCCAAAAATGTATCCTCCACTTTGAGAATGGATACTTCTTTCGCACGAAATATATTAGTTTTAAGTCAATTATGAAAGAGAGGTAAAGACTGGGAATGAGTATGTACCAGTTACGCTATTTCTAACACATTGCATGTTTATTTTTGGTGTATTCATATCCATTGGATTATAGCTATTCATGGATTATTTTACGGCAACCACCCCTTACTTACTAATTAAATAATTAATTGAAATGTTTGTTTTCTACTGATATGAACGCCAATAAGTATTTTTCATTCACGTTATGTAATCTTATTATTGAAACCAGTATTTCAATAGGCTCTTTTGAGTAGAAGAGAATTATTAGAAAAATTCGTGAGCATGTATGGTAGGCTACACCTCGATATCGTTTCTTTGTAGATCTTCTTCCAAATTTTACATGATTTTGATAGATGGAAAAAAAAATGAAGGAATACAACACATTTTATTAAAATCCGCAGATATTAGTCCTACTACTGGATTTATCTTTGCTAAAATACTTATTAAAAATTGACCAATCATATCTGGCGATCTACAGGGTCGCTGATATGTATGGAAACGTCGATTATCTCCTAAAGTGAGATGGCTATCGAAAAATGTTAGGACATAAAAATTTTTGGGATTTTTAAAATCTATTACAATAAAAAAAATAAGTATACAGGATCAGTCAAAAAGTCATGACGAAACAAAGTTGCTTTTTCTTCAACGGGACACCCTGTATATCATTCCATATTTCAATTCTTCCCACAATTCTAAATAGAATTGATTAGCACATCTTATCATAAATTTAACCGTTTTCGAGATATCGAATTTTGAAAATAAGTTTCTTATAATAATACTAAAATATTATAGTCAATCAAGTTACCTTTGAAGGTTTCTAGCTCCATAACAACGCCGCATCGTTCTTTTGTCTAACAGTGATGATCTTGACAACACATGTCGAAAAAATACATTTAGTGTAAATAATTTTCGCGCAAAAATGGCACGTTTAAGTGAAACCGAGCGTATTGAAATTTTAATGATCATAGTATATGGTGATACCGTGTCAAAAACATTGCAGCGTTTTCATGAAACTGGAGGTGTGAAAGATCGACCAAAAAGTGGAAGGCCGGTAAGCGTTACAAATGAAGAACATTCTTTGAATGTTAGATGTGATGGACAATCCAAAAAATTCGACAGAACAGTGGGCTTTAAATTATAACACGAGTCGAGATTCCATTCAAAAAATTTGCAAACTGCAAAAAATCAATCCATATAAAATTCATTTGTTACAAGAATTGAGTGAAGACGATTTTGATCGTAGAATCGAGTTATGTTACGTTATTATGGATAAATTAAACGAAAATGTCAACTCTTTCAACACATGTTTTCTGACGTATCTACATTTTGTTTAAACGGGCACGTAAATCGACACAACTGTAGGTATTGGTCAGACTAAACCCCACATTGGATGGAGGAAGTTCACACTCAACGACCACAAAAAGTAAATGTTTGGTGTGGCATTATTGGTGGACACGTCATAGGACCCTATTTTATAAACCGAAATTTGAACTCTGAACGATATTTATTACTTATTCCAGAGCTTGGACGATTATTCCCGAACAAAAACAATCCCAATTTGACGATAGAACAAATATGGTTTCAACACTCCACATTTTGGACGGGCATATCTAGATGAAATTTTTCCTGATAAATGGATTGGACGCAGGGGGCCAATTGATTGGCCAGGTGGGTCTCCCGATATCACCCCACTTGACTTTTTTCTGTGGGGTTACATAAAAAATGTAGACTACAAGATAGGCCGCAAAATATCGAAGAGTTGCAAGAAAGGATAAGGGATGAAATTTCCACCATTCGTCCCAACATTATTTTAGATTCATTACAAAATGTTGTTCAATGAACTCATTACTTCAGGAGGTGAATGGTAAACACTTTAAGCTCCTCATTGAATATAATTCCAAAGAAAATATTTTATGAAAACTTGTTTTCTCTCTTTTTTTTTCTGGCATAACTATTGTTTTTATAAAATTTTAAATATTCAGGACATTCAATTAGAAATACATTTTTCGTTTCATGCGTTTTTATCAACCCTGCACAGTTATGCTCTTTTATTTCCTCTAAAAAAATAATTTTTAAAATTCAATCATATCCATAATACTCCACCTTGTGTAATTTTCATGACAAATATCCATCATTTCGGACTTTTTCTTTAATAAATTTGAGAGTAGTAAAAAGTTATTTTCAAAATTCGATATCTTGAAAACGGTTGTATTTAGGATATGGTGTGCTATATCAATTTTATTTAGAATTTCGAGAAACATTGGAATATGGAATAATTTACAGGGTTTTCCATTAAAGAAAAGCAGCTTTTTTCGTCATGGCTTTTCAACTGATCCTGTATACTTGATTTTCCTTTATTGTAATAGATTTTAGAAAACCCTGAAACTTTTGTGTCCTAACATTTTTCGCTAGCTATCTTACTTTTAGGAGATAATCGACCGTTTCCATATATATCAGCGACCCTGTATAACTGATACACGCAGAGCCTACAAAATGTGATATCTTTTATAAACTCCATTGAATAAGAAATATAACGGCGATGGGTGTGAATTTCCTTTATGTACCTATTAAGTAGTAATTTAGTTTATTTATTTCATTAAGTAATCTACAGAACAGGTAGTTCCAATAAGTGATTACAATATTAGAACTCAATAACCATTCTTATAACAATATTAGTATTTAATTTCCTAGCTCAATTCAATAGTTACATTACATTTATCTTACTGGAAGATTACAAATTATATTTTACTTATTATTATGTTTCTAGGGCTAATAATTCTTTCTCAATTTTTTCCTTAAATATCTTTATATTACATTCGACATAAAAATCTATATTCCTCTAACAATTTGCCACAGAGAACATTTTGTATAATGAGGAATTCGGACCCAGGTTTGTACGAGGTTTAGGAGAGATAAATATATTTCTTCTTCTATTATTGAAATAACTGCTACAGTTTAGGCTTATTTGTGCCAGCAAGTGGGGATTATCCACTTCATTATGCAGTAATTTATGAAAAAATAGTACAATAGCCGCTTTTCTTCTTGTTTCCAAAGTTGTAAATTCAACCAAAAGTTGAAAAAACCCTAACCCAAAGATGCTATAATTACCTTGGTCCCATTCTTTATGCTAAAATTCCTACCGAACTGACGAGAATTAATGCGTATGGTCTATTCAAAAAAAAATTCACTGTTTGGCTTCAGTCTGTCCCTAGAAAAGAAATTCACAGCTTAATCGATAGTAAAAATACCTATAACTTATGAATTCACTAATGAAAAAAATAAATATAATAACATTTGATCCTTCTGATAGTTGATATTGATGTGAATATGCTGCCTCGGTCCGCTTATACCTACCTATATGTTATGTTCAAATTCTTTTAAAAATTGTTTTATATATGTATAACGTATGTGTGAATGAATGTAAGTATATATTTGTATAGGTGTATATACTCATGGATGTGTAATATATGTGTATGTTAAGATATCTATATACCCACGCACAGGGATTCATCCCTTTGTGGGTTACTGTATTTACCTGCTGTACTGATATTGTCTCTATTTTATATTATTTTATTATTCATATCTATTTTATATCATTTTATTGGTAAATATATTATTATTATTATTATTATTCTAGCATCACCCGTTGTGTCCTCGTAACTAACATAACATAATAATAATAATAAATGTAAATTCAATCAAGGAAGAGCGATAACTGAGGTTGAGAATGTATTCACAATGTTTTTTGTAATATAAAAACATTTAAAAAAAATTCTCTACTACTACTTCATTTTTGTGAACTGAGTTATAAGGTGTCCATATTATACTAGTATATTCTAGTATACTACGAACAAATACATTATATAATGTTACTAGTGTAGATATTTCGGTGAATTTGAAGGAATTTCTAATAATGAAGCCCAGCATCGTATACGCTCTGTTGACGATATTGGTCATATGCTTCTCAAAATTGAGTTTTTCATCTATTGTTATTGAAATAGTCATGGGATAAACACATTCAGCCAGTCTGAAAGATAACGGCGAAAAAGACGTCAGCAGACGTCATCAAGACGCCCAGGAGCCCTACAAAGAATAGTAATGGATTTTGTAATTCTCTCGGCATACACATTTCATTGATGACTCGATTTTCAGCACGAGTTAAAGTCCTTTCCCTCCCTCGCGAGTTTCCAACATCCAGAACATTGAACGCCGTAGCGGGGATTGATTTATCAGGGAGTAATTCTCCAGGGTTTTCACGGCTACACGGAGTTGGCGTTGTTCGCCAAGGTGGGCAACAACTTCGGAACAAATGAAACCGATTTTATCGACGATAAATACAAATGGTGCATTGCGATGGCAGCCGCCACCTGCGCCGCGACGCCGCAACGACGCGCCAATCAATAGCGCTCCCTCTTCAGCCATTTTGTCTTGAAGCCATTCCGACACTGGTTCCGCGACCGGGAATTAGCCGCACCGCAATCCGGATCTATTCGATACTCGACTGTTTAAGCCGCAGCTTTCCGCTTTATTGTCGGCAAGAGTCGCGAGACGGCCAGGGCGGCGTTGCCGAGTATAGCGGTTTTTCAGTGAATGCACTACAATTACTGGAAGACAATGATTACCTTGTTTATCGCACTCGGATGAGTGAGATTCCCTCCAGGCCCTTCAACAGTTCGTCTGTGGGGATTATTGACTACGAAATAATCGGAAACAGAAACATTGCAAGTAAATCGCTACAAGACAATTTCTCTTTCAACTCGTTTCTCTTTAAGCTCATTTTATTAACCGACGAAACCAAAAAGGAGGAGGTTCTCTAGTCGACGCGTATATTTTATTTTTTTCATCATTTTTTTTTATGTATGATCACGCATAACTTTTTACTGAAACGTCCGATTCCGATAATTCTTCTTTTCAGTGGATAGGGTGTACTTCGAAGTTGGTCCCATTTGAATTTAAAAAATGAAATCCACCCCCAAGGGTAGCAAAATGAAGGATATTGATCACTCACCCTCTGAATTTTGGTCCGTTAACCCATTCTATCAGGCATAACTTTGTATTGGGTTCTTCAATTTCGACGATTCTTCTTTTAATAGATAGGGTTTACCTCATATTCGGATTTTGAATGAAATTATCTACCCTTACAGGTAGAAAAATAGGGAATAAATGATTTTTCACTTGTGAACATTGGCACACACATATGTAGTTGACAATGACATATCGCTACTATCATTATTTTTGTTCCACATCCGTCACAATCATTAGATTCTATGAGAGGTTGAAAGTAATGAAATAAACTAACCAGAACAACAAAAATAGTTTATATTACAACAAATAGTTAAAGTAGATAATCATATTATTCAACTGGTAATAGTTGAAGTAAGGTGGGTAAGTAGGTATTTTGGAAGAAATAAAAAAACAAGTAGGTAGTAATTAGTAGATTTCAGCCACAAAAAATTGAAAAATAAAAACTTTTTAACAAAAAATTAAACCGACGAAATACGGAACTGAAAAGTAAAATATAAAATATTCCTTCTTAGTTTCAATAACTAAGCTCCAAAACTAATGTAAGTAACTAATTCTGAGTCGGCTCCAAACGAACAATAATAATAATAATAATAATAATTTATTAACCACTTTGGTACATCAGGGTACATATGGTAGGTCGGATAAAAAGTATACAAATATATAAAACAACATAAAAAACAATAAAATCACAGCTTTACATATAGAATTATAAAGGAAGTACATAACATGGAATAAATAATTAAAAAGTATCATTCAAATACTCTTGCAAAATATAGTAGCACTTGTCAATCGATAAATATTTAACTCTATTACAAAAAATGTTGTCACTTTGAGAATTTATTATCTCGTTCGGCAATTTGTTGTAGAGAGACAAAGCATTGTAAGCCGGGGAACTTTTGTATTTAGAAGTTTTATGTTTCAACGAAGATCATCAAATTACTTCAAAAAACTTATCAGAATGTCAACTCGATGCCATCATTTCACGCCTTACCTAATTCATTTGCTTGTTCGTTTGGCGTCGACTCAAAATTAGTTACTTACATTAGTTTAGGAGCTTAGTTAATGAGACTAAGACGGTATATTTTATTTTTTACTTTTCAGTTCCGTATTTCGTCGGTTTAATTTTTTGTTAAAAAGTTTTTAATTTTCAATTTTTTTCCAATGAAGAGTGTTTGGCCAGATCATTGATGTAAACTTCATTATAAGAATGAAAACCAGTGTTTTCTTAGATATTCTTCATCACAATTTTTTTCCAATAATAACATTATTATTTATACCAAGCAGTTCATTCAAATATAAAGAAATATTGAGTAATGGTATTATGTAAAAAAAAACGGTAATTTATTTCAGGGCGCATATGTTCAGGTATCTATTTGAGTTCAGACATTTTGGTTTCTACAACAGACAAAAACACTATGTGTATTGATTGTATTTATATGCTATCTCGTTTGAAAAGCAGTTTTGAACCTGCCACTTGGGAATTCATCTGGTTATGTATAGAAAATATAAAGCAATCTATTACACATGTCTACAATGATTTTGGTGCCGCTAAAAGTAAAACTGATCTCAAGTACATTCGGTACCCTGATAAAAACTTGATACTTTTTTAATGCTACGTATAGTTTTCGAGATTTCATTTATTAAAAAACGAAAGAACATTTAATTCAAAACAGTTAATTACATTTAATTACACATTTTATTTTACAGGTTAGAAGCTTCTCTTTTTAGATTGTCTCCGATGGATGTCTTCAGGACATTCCCGTGTAATACTCCAACAGTAATCTGCCATCATATGCTCATCCCAGCGACCTTGGTATCTATCTTCCATCACCTTTAAATCTTGATGGAAACGTTCTCCTTGTTCTTCGCTATACGCTCCAAGATTTTCTGGAAACTTGTCTAAATGATTGTCCAGATAGTGTACTTTTATGCTCATATTACATCCAAGATTTTTAAAGCTAATTAAGAGGTTTTGAACTAACTCTTTGTAATTTTCGGCCTTCTGATTTCCTAAGAAATTTTTTACAACAGCAACAAAAGATTTCCAAGCCGATGCTTCTAAATTATTCATTGAATGTATGAAATATTTGTCTTTCATTAAAAGTATTATCTGTGGGCCATCAAAAATAGCAGCTTTTAGTTTTTCATTACTTCAACCGGGAAACTTTCTTCATCTCTATTTTAAAGTAATCAACGTATATCTTCTTCACTGAATCTGTTACAGGTTTTCTGAACTTTTTCACTACATATTCACCACAAATGTATTTGGATTATTTACACAACACCTTCTCGACGACGACATATCAACATTATTAATTAAAAAAAGAAATTTATTGATTATAATGACATTAAGTATGATAAAATACGTTTTTTAGGTTATTATATCGATCGATGCAAACCTGAACGTAGCTTCAAGATTTTAACAGCTTCGCACGACATCTTGCGGGCTAATTAACCAAATTATAACCTAGAATTAGCGGCACCAAACAAAACATTTTCTTTTGTAGACCTGTGTTATTCATTTTCGAATCCTTTTTATGATTAATCATTGATGTTCTGGCAGGTTTGTAACTTTCCGACTTTAATTTTTCCTGAGTCAACACATATGGCTTTTAGTTTGATACCAGTGAAAATTTAGAAAGTATTGAATAACTATCGAGTGTGGGAAGGAAAAGAGAGTTAACTCAAAGTCGTTCTCCGCGAAATAAAAACAGCCTGGCTCACTGGAAAAATGTATGCATTTCGGAGATTGAGATCCTCATCTTCAGCAGAATGATAATGCTTATGGTACAGGTTATGGAACAAAATGGAAGTAACCTTACTTGCAATTGTTACGGTAGAAACATTCTTTGAAAATAAAACTCGGGTGTGGTCCCAGCTTAGACACCCCATTTGCGAAGTTTTCTCTTTCTTATTGATGAGGTTATGGTTTGCAACATTTTTAGAAAGTTTGAAGAAACTTGGTGAACTCGTGTGAATCAAATTTTCATGAAATACTTATTATAAAAAATCCCTACTACCACTCTGTTTCTAATTTCTAGGATATTTCATCGTGTTCCAGGGTCCGTTTTTGAGCTTCTTTGCTAAAAAAAAATCACTCAAGTATCCGTCTGTTTATCACGGCAGTTTCCATTAAAGTTTTTTTTGGTGCAGGGGGTGATTCAGCATAGTAATGAAGCTGTCTTATTTATCCTGCATATTTTTTAATAATGTTTAAAATGTTCGAATTGTGAGATCCAAAAAATATGTTTTTTTCAGTCGGTCATATATAGAAAGTTTCAAAGATTATATTTGTTTCACTATTTTTGTGAGATACTGCGTGCTGCGTCTAAACATGTTAATTATCATCCCTTTGTCTCCCAAAGCAGTGAAGCATCATCAAAGTGACACCATTTGCTATCATCTAAAGTCAAAATATTAGAGAATTCGATAAAATCGACATTTTATTTTGGGAAGTGTTCAAAATTGCGGTGATTGATCTCACTAAAATTGTGAGGACAAGGTCGACCTTTCTTGGCCACTGTGATGCGTCGAAGACAGGCTGAAAGAGTCACTGTACAACAGAGACATAGAACGAAAAGTTACTTAAATGAATAGTAGCAAACGGACTAGATTTTCAAGAAACTTTCCGTTCTCTGTATCTGTTACACAGTGACTTTCACTATTTCTTCGACGCATCTCAGAGGCCAAGCCAGAATTGTCGATCTTATATAATTTTGAAATTAAATGTTGTAGAAATAGTACGTACCCTGGGTAAAATTACGCACTCTCAGGATTATGACGTCACCACAATATACTATTTTATTGCAAGTATCATACCTTAAATACATTTGGTGGTGCTCCTACAATAAAGTAGCATATCTAAATTATTAGCACATTTCGAATTAATTGAGTTAGTAACTTTTTTTAATGAACTGGCGCCATATACACCGACTGTTGAAATATTCTATTAGCTATTTTCAATATATCCATAGTCATCTTCTCCATTCGATAAAATATCCGATTAAAATTATATCATGTAAAAAAAACAAATACCCGTGCATTCGAAAAGGTAGATTTCATAAGCCATTGCTGACAAATTGATGAGTTCATGAGTTCTGACCTGACATATGTGATATGTTTGTTTGTCACAGTTTTTATCATGATCTACACTAGAAATTGATTTCTGGAGACTTGTATAAAAGGAACCTAAATTTAATCAAAAATTATGAGTTAATGGATATATATAATCAATATTTGATAGCAATATTGTTTTTGTGTAAATCTCACAGGAAAATTCCAAGTAAAAGTCGTGGGACTCTAACGACATATTTATTTATTATATTATTTATTCATTATGTTATTATTTATTATGTATATTATTTTTGTTTTATTTTTCGGAGCACAGTCATAATTTTGTTGGTTTACTTTGTTTCTAATACTGTTTCGTTTGTCCAATATACACAAAGTCACATTCCGTATATGGTATTCGATAAATTGTATTGATATGTTCCATCAAAGGTGTCTAATCTTTCAATTTAGAATAAATCATCATCTCTGAACTGCACCGAAAAATCGAATTATAATTGGAGCTAATGGACAAATAATCTTTACAACGCTACTCAAATGAAAGTGGCTGCTACCACATTGCTGCTAACTTCACATGGATATCTTCAAATGTGATTTCTTATTTTTTCAATTTGCAATAAGAAACAGAAGTCTGTGACATATCGATAGTCAGCAATTGTGTCATTAAAAATGAAAAACGCCTAATTCCTCAAGACTGCTAACTACGAATACCTATACAATAGGTTTATTTCGGTCGAATATCCATAAAAAAACAACTACTTTCCTGGCTAATGCCTCGACAGACGTTGAATGACATTCGAAGGATGAAGGTGCAAAGTCCTACAAGGTACTTAGCAAATGTTTGTTGTGAAATGGATAAATATTAACCACCTCACCCAAGCTGACCCCCTGTAGACAGGTTTCGGGGTATTTGCCCCTCATCAGTACAGGGTAGGTCAAGCAGACAATGATTAATGTCTGCGTTACCTTACTGAAACAATCAAAATCCATCCACATCATAAGCATTCGCTGGGATTGAACTAGCAGATTTCTATCATCGGTAATGTTTCAGTTGCTCTAGTTGCGTTGAGATGGCGTTAGCTAATGGAGTCTGTCCATTCCGCTAACTTAATCCCAGCGAATGCTTATGAGGTGGATGGATTTTAATCGTTTCAGTCAGGTACCGCACAGCGTTGCCGTTCCTACAGATTTTTTGGTATTTCTACCGATTTTCACCTGCGTCTACAGATCTACAGATTTGCAATCAATTTCTACAGATTTGTGTACAACTGGAAACAATCAAGTTACATTTTGTTGAATGAAATACCAACCTGTTTTTAATCTCTTCTGATATTAATGTTCCATGAAAAAGTGACACTAAACATTCTAAAATAGAACACCAAGTAAGTGTTCTTTGTACTTGATGTTTTATGACTCATGACATTATTGACATTTATATTCTGTCTGTTGTCTGTTCTCACTTGTGACTCATAATTCATAATATGATAATAATAATTCTTTATTTTATTATAATAATATTATATGACACATTCATTTACTCTATAGGGAAATATTACACAGGGCTTTCTTGAACCCCTTAGTTTATATATTACTTTTACCTAACATTTGTTCCTGTTCGTTGATGTCAAGAATTGTGTTTTTTTTTTAATAAAGTTCACTGATTTTTGAATGTCTCGCAATCTCACAATAAATTTTTGACTGAAAACGACAACTCATGCATTTCAAAGTTCCCTACCTTTGTTTGCCAACATAAGAAATCATTCGATCTTAGTAATTTTACTTATACTGAACTCAATCCCATTGGTCGAATATCTTCCCCTATCTCTCTAAATCATGTATTGAACTATGGTTTCATCAACTGCAGCCAGAGGGAGTGTCATACGGAATTTCATATGGACTAAAGCGCATGCGCAAATATCTACCAAAAAAGCTCATGAATCTACAGATATTTCACGTGCCATTCTACCGATAAATATTTCACCTCGACGGCAACACTGCCGCTCACATTAATAATTGCCTACTTGACCTACCCTGTATTGATGAGGGGCAAATATCTCGAAACCGGTCTACAGGTGGTTATCCTGGGTGAGGTGGTTAATATTTATTTCGCAAACAAACATTTACAAAGTACCTTTAGTCTAATCAACAAGTTCAAAAACGTGTTAAATAGATATAAGGCTCCTAAAAATATGAACGATAGCTCGTTCGAGTCGGAATGACGTCTAGAAGAATGTTTTTCAAGGGTTTATTAGCACGTAAAAAATTGCGATTGTTATTAACAAAATAAGATTAAAAAAAGAAGGTATTTCGTTTTTCGTTAATAATTTCTAAAATAATGATATTTAAGGAATTATGAAAAAAGATCCTGAAAGAGGAGGAAATTTCTAATAAAAAACCGGAACTCTATCTCTATTATTTATAATTTTTTTTTAACGCTGAAAATAGGGCTCCGCGAGGTCGTTACGGTATAGGCGCACCGTCTAAAAAGCCGTTATATCACCTAAAATAATTTTTTATAGTATTAAATAACAATTAAAAAATTTGAATAAATCATGGTGTAATCTAGACACTTGAACGAAAAAAACCTTCGGTTAAAAAAAAATTTCATGTCGATTTTTCAAAAAGTTACACCATTGTTAATTAACTAATTTTTTTCCAATCTCTGTTTTTATAAATTACGACATAAAAGTTTAAATAATCGGTCTATAACATTTTCGCTTCGTGGAGCTCTTTTCATTTAGGTACTCAATGAAGCAATGCAATTTTTTTTTATTAAAGTTCATTATTTTGTTGATTATAATTTTTTTAAATTAAAAACAAATGAAATTTCAAAAAATGGTTATCAAAAAAAATTTTTTTTAGTAATATCTTATTATTGCTCTTTTTGCATCTAATACAGGTATTAATTAACATTGGAAAAAAAAATTTTACGTCATTTGTTGAGAAATTGTTTATAAACAAACTATTTTGGGATTTAAAAAAAATTTTTTTACCATCTTAGTGCATAGGTAAAATTATGATTTAAAAAAAAATTTCTTTAGTAAATTTTTTTATTGTTTATAATCGTTTTTTTATATTTCAATTGTTTAAATAATTAGTAAAGAAATTATTTTATTATTGAAATTCATCATTGACCTTTTTCAATAAATTAACAAAGAAATAAATTTTTTTTTAAATAATTTCATTGTTTATTAACTTAACAATTTGTTATAAACAAATAATATTAACCGTTATATTTTTTTCGAAAACTTCAAAAAATAACAAAAACAACTTTTGTATTTTTTTGTATTTTTTTGTATTTTTTACAGCATTGTTACATATTATATGATAATGAAATTACAGCCGTTCCATAATTTGTCAAGTTATAAATTGTTATAACTTTTGAACTATAAGAGATACGGTAAAGGACATTCAAGTCATTTTTAAAAAAGATTTATTTATCATTAAAATGAATTCAAAATCGATTCTGTAACCATTTTTTATCAGTTGTTATATTTTTTAAAAAAAAAATTTTTTGAAATTTCATAGCTTATAACTTGTTAAATAATATAGATACAGCTACGGACTCAAGAACTTTTTTGTTCTATGATAAAATATCTTTCTAATTACGTATAAATTATAGCAATATAGATTTTTGTTTAAATAATATACTAGTTTAAATTTATACTTACCTAATTTACATTCTGCTATTGATCATTTTCATTCATTTATCACTAGAATTATTAATATTCTGCTAAAGTTCAATTATTTATTTACTAAAATAATATTTACTAAAATAATAATTGAATTTATTTTAAAATTTCTTATAATACGTTTTTTCATAATTCCTCAAATATCATTATTTTAGAAATTATTAACGAAAAACGAAATACCTTCTTTTTTCAATTTTTTTAAAAACATTTTTCTAGACGTCATTCCGAATCGAATGAGCTATCTCTCATATTTTTAGGAGCTTCATATCTATTTAACACGTTTTTGAACTTGTTGATTAGACTACTTGTAGGACTGTGCATGTTTATCTATCGAATGCAATTCAACGTCTGTCGAGTCATTAGCCAGGGAAGTAGTTGTTTTTTTATGGATATTCGACCGACATACACCACCATAAGACGTTTTTAATTTTTAAGGTAATTTCAATTGTCCCACCACATCTATCGAATATTCTAAAGTAATTAGGTACCTGGACTCGCCATATTATTCGACTGTCATAACGCGATATCAGTTATCCTGAACAACGAACACGTAAACTCAAAACCCAACGTGCAATTATACGAAGGATTAGTAACGCGACAATGGCGAACTCGCGCAGCGCAAACAGGAAGGGAACACACCAGCATGTCCGCTGATATATCGCACGATATCTATGTTGAATCTATTCTGTTTTGTGTGTACGAGAAATGTGGACTTGCACATCGTATCATGCAACGTTCCGTACAACACGCTCGACAAAATCATTCTGCCAATAGCGCAATGACAAACCGGTCACGACAACACACATTTCCAATTGTTTTGCTCGATGATAGAGAACGCGACGTAAAGAGAGGAATAAATCCCCAGAACGCCGCCAGGAAATTGGTCTCTATGAAAGTTAACAGGGAATAAAGAACAGAGTCGTGAAAACAAGAGAAACGACATTGACATTATGTTATGTTTGGTATTTGTTGCCTGTGAAGGGTTATCACCAATGTGGAACTCTGTAGGACGTAAAGTAAAACACGATTTGATTCAAGAAAAATATGCGTCATGACGTATAGTATATTCATATTCAATTCGTGTCACTTGAGCCTGGATTATATACTCGAATTTTACTGGGATATGAATGTCAATAACTTTCAAGATGTGAAGTTTCCCATTGCCTTTTGGAATTGATTTATTTATTGGTCATAAAGACACAAACACACACAAGTCCAATAAAGTATCTACGATTTTTTACTATATTTCTACAATGTATACGTAGGAGTACTGTACTACACTATAGAGCAGTGGGATACCGCGTACTCTCGCTTTTTAGCGACTGTAGAATTCGACTATTATTGGCAACTGTCGTTTAGATTGCCATTCCGTGTACCAGAATTGAAATATCGCTTTTAGTTCGGCAAAGTTCGGGTACTGCAATACTTTTCTGAAAACATTAGTCAGATTCTGGGATTTTTTCGATCTATAAATTGGTGCTACGCACTAAAACTAAAGTAAGTGCAATATTATTAGGTCAAATCTTCGATAATTTCATGTTTTCAATAAATTTCTTCCGTTTTGTTTACCAGTCCCCTCGATATGCTTATTAATATATATATATATATATATATATATATATATATATATATATATATATATATATATATATATATATATATATATTATATATATTTTTATATTTATATTATAATATTAAATTGGTTGAACTTAAAATTTTGAATTTTTTAAAAATATGATATATATATATATATATATATATTATATATATATATATATATATATATAGGGTGTTAGTGAATAAGTGATTCTGCATGAAAAAATAATGACAGTTTGCTATATAACTTGTCCGCAAATGCTTCGTTTTCCGAGATACGGGGTGTTAAAGTTTTACTTAAAAACTGACTATTTATTCATTGCTCTGAAACCGGTCGAGATATGCAAATGAAATTTGGTGAGTTTTAAGAAGTAGGTACTGCGCATTTTTTGACATGCGAATAAGAATTTTATGTTCATCATTGGCATGCATACGGGTAATGATCTCATTATTTTTTGAGAACACCACTGAGATATTTCAAATGAAAACTTTTGTGAATTCCTCGTTCAATTTGTGACAAAAAATCTCTCCTACCTTTTTTTCGAATGGGGCGCGGTTTTTATGCAACAAAATAAAACATCTTAACGCGTATTTGTCATTACTTTAATACATTATCCAGTAGCGATGCTAGTAGGCTACTGTCAACATTCTGTTAAATACGAATATTCCAACGAAATGTCAAATTAGCTTGTCTTCATTTTTAAGCTTTTAGTTTGGTATAACATTGATGATAATAAGTAATTAATTTTTTTTTATCGAAAAGAATGGAAAATTATAGAAATGCGGAATTGTCAGACATGCATTTTGTCTATGGTTGAAGTAACGGAAATGGTCGGCAAGCTCGACGATTGTATGCTGAGTTGTATACAGAATGTAGGGTATTTAGAAACAGTATATCCAAATCGTTGGATAGGTAGGGGAGGTACGGAACATTGGCCTGCTCGATCTCCGGATTTAAATCCTCAAGATTTTTGCATTTGGGGTTTTCTCAAGTCATTAGTTTATTCCACTCGCTCCCGTCGAAAGTGTTGAAGACCTGAGGAATCGAATTATAGCCGGCTGTGAGTCAATAAGAAATACACCAGGAATATTTGCGCGAATACGACAATCAATGAGGAGAAGACTTGAATCTTCTATCACGTCTGAGGAAAGTAATTTTGAACATTTTTTGTAGCTATGCGCCTATTTATTTATTAGTGTTATTTTCTGTTATTGTTCTGGTTTACCGTTATTGTATTAGATAGTTCTTGATAATGTACCTATTAAAGAAATTAAGATGTTTAATTTTTTTGCATAAAAACGGCGCTCCATACGAAAAAAGGCAGGAGAGATGCTTTGTCACAAATTGAACAAGAAATTCAAAAACGATTCTTAATTTGAAATATCCCAGTAGCGTACCAATTTTTTCTTTAAAAAAATTGAGATCATTACCCGTATGCGCGCCAATGATGAACATAAAATTCTGAATTGCATGTCAAGAAATGCGCTATAATTACCTCTTAATACTCACCAAATTTCATTTGCATATCTCTGTCGGTTTCAGAGCAATAAATAAATAGTCAGTTTTTAAGAAAAACTTTATCTCGGAAAACGAAGCATTTGCGGACAAAAGTTATGTAGTAAACTGTCAATATTTTTTCATGCAGAATCATTCCCTGAAGTTTGTCGCACTTATTCACTAACACCCTGTATATATATATATATATATATATATATATGTGTCCACCAAAGTCTTGTAACCATATGGGAAAATAGCATTCTTCATGAAAGTTGGTGCATTCAATTAGACCAAATACGCGCATAGTCGTTATTATCAGTGGCGTGCGGCTAAGCGGGAATCGGCCGAAATTCTAAATTAACTATAGAGGAAAGTGACATAACTATGGAAAATATCGAAAAAATTTATAAAAAAAAGTTGTTTGCAATTGAAAGATATTCCTACTTATCCAGTTAGGTAGGTACACCTACCTTCCAAGTCTTAATTTCAATATTTATTTTGTGGTTATTATTTGTTCAGCAAATATTTTTCCAATAAAGGTTGACCTCTTTTTCAAGGATCCTGCCATTATTTCATTATCCTCCATTACTGTTTTTTCTTGGACTCATCTTCAAGATTTTGTTAAATCAGTTAATTATTTTGACAGACAATTTATGCTAACTTAGTAATTTACTACGCAAAAATTATTGTCGATAATTCCCATAAATAAATGGAGGCCAACTCATTAGGCAGTTATTGAAATTGGTAATTGGTAGACTTAACTGGATAACTGAGAATATATCTTCTGATTGCAAACAACTTTTTTCTATAACATTTTTCGATATTTTCCATAGTAATGTCACTTTACACTATAGTGAATGTAGAATATCGCCCGATTTCCGCTAAGCCACACGCCACTGATAATAACAGCTATGCGCGTATTCAGTATAATTGAATGCACCAACTTTTGTGAGGAATGAAATTTTCTGAGAAACTATTAATAAAAAAATTACCCATATGGTTCCTAGATTTTGGCGGCCACTGTATATAAATATATATATATATATATATATGACTGTGAAATGCACAAAATTATAGAACTGACATCTATAATTTGTGGGGTGAAGCTTAGACCCAATGAAGTGGAATTCAATGACACGAAATTTCCTGCAACATTTATAGGTCACCAACAAATGTCAGTATAGGCCAATCCACGACACCAAAAGTCGTACTTCTAGTGCGCAAAACGAAAGAAAGAGAAATTTGTTTCGGTTCCAAAAAAGCCAGCTGTTTCATGGTTTCCCAATCATCAGGACGGACTTGTGGTCTTTTTTGAATTCGAACCAAATCTCTCAGAGTGCTTATACCGGCAAGGATAAAAATGTGAAATGCACAAAATTATAGAAGTGACACCCATAATTTGTGGAGAGACATGCGCAAATTTTTTATAGAGTCAGAATTAGTTGAATAAGCAATATTGTTGAAACAGGTCAGTACTCATTGTATTATGGTTATTGTTCTTCGAATACAAAAAAAAGGTTCAACCCTTAATAATCCCAATTCCGTTCCGGTTTGCAAAAACTTAAAGCGATTTCACTTCATTTTTAATTTCGACGAAATTACTTCTTGTCGTATCAAATTCATTTGCCAACTTACTGACGAACCTGAGACCGATTTCTCTAGAATAGGTTTCATTTGGGTAAAAGAACAGATAAAAATTGTTCACCATCGAATCATTTAGAAATAATATTTTACTATTCATTATTCAACTTTAATGTAAAATAAACTCGAAGCCAACTGTAGAAAACATAATTCAAAAATATATCTATACATTTTACAAATGACTCAACTAGACGTTGCAATCAACACCAACATCGTAACACATTTGAAATTATATTCAATATATTGTAATGGTGTCAAATACCTCAATGAAGTCACAGCCTATTTAAAATTCATTTAACTAACTGCGATTCAAAATTATTTTAGGAAAACACTAGTTTAATAGTCTATTGACTCAATATCATTACTCATTTTAGTACTTTCTTCTCTGTTCAAATTTTTCAGCCCGACTTTCATCTGCAAGTTACTTATCACGTTATATTTTTCTCAATTCTTAAAAAATATTATTGTCCTGTGTCTCCTACTACAATGATAATGATTAATCATTGTTTAGAAGAGTCAATCATGGTTTTTTGAGATCATCAAACCGTATGAAGGTTTTTTTGTATGTACTTGGACTCACCCATAAGCTGCTAACGTAGGATCATAAGGATAGTACCCTGTTGTTGGTTGAAGACCAGCACTTGTCCAAGCTGACATATCTGCTGCTCCACTCGCATCTTTCAATGCATAAGGGTTACCCTGAAAAGAAAAAACCGCATGAAATATATAAAATTGTCAGCCTATTCTATAGCGTGACATAAAAAACTCAAACTTAATTTCCAGGATAATTTATTGTCAACATTTTTTTCTTCTAATAAGTATCTTATTCAATGGACCAAACAAGAATATCATGAAGTGATTACAGAATATAGTATGTTGCCAGGGAAACGTGTTAGACTGGTTAATAAAACATGGCTTGATGGAATAGGTCAGAAGGAAACCCCCATTTTAATGAAAAATATAAATCATTCAAGTTGGTACCTGTACACTCACTTAGTCAAGTAGATTCCCTCCGGCTTTGTGTTCAGAAATATATTCTATGATTTTGAAATGAAGATGTGGTTTCGAAACCGTATCACTACATAAATGATATGTTAACTTTACTATTTTGAAAGCCAATTTCTTCATCACATTCAAAAACGTACTCCTGGCGCCTCTGATGGACGTGTGTATCGTTACTTCACATAGTTCAATCTTTTACCGCTAGTTGCTTCGAACTGTCAACTATCCAACTGTCTTCGTTTATGTTGTACTAATATGTTTATTATCATAGTATTTTCAATTGTGTGGTTGAATTCATGTTTGTATTGTCTATTCATTATCAGATCCTCTGAATAGTTTGAGATGAGTGAAGTGTATCTAGTGAAAGAAACAAAACAGTAGAAAACATTATTCAACCTGCCAAGGTAATTTGATGTTTTAAAGTTCTTTCCTATTCTTTTAAAAATATCTTCCTTTTCGACTTCTTTTTCCGGAGAGCCACAAGAATGACACAACATAAAATTCGGTATTCATAGTATTCAGGGATGCATAATATGAATTTGGAAGATGGGGTTTGGTAACGAACAACAATAATACGGTTGAGAAACTAAATTTCAATTTGAGCTATGAAAAAAATATATAGAAGCATTTTGTAACAACTTCAAACTAGCTTAATCATTATCCACAGATTTCGTAAATCTATACTATATATAGCTGTTTGTACAGGTCATTGATCACATTTCTAGTATATTCACCTATACAGAAAATGACAGTTCTTTGTTTTCATTTGCAAGATTCCGAATGATATATTTGCAATGTAACAGAAAAGCAGTATCAACAGTTTTTAAACTCATCAAATATTCGTATTAGAAAGTGGAGTTAACGGAAGACTATGTGAGATTTGTTCTGTTTTTTTGTCTCTGGACACAGCACAGCACTTTATTAAGAATTTCATTGACATTCTTAACGAAAACACCGAAATGTGATCTGGCACTGCATGGCTCATTGAAGATTCCCTCAACTTGTCAAGAGGACAGTGACTCTGCCATTAATTCCATTAGAAAACCTGCCATCTTATATAGGTACATTCGCCATTAATTGACTTTCATTCATTTGAATATGTAATTATTCCATTAGTTGTATTGTTACAGTTCAGAACACTGAAAACTACTTTATTTTTATTTGGTACCTACTGAACTGTTGTACTCCAGATTACACCTCAGTGAATTCAAATGATATATAGCAAAATATACGGAAAATACCCCCAGGTTCTAGAACACCGAAAATAGGACCATGTACGGACCTGTGTGTGCGCTGCTCGCCTATCAGCGACACAGTTGATGTGAGGTGCGCTTGTAATAAAAACAAATGTTCCATTTACATATATGCGGTGGAAGTGGCCGAATGAATAACGAGATCGATGCTAAGTAACCGTGCTCGGGCACAGAATGGCATATCATGGCAGATGATATCGTCTACGGAGCTACGGTTTTAATGCGCCATAAAAAGCTCTGTGACGTCGTAGATAATTTTTTACTTTTTTCTTCAATTCGCAGAGTCGGTTTTGGAGGAAAAAGGCAGTTTGTTTGGTCGTCTCTCGAAAATATATCAATTGTCGTATCGACTGACTATTTCAATTTGAGTGTGCCACACAATAATTGTTGAGCAATCTCAATAGAAAAGAGATATACTCTGATGGAGGGTTGGTGAGAAGAAACCCATTAGTACTCGCTTTAGAAAACACATGTCGTATGAGATATGGAAAATCACAAAAAGCGTTACCAACAGTACTTTCCTTAGATAATATCCGATCATTCCACTTTTTTATAGTTCCTACAAAAATTCTAAATTCATACTATAATAGTGATCATGTACACTTAGATTGTTACGTAATGCGCATCTTCCTCATTGGAATGTCCCTTCACCCTATATGCAAAGTGGATAAATGATTGAATCATAATTTTAAATCATTTTCCAATGTTGCCAATACATTGAAAATGACTTGAATGTGTCATGTAGACTAATCTCCTAGAATGGTTCATTCTGTTTTTAAACTCCTGAAGTACTTTGGAGATTATAGAAATCAGTTTCCACATTGTTCATAGAATAGATGGATAATTTATTTGACTACTTCTTGACTGTTTTTTGGGGATTATAACCTTCCACAATCTGAAAACAAAATTAAATGGATCAGTGAATCTATACAAGTGAAGAAGGGCAAATAAATTACTTTGCTCTGAAAAGTTAATGCGTGCACCAAATTATTTTTCATAAATTGAAAAATATTCAATTAGTCAGTAGGTAAGTTGTATTCTAATTTTTGCCTATCATAAAAAATTATTGAATTTTAAGATACTTCTCGATATACTCTTGACGTTTTGGGAACTGTATCCGTTCTCGTCATAAAAAAATCTGAATGTAGATTAAAATTTCTCAGTTTTTGCGCTGTTTCTCTAGCAGTGATAGAACGTGGCCTTTTTTGACTAATGTTTTTAGGTTGTGGAAGTTATAATCCCAAAAAGGTGTCAAGAATGAGTATTCCCCCACAGAAAACATTACATTATGTAAATAAATAACATTTTTCCCATGTCAAAATTTCATAAAACGAAAAGAGATAAGAAAAAAACATAATAAGTAATGTAATGAAAATATATTCGTATTGAGTCACAAATCAGAAAATGCAAAGTCAAGAAATCTAAAATATAGATAAAAAACATGTGAGTATATTCTAGTGTCAAATTATGTAAATGGTCAAGAATTCATTAACAGAATAAAAACAGTTATCCACTAGTATCTTTTTAATTTAATTTGAAATATCTGGAAACCAAGATTTCGTGTATCTTCAGCTAACTTATTATCAATCTCCATATTTGCTGAATTTTTTGGAGATATTATTGAGACGATGCTTCGGTTTTCTTATTATATTTCTTGATCTTGTAATATATTCTTGAAAATCTGCACTAGTTGCATCTGTGAAATAGTGTGGCAGATGTATAAAGAGGCAAGTTGCCGGCTTGACTCTATAATTGACCATAAAGAGGCAAGAAGCCGGCTTGACTCTATAATTGACAAACAATGGATAACAAACGCCGCTTTTTTGGTGATTCGTGTTTCCCCTAGAGCATGCAAGACCCCATAATTCAGATGAATTTGTAAAAAAAAAGTTTGTATTAGAGCATGGAAAACACAAATGTTACAATATTTGTGAATTCTTTCAGTTTAGGTAAAACATTTTTTTAAACAGTTCGTCAAAGTGTAAACGACAGTTCATCCTATAATCCAGTTTAATTCCTTGAAGACTTGCAGTGTCTCCGCTGATATTCTCATTCAAACAGAGATAATTATTTTTGTACCAATGATCTCCACTTCATCTTCTATTGATTTGAGAGTTTGTAAATCAGAATCCCTGCATCGTCAGAATACATACATGTTGAAAAAGGTAGAAAAGAAGACCATTTATATATTATGAAAATGAGTGGTCCTAGAATCGAACCTTGAGGTACTCCGTAGTTGATTTCCCGCAGAGGTGATTGGTTTAGGTAATCAGAAACACAAATAAATTGTGTGCTGATTTCCTTAGGCATCTTACATGTAGGCCATGAAAAACGCAGTTGAAAGTTCATGGAGATCTTTTTCTATATTATCATATTAACATACGAAACTATATCTAATCGGAGATTGTTTATTTTCATAGAATATTATCATGATGGTTTTGTAGATTGTATAACTTCAAATGATTTATATGTCTCATATTGTAGCACACTCTATTCTATTTTGAAAATGAAAAGTTGTAATTTTTCAACATATATCCCTATTAATTCCCCAAAAAAAAATCATGACAAATAGCGGTTAAAACTAAGAATGATTAGTTGCTAATAGTAAAAAAAGTGTTTGGAATGTGTCTTGTCTTGTCAATTGAGATGTTTTACTCCTCACAATGAAGAATCCTTGAGTACTTTTTAAACTATAGCATCTATATGTGTAATTTAGCTAGTAGGAACAAATTTAAATGTCGATTGATATTTTTAATGAAGCGATAATATTATCTATAGTAGGTATATAGTTGAATAACCTCCAGCTTATTTATAACATGTTGAGAAATCCATTTAATTTGCGCCAGTGCGAGTTGTTCTCGCTCATAAAAAAAATTAACAGAAATTTTTATTAGTTGTAAAAGTCATTGGGTTCATTAGTTTATTCAGAGTTAACTTTTATGTAATCTCGAACATTGTGAAAGCATACTATTAGTGAAAATATAGCGATTATAAAAATAAAATGTCTTCAGTTAATCGGCGCTGCGATAAGTGGTGAAGCCCGTAGGAATTGTAACGATATCCAGGTGCGGGTATTTTTAATTTCTCAAAGAGGGATAATATTCTAGCTATCAGTAAAATAGAATTGAATAATTAGTTAGATATAAAATACTTAGTAGCATATTTTGGTTGTTTTGAAAAAAGTATCGAGGAATATAAACTATTACTTGAAATATATTTTTATAGTTATATTAGATATTTATATAGATTTATAGGAGAATGTTCATTCGAGACTGAAAATTAAAAGAATGTTCTTGATTTCTTAGTAATTTAATATAATAAAATATTATTGTGATAATCTTACATATCTACCAGATAAGCTATATATTCGAAGATGAAACAAATACTAATTTTCATTAATTCTTTGCAATTTGTTGAGTTCAATTCAATCATCATTTTGAGAACATGTGAAGAATTTCACGAAGTTATATTTACCTGTTTTAAGAAGTTTATAATTTCTTGAAATTGGAAACAAATACTGACACAAATACAGAGAGTGTGCTTTGAAAAACTTGGTATTCATTTTTTTTTATTAACGTCGGCCCATTTCTGCGATTAAGGCTAAACAAGGCTAACCGGAAATTTTGCCGAATTCTCTGTTGTTTCAGAGGTAGGTTTTTCTGACAAGCTCAACATTTATGAACCCGAGATCGGCATCTTAGCGTCCTCTCCGAAGGACGGCATATCTATAGTCATATCTCGTGCTAATTGACATGACGCCTGCAGCTGCGAATATGCTACCACGTTGCAGTTGTTGAGGACATTTTTAACGCCCTCCTTCTTCGGCAGGTGGTCACCCATCCAAGTACTAGCCGCGACCGATGTTGCTTTCTGTGTTTTCATATAGTATCAATTAATTTGATTTTACCGCCAAAGGCCTTTGTTTGTATTGAGTTTTCGATGATTTCATTCATTCCACCTTCGTACAAGAATTAGTTCAAGGCACATACAACTTCGGTTACTGTAGATTCCCATAGATTTGTTTGTTCTTACAGAAAGGCTTAATGTTTTATATTTTTATATATTCTCATCATGATTAATATATTTGCTTGAATTTATTGACAAGCAAAAATATATTTGATCTATACACAGGAAAACTAAAATTTTTCTTGAAAACACTTAAAAATAGTCATACTGTGCGATGTGTTTTCAAGCTTTATAAATAACTGGAATAATCCAAACCATGTTATTGTCTGATGAAAGGCGAACAATACTACTAACAAAACGGAAAATTATCACATATTATCTTGCTGAAATATTACAGAAAGAGATAAGGAAACAAAATATGTTTTCAAGAATGTTAAATACCGAATACCATAAGCATGTCAACATGAAAATTGCAGTTTGTTATTCCGTTTCATTATATAACGACAGTATTCTAGAAATATCCGGAAATAGTTATTCATACAACAAAAATATAAAGCGTTTTTTTTGCACGCAAGTGCATAGAAGAGGCTTTATATTCGAGTTTTTCCAATACTTTGGTTTTTTAATATAAAAATGAAAATACCCTTTATTATTAACGTTTTGAAAGCAAATGTCCAATTTTTTATTGTTTTGGCAGTGACATTAAGCAAATTTATTTCAGTCAATCGCAATACACATACCTACCAGGAAAAATTAGAACAAATATTAAGTTGTCAGGGTGCATACTAACAATTTCAATTATTGAAGTGCCTTCACTGTAAAACCGTAATCCGATAATTTTCGTAAATTTATAAAAACATCGCTTTAATGGATGAAGAAAGTGATTTTAGTGATACGTCTGATATTGCTGCCGATGTGATGGAGTCAGCGGCAGCAGTTAGCTTAGAACTTCTACCAGTAAAGTCCAGACTACTATATGAAGAAAAAAATGATGCATTTGATTGTTGGTGTTCTCAGAAAACAATATCTAAGGTATCAGAACCCGTCATTCTTGCGTATTTGGGAGCAAAATCTAAAACTATGGAGTCGTCAACCCTGTGGTCGATGTTTTCTATGTTAAAATCAACATTAGCTATTAACAAGAACATAAATATGGGTGATTATCCCAAAGTGAAGGCATTTCTTAAAAGAAAAAGTGTCGGCTATATGCCGAAATAGGCAAATGTTTCCACGAAAGAAGAGGTAACGAAATTTGTGCTTGATGCTGCGGATGAAATTTTTTGTATTGATGAAAGTAGTTATAGGTTTCCCAATATCAATTGCAGAAGCATAAAAAAGTCTTGCGGCGAAATCCTGTGAGCAGCAGTGGCGGAGATAACTAATTTTATTTAGATATTTTAATATCCTAAAACGTATTTCGATCGGCACACAGAAAAAACTGTTCTTTTGAACATCATTAACACTTATAAATCTATTATTGAATGTAAGAAAACGGACGGGACGACTTGGAGGCAGAAAGACGAGTCGTGGAATAAAATATGTGCAGTGTTCAATTCTAATTGTCTTTTCGTTATGCGTGAAACGGTTGACAAATGGACACCTCCGAAGTCCCCAATACAAGATAGGTGGCTTCCTGTAGCACACAACCGTAAACATATCAAAAGTTGGTTCATTGGTGCCACACTGTTGTTGCTGTAATCAGAAGAGCGACCTATGATATTGCCACAAATAATCTCTATTTCATTATTGATATATAAATACTACTTACAAATCGTAAGGATGCTCGATTTCAACTTCAATTTCGTTCAGTATTAAAATTGCTGTGGGCTTTGTAACCCGAAACCTTTTGAAAAACGTCAGGTCGTCAAAACTATTGTAATAGTCTGCTTGATTATAGACTCGTCTTGGAATTCCATGAATTATTAAATTCAAATCATCAAGATCATCGTTTTCATCTACAATAATCGCGCGTAAAAAATCCATTTCAATCACAAGTCGATCAACAACAAATAATTGATGACACTAAAAAGTGAACCTTAAACCGATAAATTCTGCAGCTTACCTACGCTGTGATTTAAGCCGAGCTTATGTGTCAATTGACGAACTGTGCAACGAAATATATAAATCTAAGATTCACTTATGGTTAAGCTTAGCTTAACTTCTATTTAGTAGAACCTGTGCAAATGGCCCTAATTGCCTCATTTCTTGGATTAGCTAATACTGCAAAATATACTGGTCATAGTTTTCGAAGGTCCTCTGCGTCTCTTTTAGTTGGCTCAGGGGCTGATATTTTGAGACTAAACATCATGGTGGATGGCGATCGTCGACCGTTGCAGAAGGCTATGTGGAGCAGTCCGTGGAAGAAAAAGTTAAAATTTGAAACGGTATTTTTAGTGGTGATATCAAGAAAAGTGGAAATGTCGAAATCGAGAACATTATTAATATAATAAAAATAATAACTTTATTCAGAGAGAATGGGTTTACAATAAAATAGATGAGAATAAAGTTGGTTAGCGATAAGTGCGGTAGCACTTGTTTCGCAGAAAATACAATAGAATTTAATAGAATTTATGAACGTGTGGGTCGTAGGAACGATACATTTGAGAGTACGGTAATCTCAATGCAATATAATTAAGTTACATACCATGGAAAATCAATATAAATAAAAAAAAGTATGAACAGAATAAATACAATTAGACTAACGAGAAAACGGTTTCAAAAAAATTCACCTAGCCTAAATACAATATAAATCTGTCACAGTTTATTTGAGAAAGATGAATACAAAACATTATACAAAAAAAGCCATTTGATTTAGTATTACCAAAATTATCCTTCGGAATTAATATACAGAATAACAGCAATTGTACCATTGATATAAATCTTGTGAAAAATTAGTATGGATATGATTGTAATATGTTTAATAAATAAATAATAGTTTGAGAAAACTAAAAAACACGCTTTTATAGAAAACCAGTCTAAAAAAATAGAAAATAAGAAAAAAAATTATTTTATTTAAAAAAATGCGTGGGGTGCATGGTATCAATAATTATATGGTACATTACACACCTAGGGCAGTAAAGTAAGAAATGTCTCAGATCACAGGTAATATTTGGCCGAGGCGATACCATGCACGCTTTTTTTTAAATAAAATAATTTTTTTTCTTATTTTCTATTTTTTTTAGTCTGGTTTTCTATAAAAGCGTATTTTTTTGTTTTTCAAACTATTATTTATTTTTAATTCTTTAGTTTAGTTTTCTATTAATGCGTGTTTTTAGTTTCTCATACTATTGTTATTATAATTTTTTTTAACTATTATTCTCCAATATTGAATAGAATCGGACCATAATTACAAAACTCGCGGCCATTTTGGAGCCGCCATCTTGAATCCTTTAATTTTGACAAAATAATCATAATCTCCGACCCCAAAAACCCCCACATACCAATTGTGAATAGAATCAGACCATAATCACAAAATTCGGCCGCCATTTTAAAGCCGCCATGTTGAATTTTTCAATTTTTACAAGAGAATCATAATATTCGACCCCAAAACCCCCAAATACCAATTTTGAATAGAATCAGACCATAATCACAAAACTCGTCCACCATTTTGGAGCCGCCATCTTGAATTTTTCAATTTCGACATGATAATCATAATTTCCGACTACGACTACGAATCGGACCATAATCACAAAAGTTGTACGCCATATTGGAGCCGCCATTTTGTTTTTTTTTTCACACAAAAATTTCTTAATGCATTGTCACCGGAACTATGTACACCTGCCAAATTTCAAATCATTCGGACGTCTGGAAGTGGGTCAAAATCGCGCCCAAAGGAGTCGGTTACAAACAAACGAACATACAAGTGAAGCTAATATAAAGCGTGTAAAAACGATTGAAATGAGAATGATGGGTATTGCGTATTAACTGTATTCAAACAACGTAGGCCTGTACTTTTTTGCACGCCGTGCAAACAATTTTTTTTTGTACTCTGTTCAAAAATAGCCTAGTTTTGACATATAAAAGTCATCAACAATTACACATTTTTGACGTAAGTATTGGAAAAAATAAGTTTTGTTTCATTGAATCAATAAACAAAACAGTGCAGACTCAACATGGGCTTCAGAATTCTGTCCACAATAATTCTTCACGAAACAGTCAATAGTCAACAAGATTCCCTTGATTGAAAATTCAAGCACAAAACAAAAAATATGTGTAATGAATAATATATATTTCTGAAAAAAAAACAGTTTACTACAGAATGTAATTTCAGTGAATCCCCTCTCCTGGTCGTATACTGCACGCCCTAGAGAACATCAGGAATCGATCCTGTGGCGTGAGAATCTCTGCGAGCTACGAAGGCAAAAGGACAATGTCTCTTAGCGGGGGACCAGCCCCATTCACACCATACACAATGGGCTCCGAGACGAATTTCTCGCAAATTCACTTTCCTGCTATTTTCCGGGGGTTGCCGGAAAATACGCTGGAGGTGGATCGACGATAGGAAACAGAACTTGCTGGTTACTATGGTACAGAAAACACCCACAAAATGCAAAATAAATATTCAAGCTTATTTGGTATACATTGTTTAGCTCCTTTTCTAACTGCAATTGTTCAGTTTTTTCAATATAATAAAGCATTTTCGTGTGGATAGTGTTACCATTGATCAAACCGTTCGTATGATCATATTTTCGTTTGTTGAAATTACCGCTTGTTTGGCCAATATAAAAACATCAGATCTACTAAATGAAAGTTGGAAAAAGTATATTAACTATAACTGGTGAATGTCATGAGTGAAGATGGTGGAGAAATTCCTCTATAGAAAACATTTCATCCTCAAGAGTTTCAGTGCTCAGAAAAGGCGTTTGCGACTCAAATAACTAAAGAAGAATTAATTTATTTTTGAAGTGGAGATATCTGAATGAAAATTTCAAAAAGCAGCTGTTTTACCACCTTTAAAGTATCTTTCTGGAAATGTTACCTGAATCCCATACTACTATTTTCCAAAAAGTGGATCAACGGACATATAAACTTATATTTGTTGAAAGTGGCGGAGAAAAAGTGCAGAATATAGAAGTTTTCATGAAATGACATTTTTTTCTTGCTGCCGGTTTCCTTTTAGTTATAATCAAGAGGGGATAATATAATATTTTACAACATTTTTAACAACTTTTTCAAAGACATTGTTTTTGAATTTGATGTCTGTAGATGCAAATGACAACACAACACGTCACTAATATGTATAGGAAATAATGCGCGAAGAGAAAATGATTTGCATTTCATCAGCAGGAATTGGGATAAGATTCAAATGACTAACTTCGCTAATTGAAAGTACCTAATACTTTACTTTCATAATGCCCTCTCTTAAAATAAGTTAAATATTTTATGTCCCACCCAATCGACACTACGATATAATTTGATTAGAGTGGCAGTTTGGAGATCAGATTTAACGGATTTTATCCTTTCAGTATTTTACCATGATGGATAAAACTTAATCCAAGAATAATATTTATTATACAACAAGGAAATGAAGTTACCCACCGCATTGTATAGTTTGTCATAATAATCCTTCACTCTCCTTGTTAATAACAATAATTAGGCATTCCATCCGCGTGCATACGTGTGCACGGGTGACAGCTTGGCGTGCAAATAATTTTTATTCCGGGAACACAATTTTCAACAATTATTATTGTGTTTACAATACCTTTGCGATGTGTACGACATATTAAATTGCTTTATATCATTACATCGACATACAAGCTCATAGTTTCGTTTTCTGTCGTGTAATAAAATATAATGGGCTCATGATAAACATGCGGTTGGCATAGTTGGTGAACATGAATCCTTGGACGAATACATTCGGTTGATTTACGATGTCTGAGGGTAATTGTATGGAATTCACGACGTAGGGAGATTTTTTCAATTGTACACAGGAAATTTGAATTATGCATTTGAAAATTATTCTACCTAGTTGTTTGACGAAGCTGCTCCAGTTTCATCGTTCTGATAGAAGGAATGCTTTCTCAAGATGAGTCTTCAGTCTTTTTGAAACTGGAGGAATTCTTGAGTGAACGAAACAACTATTTCTACACGTTGAGGCTTTTGAGGTTCAAGATCTTTCAATGAATGACAATTTCCAATCGTTCATGAAAGTTACGAGAAATGTCTCTGAGTTTTGAGCGTAATTTGAGCATGAGACCGTCTCATTTTGACTCTTTTTGATTCATATGTTTGATACTCCATGGAGATATGTACTATATTGTTGAGAACACTATAGACATACATTTTTGGAATCATTTTCTCATGAAAGTCTATCACACAAGTATAAACCTCTCTTCCATATCAATGATAGATTATGAGTAAGAAAATCTGAAGTGCTTTAATTTTTCCGATATAAAAAATGTGGAGAATCATTGTTTTCGTTTACAAGGTTATTCATAGCCAGTAATCATCCATTTTTATCATTATGAAAAAAAAAAAATTTTAAAAAAATTAATTAAAAAAAAAAATAATATAAAAAATTTTATTATATTAATAAAATATATATATATATATATATATATATTATCGTCAACATATATGCGTTTGTAAATATAAGCAACAATATTTCATGGAAATCAGCTCTATAAAAACGCATATAGTATGTTATCAGTTAGTATTATTGACCAGTGATACATTATGTAACACCAAATCTTTGGAAACAAAAGTTTCATGGTATTTAGTGAATTCAGTTTTCGTATCTGATGTGGTCAGTCGTGACTGGTGTGTCTGTCCTCACCATATATTTGTATACTCTTGCCACAGATCTAAGAGACTCATTATGAATGCTAATCCCATAATCTAATAGTGGCTCATTGTTCCGGGTGTGATAAGCAATAGAAAAGGGTCTTGGGGACTCCAGGTACGGATTTAAAATACGTAAATAATCTCGTATATTACACTTTCTGTGCGAGTTAAAATTTGTCCACGTAAATTGATAGTTATGACTATTTGATTGATTTTCAACCTTTTCATATTAAATTCAGATTATGTTATAAATTAGTTTTCCAGGCCACCGATTAAAGATATCATCTTGTGTGAAAATTTCATTGTATCGAGTACGTCTCTGCTTGAGGTCGGTAGACCGCCTAGCCTTATCGGTGTTGAATAGATGTATTGCAATACTATACCTTACGTACTTTGTCTTCAAAAAGTAAACGAAGGCCCGTCTTCTCAATGATAATGTCAACAGATGTACCGAAAATGTTATTAGTTTGTGTATTATGAAGAATTCTTGTATTATCGTTTTGTTTTTTAGAACCTAATACAAAAGCTAGCACGTTAAGCTTTCTAGAATGTGGACTATTTTGCTCACCGGGATCTCACGATATATAAAGCTCAGATGCACTCTGTTCACGTTTCAATGCGAAGAATATTGTAATTATTTCAATTCACGTATCTAAGTTTAATTAATTTCTCAGTAAACATTGTTGAATTCGTACTGTTTCAATGTGCTGAATGAAAAAAAATATTGAATTGGATTAGCTTATGAACAAGCCTATGAAATTTTGAATAGGCGCGGCCGATAGTTGATAAAAATCCATAATTAAAGAAAACTAAAAACGCTTCGCTACGATTTTCACAAAAAAATGGTTTACAAAACCCACGGCACGTGTTCCGCTATACTATATCTTTTTCAAGTCGGGATAAACGGAATTACAATTACTGGGGTTTGATATAAATAATAGGAGCACACAGTCAATTGGATATTAGGTAATTGAATGATAATTGGATGAAAGAATATTCAATTTCTAGTAAACAGATTCAAATTAATCTGGTTTTTGACCTTTTATTTCTACTTGCAAAAGTTCAAAGTCGTTAGTAAAGCAACGCTTTTCAGTCAGGAGATGGTTAGCGAAAGATGAATTAGATTTGCCCTTAATAAAACTGTTTCTATGTACAGATATGCGTTGCTTGAAAGTTCTACCTGTTTGTCCTATATAAAAACTTGGAAAAGTACCACAAGTTAGTATATATGCTCCAGATTTGTCGTACTTTTCAATTCGATCTTTGTTGTTTTTAATACATTTTTCCAAAGTATGATTTGTTCTGTAAGCAATACTAATATATTTATGTCTTAAATAATTGGACATTTTCTCTGAAGGTTTGCCGACATAAGTAATAATCCTGAAATTCGACTCTGTATTTGAATCGGTTGGATAAACTTCGTGAATTGCTTTTTTCTAGAGTTTCTTCGATAGAATGCTGTCAACTGAATTCGAGATATATCCGTTATTGGCTGCAATTTGTCTAATTATATTCAATTCTTTCAATTATCTTCTGAACGTGTCTAGTCTATGGATCATACTATGATATGCGGCTACTTTGTGTTGGCAGGGATGAGTCGAAGTACCATATATTGTAATATCTGTTTACGAAGGTGGAAAATTGAAAAGTCGTGTTTCTTTTCGTTAGGGTCATATCTAAGAATTTTTTGTCCAATAATCACTTGATTATCTAATATCCTGAGTCACTACCTATTTATATCGAACCCCAGTAATTGTAATTCAGTTTATCTCCACTTGAAAAAGCTATACTATAGCAAAACACGTGTCGTGGGTTTTGTAATCAATTTTTTTGTAAAAATCGTAGTGAAGTGTTTTTAGTTTACATTAAGCCTATGAAAAATCACACTTTGACTCAATTCGATTTTTAGTCTTCCATGACACCGAATAGATGTTTGGCATTACAAATATAACATATTTAAATAAAACAACAGGCATTTCTGTTCGAAAAAATTAAAATTTCTCAAAACCTCTTTTCTTGATTATCTAGACTATCTCATTCGCTGATATCTAAGAGTGTGTCGTTAGCACTACGACGTTCATCGAATACACAACATCGTATACAGGGCTCGTCTAAAGTCCGTTCCCCCCCTACTAATTTTTGAACCACCTGGTATATTGCAACGAACTTAGAAGGGCTTGAATAGGAGATAAAACCTACTTCCTCATGAAAAAATCAGAGCTTGAAGTTTCAAAATGGCATCTCCAATAAAAAAATTAAATAGAACACCCCGTATATTATTCCATTTTCGAAATCTGCTCATAATTCTCAACAGTTTTCACTATTACACCTTTACTCCTAAATTCAATTATTTTCGAAATATTAACGTTTGAAAAGTGACATTCCGGTTTAAAATGAAGTATGGATTTTGGTCACTTCCGTTAAAACATGTTGCTAACTGAACGTTGTTATTAATTTGTAGTTAAATCTCGTAATGAATTCCACGAATAGAAGGCGTGAAGAGAGTTTATTAAGGATAAACAATACCGCTTACCGGAAAATTTCGAAGCCTACGAATGTGTTCTGTAAATTCACAATCAAAACAAATTAGTTAGCTGAAAAATTATAATTTATTTTTGAATAACACTTTTATTCAACCCCAACAATTATTTCATCAAGTGTTCAATGTGGCCTCCTCCTAAATCTTGACAATAAAATGCCCTATTATAAATAGCTTCTCTCACGTTGATGAAAGTCTGTTCATATATTTCTTCACATGTATCTAGTATTCTGCGTTCCAACTCTTCTATTGTTTGGCATTTAGTGGCGTAGATTTTTGGCTTCAGATATCCCTAAAAAAAACTAGAGGTGTAAGATCTGGTGATCTTGGTGGCCATTCTCTACTTCCCCTGCGACCTATCCATCGCCCAGGAAAGTTGGTATCGAGGAACTCTCTAGCCAGGCGATCGAAATTGGGAGGTGTCCCATCCTGCTGAAATATGATTTTACGATTTTCAAACTCTTCCTGTTCGTTTAATAGAATTTGTCTTATTCGAGGTTCAATTTCAGTTTCTAAAAGATTTCTGTAAAAAACTCCTGTAAGATTGCCGCTGATGAAAATCGGTCCAACAACGCGATTGCTCAAAATCCCCGCCCAAACATTCACCTTTTTAGGAAACTGGGTATGTCCCTCTCTAAAAATATGCGGATTAGAATCGCTCCAGTATCGTACATTATGTTTGTTGACTTTTCCATTAAGAGAAAACGTGCATTCGTCTGCAAAACACGTTTTAGGAAGCCCAGTTCTCCTTCAATTGTTCTTGTTAATCACTCACAAAATTCGACTCTTCAGTCTGGATCATCCTCCGTGAGATGCAGGATTTTCATTTTGTAGGGATGAAACTTTTTTTTAGGACTCTTTGGACACTTTTTGAACTCACTCCACAGGATTCAGCAACTGCAGACGTCGACTGAGTCGGATTGATTACCATTTCATCAACAATTTCTACCTTTTTTTCTTCTGAAAGAGGCGGTCTTCCTGATCTTGGAGCATCTTTCAGCGTACCAGTTGTTTGGAGCTGATGACCTCGAAAGAGGATTCTCGAGAAATCTATCATTAAACATACGGACTGCTAGATGATAATTTCTTGCAGCTTCTCCAAATATCAAAACTGCTTCAAATTTACCGTCTAAACTACGAGCCATGACCACACTTTTCATATGACAGTTAGCAGATCAGTTGAACAGTGAACAAGATGTTACCGTGACAACGATTTTTTCCAATGCAAACTTGACTGAAAGCAACATTAGTGTTTCTGGTTGGGTTTGAAATGACCAAAATGTCACTTTCCAAACGTTAATATTTCGAAAACAATTGAATTTAGGATTAAAGTGTATTAGTATAATAATATACGGGGTGTTCTATTTCAGCCGCCATTTCAAAACTTTTTGCAGTGATTTTTTAATGGAAAAGGAGGTTTTTATTTCCTATTCAAGCCGTCCAATTTTCGTCGCGATATACCAGGTGGTTCAAAAATTAGTAGGGGGAGGGGGGGACTTCAGACGAGCCCTGTATAATGCATGTGAGGAGAAATATGCTCAGTATATATGTAGTATATGTATTGAAAGGGCTAGGTGATTGATGTATTTTTCCCTTTTTTCATCTTAACCGAAAATTTTACAACTCCAATAAAACAATAAGTTTCAATGGTGTTATTATTTCAAATTTGATTCATTCTCTAAAATTATAGAATATCTCTGGGCCATATCTCTGTGTTTTTTACATGTCTTATTTCACCGCGAGTAGTTTCTGACTGACAAAACTTGAGAGATTCAGTCAACGCGCCCTCACATTGTTAAGCTCAAAACTTGCCAAACAGTTTTTTACCAGGTATCATTTTTTGTACAACATTTTGGAATTTATTATGCTTGAGGTGTTTTTTCAGACAAACAAGATATACAGTGCTTCTCAAAAGTTCCCTCCACCCCTCTTATTTTTGGAACGATTATACATAAACAAGTGAAATTTGGAAACTGAATATTAAAGGTTGTAATCTTCCCTACTAGTGATGATAGATGACGAAATCGTCAAAGATGACGTCACAAGGCCATTGTGACCAATAATTTTGAATGGAACCCTACGGCAAGCGACACCTCTTTCAAAAGGTATCGAAAAAACCTATTCAATGATACTAATTTTGTTTGTGTTTATGGCAGTTGTGGCAACTCGCTTTTAAAAAACGCAAAGCTGTGATGAATTGAATCAGTTAATACTAATATTCCAAATTCAAGCTCCGCCTCTGGATAATTGTCAAATAAGCTGACGTTTTTGTTACTCTCCCTAATTCGACGTTTTTGTAATTGTCCTAGTTTTTGTACATTTAATAATTTGTGTATTGTTGATCGAACGTTCAACTGTTTTAGCAACTTTTGGTACTTTTAATATTTTTGTATATTTTATTAATTTGTTAAACTGTTGTGAGCCGAACGTTTCAGTGCTCCAAGAAGCGAAATGGTACGTGCTTTAGGTGATAAAGTAGCAGCGATCCTAATTCTTGATGAAACTGGACAAAATATTCATGCAGCAGAACGCATTTTTAATGAGAGATTTCTCGATCGCCCCGTTTTGAGGACTTATTTAAGGGAGCTTCTTCGTAAGTTTGAAACAACGGGTAGTATTAATGATGCGAAACGATCTGGCAGACCGCAAATTTCTGATGAGAAAAAAATGTTTACTAATGAGCCATTAAAACTGCCATAAACACAAACAAAATTGGTATCATTGAATAGGTTTTTTCGATACCTTTCAAAAGAGGGTGTCGCTTGCCGTAGGGTTCCACTTAAAATTATTGGTCTCAATGGCCTTGTGACGTCATCTTTGAAGATTTCGTCATCTATCATCACTAGTAGGGAAGTTTATATTCAGTTTCCAAATTTCACTTGTTTATGTATAATCGTTCCAAAAATAAGAGGGGGGGAGCGGACTTTTGAGAAGCACTGTATTAATAAATATCTCATTTACCTACCCACTTCAATTTGAGATTATTCTTTGATTTCAAAATTATTAACGTAAAGTTTTCTGTTTCATACCGCATTTCCCCCAAGCATTTAATTTCATTTCGAACTAAAAACATCGGATAACAATGAACAACCCGAGAAAGGAAATAAACTCCATCCCGCAATCTGGACCATTTGATAGATATGATTTCGAAATTCACTTTATATAAGTGTAGCCGCCCTAACCGAGCTGCTGCTAGGGCCTACGGAATGGAGCGAAGCTACTCTATATTTATTCTGGGCGCGTAAATCTTCCTGCGGAAAGACGACTTCGAGGGTACGGTAAAAGAGACCCCGAGGGATTGGAAAGATGGATGGGGAGTTTCGCGCCTCGCGCCGTTACGAACGTCCATAAAAAACGCCGTTTCTAACCACTGTTCGCTAAATTACTGACATTATACTACAGTAAACACCAGTCAATTGATACCGTTCATTTCGTTCGTTATATTGGTTGAAAAGCACTTGTTGATGTTGTTTGAGGAGTGATAATTATGAATTGGTATTTACTTTTAAGGACCGAAAAAATAATGATATGAATAAAAGAGTGTCGTGGCAAAGACGCGATATTATATTGTGGGGTAATTAGTGGAACACTAGCAAGCTATCTATGTAATATACCTACATTTAACGAAGTCCCAATTATCCTATCTGTCGAGAAAAACCCAAAGTTTACTGAATTTCAATTCCAATAAATATGCAGAAGATTGGACTGAACGACTCAACCTGAGCTGCAGACAATGCTGCATATAATTTGTTTAAACCGCCAAAAACTTCTCACACTGACTATTTAGTGTCAACCATGACACTATTTTTTCATAGACACCCCAAGCAGCATTATAGCGACGGAAACTGATACTGCAACTTCGACTAGGTGGTTATCACGTAATCGCCACTAAATCTACCACTATACAGTAAGAATCACTAAAATTGTATATGTGTATGGTTGTAGTCACGTAATTCCCCTCGATGGTAGCCACTCCACAGTTCTATAACTTATTAGTGTCATTTGAGGTGTTTGAAACATTATGGCCACTGAGCAAATCACTTTAAAGGTTTTCAAACTTGAACGTGGAGAATAACCGTTGCGGTAACCATCCTGTACCACTAAAATATCACTTAGAAGTCACAGTCACTTTCAAGAGAGTATGATAGTTTCGGTGACGTTTTGGTAACTTCCACAAAACCTTCAATGTGGCAGGCACTTGATTGTGATATATGGTGATGGTTGCCACGTTCTTGCCATCTCCATAAGTGATAACCACAGCTCGCATTTAATAAAAGTCACTACAATATACAATAACCTTCGAAATTCCCATTCCGCGCGATGACGAAAGCTAACCTAAGTTTTCTCAAATTATTTTATTGTGGCTTACAAATGTTTGTTCAACCTGTTACGTGGAACATGAATGATTTTATTCAATATGAAATGGGTTATGCGTTTTCAATAGACAATTTCCCTTGATTTTGAAGTGACCGTGGATTGGTCAGCGCGATGGCAAAAACTAACCTAACTTTTCTCAAATTATTTTATTATAGCTTACAAAAAAGTTCCGTTTACCTATTACGTGAAACGTGAATGATATTCATTCAAAATAAAATGGGTTATGCATTTTCAATATACAATTTTTCTTGATTTTATGTGAGAAGGTTAATTTGAATAGATCGGATCTCCGACTTGTGCTCCTGCTTAATATTTATACTTTAATTGTTAATTCTGTGTGCATACATGCCATCATTTTAATTACTTGTTAATTGATAATTTTAACTTGATAATTGTTGATTGGAGCTGCATAAATCCACCATACTTGTAACATGACCTTTTTTAACAATCAATGAACATGTACCCGCAATTTCGAGGTCATAACTTTGAAGTTATAATAGCCCGACTTCGCCCCTTCTAAGGTTATAAGACCTATTGTAATTTTTGGGTTATAACTTTGAAGTGGTGAGTCATGGGCCTGCGACGTGGGTGCCACTTTCCAGTGGTGGAAAAGTTATTAATTCAGTTCCACTGGGCACTTTATGATGGAAGGAGCTTTAGAGTGGTATATTTACACTTTCTGCCACTTTGAAGTTATATTCTCCAAAAGCCGTCATATTTACAGAAATATGCTGGGTCGCCATTATTGGAGAAATGATCGAAATACTCAATACAGATTTATTTGTTACGTAAGTATTTGCTTCAACCAACCAAGTTTGATAAGCCAATGTTTGAGGGATTTAAGTACATAATTTCAGAGGCGAGTTATTTTCAAAATTATAATGTTTTCCTTAAATACAGTGTATTCAGATGGCGCGAGCTCACAATCGAGCTACAACACCCATATTTCACATAAATCTTTCAATCGTTTTAATTTTATCCCTATCAGAAGTATCCAAATTCAATATATTTACTTACGCGTTTGTATGTTTATATGTTATATATTTTTATACTTGATCGAGTGTTAGAAATGAATCAGGCATATTGGAAGAATTAGGAACATTTATCACAAAAATATGTTGCTAAACAGAGATCGAGCTACATATTTACACAAACGCAGTCAGTTGTTTAAAGTGTCTAGTGTCGGCCACTACATATCCACGTTTTTGACAGGTGGCCACAACGTGGTTGGAATGTGGCTATCTGAGATCCAGGAACGTAGATCGGAACGTAGCAGCCACCAAAAAACTTTTCCCCATGTTGGTAGCCGCCGCGTGATAGAACCGTGTATATAACGTGGCAGTGGTTGTGGTCAAACACTTCAAAGTTTTCCAGAATCGTGGCCGCTACGTTCCATCCATATTTTATGCTAGGTATACCATTTCACTCGAGTGCAATACGAAAGTAACCAGCTGGTGATCCTGAAGGGTCACAAGAATTTATATGTACCTAATCCTTCTGACCGATGATTCAACTGAAATGAGGTTCGATTTTATTCCGATTATCAGCTCACTAGGCAAGCAATAAATGGGCATTAGAATTCACCTCTGAAAGAAGTGATAAATACCAACAAGCAAGATCGTGCACGAGTAGGAAGCAGCAGGGTTTTCTGGAAATTTGGTGTAGACAATATTCCAGTTTATCATAAATTTAGTTGTGTTTTTTAATATTCAGAGCAACTGTTAATTCCAAATATCACACTTTATTCTCCCACAGAAAATTCTCTATATTTTTTCAACTCAGTAAGTTAATGCCACGTCTTTCAAATATCTTCTGAGAATCTGAATTATTATTTTTTTCGTTATTCTTCTTCGTAATTGCTGATTATGGTAAGAAACACTAGACTGAACAACATCAACAAAATCAACTTGAAACAGTTTTAACCTTCATGCAAATATTCCAAATGACTTGCCAGATTTAATTATAGCTTCCAAAAGAAACCCATTTGTTTAACATTATATAAATAATTATCACATGAATTATACATTTTCGTAATTATTGGACCAATCTGTGCTTTACGAACTGCGAGCAACTTCTGTGGTTTCACAATGTTTATTTGCCTTCTCTGAATTTCGTTATTTTAGGAAGAATATGATCGCAGTTTTTGATTTGCTGAATGCAGTTACTAAGGTGATTCACAAATGAGATCTAGGTACGCTTCTATTGAATGGAGTGAAAAAAATCACCCAATAATACTAATAAACAGTGGTAATTACAAGATTAGATAAAAGGTATTTCCATAGTTCCAAGTTTTGTTGAATGAATTATTGTTATATCTCGGAAAGATAGGGTTGATGAAGAATAATGTTACATCAGTTAATGTTACATCATCAAAACTGGAATACTGTGTTCCCTCCAGAAAAAAAAATTAATTTCAAACTTCATCAGTTGCCAGTCGAGTTGAAAATTCAGAAAAGGAAAACTAAAACATCAGTATGAGGATACGCTAGTTTGTAATTACAAAAAACAATTGGCAGAGTTACATGGAGTAAAGCAAATGGTTGAAGTGAGAGAATGGATTATGATCTAGAGTGAAACAAAGCATTAGTTGAATTTGATTTATTCACGAAATTATAGTTGCGTTTTGTGTGAAACTCAGTATAACTTTTTCATTTTCCATTTACCTCTTGGTTCTATTTCATTTTAATTCGAAGTATTTCATAAAGTGGGATGAGTAAGCAGTTATTTTCATCATAAGGAAAGTAATGAACTCTCAATCAAACTTATTTAAAGACTAAAAATAATAATAATTATTTCATTTCAGAAGTTCTTAGTGATCGATTCGGAGTTTTATTTTCAGAAAAATATTTCCAACTAACATTATAGAAAAATCATAACAAGCACAGAAACAAAATGTCCCCATGAAGCCCAAATTCAATTATTTCTGACAAATTATTTCACATTCAAACGACACAATTCCAATGTCATATTTCTGGTTGTAAGAACCATGGTTGAGAACAACAAATTCATCGACTTCAAATAAACCCCCTCATCTCCGAAGGGATTATAGTTATATATTAGGTAAAATTTTACCTAAAGTTCAGCAACAAAATGTCGAGGTTCTTGAACTTTCAAACAGAATTATAAATGTAGATACCTTTTTTGGTTTAAGCGTCGACCTCAGAGGTCATTAGCATTATATTCAGTATACACACATATGACTTCTGATGTTATGAATATTTATTACAGTTTGGAGTATATCCCCGTTTCTCTCAGGAACTTCAGAATATTTTTTTCGTTCTCCATTCTCCCCTAGGCAGGTTTGAATATCGTTAGGTATTGCCAACCTTTGTCTCACTTCAACGTACCGTTGGCAATCTATGACAATATGTTTTACTGACAACCTACATCGACACTAGTCATATCGAGGTTGTCTGCTCCTGCGAGCATGAATATGATTATTAGGTAGGTCACTTCCTTATTCTGCCTACATTGGTGAGTTTGGGTTTGGGTTCTACTCTCACTTTGCCATACCTCATTGGATTCATGTTTCATATGTCGGAATATCTTCCAACATATATCTGTTTGTGCAGCCTGTTCGTTTCGTTCAATTCCATAGTGATCTTTCCATTGGTTTTGAGTAAGGTCAACAGCACCAGAATACTTTGGACAAGTGGGTTTTTGCTGAACGGATTACTCAGTGCTTGGATCGAACTCTTTGAATCAGTGCACATTATGTTATTTGATTTGTTTCCAAATTCGGCATATGGTGGGGCGCGCATAATAGCATAGAGCTCAGAGGTATAGACGCTGGCTTCCTTGGGTAGTGCCCAGGAATGGGATGTTCCTAAGTTTGTGAATGCTGCACCAGAGCCTCCTAGGGTGATTGATCCATCTGTATATATGACTTGGCCTTCGAAGTATCGGTCAATGGTTTTTTCGAACTATAACCTCAAATACAGATAGTGAAGAAGTCGATAAATATAACAAATTTGTATTTCCTTTGCCGTATTACCTACCAATAAGTCAAGAAGGAACTTATAGGTCCATCGTGGAAAGTACTTAATGTTTGTTGGCTTGCACTGTTTCCTATTGAATGAAAATGTTTTTCACAGATCAATCTCAATGAGTATCCGTCAAGACTACCCTCAATTAACCCTAAAAAAAACTTTTACTTACCTTTTTATAGCAACAAAACAGGTCTTCCGCACTTCAGTCAAATTACACTCGATGATAACTTCACCATAATGTCGGCAGATGAAATCAAATTCTTTGGAATAATAATCGATAAACATCCTAAATCAAAATCGCATGTAGACTAGAGGTGAAAAAACTCCGATGCATTTTATACAGAAACTTTCAGGAATATTCCATAGAAAACAACTTATACATACATAAAACTATACATAGGAGCATGGTAGCATCTCATTTAAATTATGGGAATATAGGATGGGTAGGAGTCTCAAAAACTCATCTCAAACATCTTGAAGTTACACAAAAACGTTTTTTCAGAATGATTCTCTCAAAAAATAATAGGTATTCAAGCGATGCTCTTTATGGAGAGTATAATGTGTTTGACCTGAGCAAATTATTTTACATTAGTATCGCCGCAACACAGTTCTTAAATGAAAATGAACCCAATAGACCATCTCATACGTTTACAACTAGACAAAATGATGATTATTCAATCTCCTCATCTAAATCATTAGGCCAAACTGTTACAGAGTCATAGCAAAATCAGATATTTGTGAAAATACTTCATCTTTCAAACTAGTTTGTGGAGTATTTCACTGAAAAAGTTGAAGAACTAAACGGAATTCCATCCCATTTTTCCCTAGCAAACCAAATCTTGGGGGGGTTTCACAGGAGAGTTTGAATCTCAACTAAAATTACGACTAGAGTAGTTCATCTATATTTATGTTCCTCTACTGAGAATCAGCCTGAAAATTATTTTCCGAAAGCCATCACTATATTATCATTTGCCAGACATCTAAGAGATTCATTATGAATAGTAATCAGACACTGTTATCATGGCCAACTGTTCTAGGTGTGAAATATGATAGAAAAGGGACTAGGTATTCCAGGTTTTGAAAATACGTAAACTATCTCCTATATTACATTTTAATACGCGAATTAGAATTTGTCCACGTAATATGGCAGTTATGACTAATGGGATTGATTTTCAAGTTTTTTATATTAGGTTTGGAGTACGTTAGGAACTATTTTACTTAAAATAATCAGGACATCCGTCAATTGAATATCATCTTGAGTGAAAATTTCATTGTATCGAGTACGTCCCTGCTTATGGTCGGTCGACCGCTTAGCCTTATCGGTAATGAATAAAAATGAATCTCTTAGATGTATTGCAGTATTCTAACAGTGTGTACATTGAGATGAAATACACAGGAAACTTATCTCTGATTCGGCTATGCTTGGATCCCTTATTTTTAATTTAAGGTAATTATTTAGTTTGATTTACTTTTTTATACATTCGACTAATTGGACAGAATATCTTGATATCCCAATTCTAGACTTCTAACTTACTTCCACTTTCCAAGATTTCATTTAGTTTCACCTGTCCCGATGTGTATAATCAAATCTTCCAAGTCGAATCTGCCCCACTTCTAGATGTCCTGCTTCTCCGTTTTTTGTAATATCTGACCAATTTCTTCAATGAAATAGGAGGACCGTATCGTCAGCATATGAGATGATATCTCCACCCATCTCCATATTCAACATTTCATTGATATACAGAAGGATTAATTCAGGACCAAGGACTGTTCCCTGGGGAACACCATATCTGATTTCTGACGGTTCACTAAAATTATTTTTCATTTTTACCATAGATTTTTTCTTTGATTTAGCGTAAATCCAGTATTTCTCAAGTTTTTCTAAAAGTTTGTCATGTGAGATGCTGTCAAATGCTTTAGCTGAATCCAAAAAAATACCTAGCGCGTTTTCATTTTTATTGAGGAGTTGGTATTGGTCGATGATTCCTTAGAACTATAACCTCAAATACGTTTATATGGTCAGATAGCAAAGAAGTCGATAAATATAACAAATTTGTATTTTTTTTTGCCGTATTTCCAATAAGTCAAGAAGGAACTTGTAATCAAATCTTGCAAGTCAAATTTGTCCCACTTCTAGATGTCCGATTAACGTGAAATTTGGCAGGTGTTCGTAGTTCCCGTGACAATGCATTATGGATTTTTTTAAGAGAAAAAACAAAATGGCGGCTCCAAGATGGCGGGTGACATTTGTGTGTATGGTCCGATTCGATTCAAAATTGGTATGTGGGGGTTTTCGGGGTCGAAGATTATAATTGTTTACCAAAATTCATATAATCGAAATGGCGGCTTCAAGATGGCCGACGATCTCTGTGATTAGGGTCCGATTCTATTCAAAATTGGTATCCCGTGGTTTTCGGGGTCGTAAATCATAAAATGTTAGTCAAAATTTATAAATTCAGGATGGCGGAGGATTTTTGTAATTATTGTCCGATTCGATTCAAAACTGGTATGTGTAGGTTTTCGGGGTCGAAGATTATGAATTTTATGTCAAAATTCATAAGATCAAATTGGCGGCAGGCTCGGAGATGACGGATGATCTCTTTGATGGCCCGTTTCTATTCAAAATTGGTATGTGGGGGTTTTTGGGGTCGAGGATTATGAAATTCATGAATTGAAGATTGGCAGGTCTTGGATGGCGGACGACTTAATCTTTAGATGGCCTCCTCATTGAAGAACTTACAGAAAAAAGACCTCATAATAACGATGCTTTAACAAAAATGCATACATTATGACGTACTTACATAAAATAATTAATAAAAAAGTTTTTCAAAGCTTTTATTCAAATGCGCTAAAAAGTAAAAAATAATTGCTTTGGATGTATGACGTAGGTTATTCCGTGAGTTATAGATTCAAAAGCTTGTCGCTTTTGTATTCAAACTGAAAACTTTGCGCGACAAGCTCTTGAATCTATAACTCACGGAATAACCTAAGCCATACATCCAAAGCAATTATTTTTTACTTTTTAAAACATTTTAATTAAAGCTTGTCTGGTAAAACGTTTTTATTAATTATTTAATTTTTTCCCTACTTGGAGGTCGAAATGACGAAAAGTTCCCCTTTTGTTTTTTGGGTTGGGCCTATGACAAGTGACAACTGATCAAATCTATGTGCTCTGCTTTCAGAGCAGACCGATCACATTTTTTGCTCGTTTTGATAATAATCAACCAACACAGAGCAGATTGAACAGGGGGAAACATTGGGGATAGGTATGGAAATTCCAATTTTTCATGCGCAACCGTCACACAAACATTGACGAGCCCCTCAAATAATACCCATCCGAGTGTAACGCGAGATAAACACAGTGGAGATATTTCCATCGGAAGATCTGTTTCGAAAACTGTTTACACTGGCAGGCGTATCACCTGGTCTAATCACACCGCCCGATGATAAGGCAAGTGTTATCGCTATTAGTTCAGTTATCGGTGCGTGATTGATTCCTTTGTCGGTACCCGATGGCGACACAACAACGATTATCGAGAACAAATTGTGTACTAAGCAAAGATAACTCCAAACTTGGGAAGTGTCTATCGTGTCGTAATGCCTTCAAAATGGCGGTTGGTTATGGCTGAAGTTGCGTTTTGTAAGCAGCGAGCGTTTCATTAAGAAGGATCGTTTGTCGTTTGGTTTTTTCGGTGTCAAGGATGTGTCGATAAAACAGCCGTATGTTGCGGAACATTCGCTAGTCAGGAGAAGGAAAAATATAATTGTAGAGAAAATTGCTATGATGATGCATTCTCATGGGAAAATTGAAATATACAGGTTTTCGATTTGTTTTATTGATCAAATTTTCAAAACTGAATCAATTTGAGAAAGTAGGATTTTATATCAACTATTTCCAAAACAAAAACAGCGAAGAGGTTCAAATTTATTCCAACTGAAATTATAGGAAAATTCTTCCCACAAGAATATCTCCAGGAATTCAAAATTAACTCATTTCCGACAAATTATTTTTTTAAACTGCATAGTATCACGAATAGGTCGGTAACATATACTCTCCAGACTACTTAATACGCCTAGAAACTGGATTAACTCACCTTGAATACACGGTTTTCAAGCACACTTTGAACTGGTTATTGAAATTGTTATCCATGGACAATGAAAGGTACCCTCGAAAATGTTTTTGAGGTTGTTTGAACTGGGTGGGGAAGACGTTAGATATAATTGGGTCAGCAAGGTGAAACTCAATAAATTCCCTAGATCAACCAACGACTTTTAAGATCGAAAAAGGGCGAAATACTCAAAAAATTCGCAACAAAATGCCACTTTGAAGATCTAAATAAACTGTCGTTGCCTAGGTATATTCTTTCCAACCCGATAAAGCCAACAGTTAGTTTACCGCAAAGTTACCTCACTTTTCGCAACCCCATTCATGTTATCCGCTTAGTCGTCCAGATTCGCTTATCATATAAACATACATTGAGATTGGCATCCAATGGTATTAACTACACTATTGAATTGGTATGCAATAGATATGAGTGCCAAACTTCGAAACACATTTTATTTGAGTGCCCTATACTTGCTGCTGTCAGACCCAAAGGGCAATATTTCCTAGCAAATTATGATTCCTTCGTAAATTCCTTGCACAACATAAGCCATGATAACGCCAAAGCGCTATCAGATTTTATAATCGAAGTTTCCAAACTACGAGACTTTGTTGTTAACGAATGAGTAATTGTAATCGTGCTAAATGGGTAATATTTCAGTGTTCTGTGAATACTTTTATTTTTCTTTTTTTTTTCTCTCGTTCCTCCTGGAAAGTTTTTTATTTTACTGTTAGACCAAATTACTTGATGTGGGATATATATCTTGGGAAACAATGAAGAATTGAATATAGTAAATGAAGACAAAATGTATACATTACTTTGTTCTCTACTTCTAATGGTTTTCCTTGCAGTCAATATCACATGATGAATAGGTAGAAAGGACCACTATTTAGGCTTTCCAATGTCCAAACATTCGACTTGTGAATAACTTTAAGTTATTTCCCCCCATATAAATAAACGTATCGTTACCTAGAACTGCTAATTGTTTCAAAAAAATAGTACTGTCGTGAATTTGGTTTTGTTGAACGAATCACTAGGTAGATTCTGATCCCCAATTAATTGATTGAGACTTAGGGAAATGTATACATATATGAAATATACTAGATCAATGAATCTCTATTCGTTTGGTTTTCTAAGGAATAAAATTCAAATATATTCTTACAAATTACATGAAGACTCTGATCGCGGAACATTTCAAAACCCTCTAGTTGTTCTCTAAACTCGTCAACTCCCCAGCTCTTCTCATATCCCTAACTTTCTTGGGCACGGTAAACCTAATTTCGACTTCTTGATCGAACCATCCTCTCATTTATTTTTTTTAACTAACGAGAAGTCGTGTTTGAAAAACACTTTGCTACTTAACCACTCTACAGTGTATTCGATATATTTTGGATAGTATAACAGTACTTCTTGGATACTACACAAGACTGATATATATTTTTATTCAATGCCAAATGGAAGCCGTTAGCTATTGGTACTTTTTTCTGTTGATACCCTTTTCCTAACGATCCCTATTTTCTAACGTTTCCTCAGTTCTTTTCATATCTAATAAATATAATTTTCCAACAGTAAGCTTTTTGAATCAATTGGAAAAAGAATCATCCTATTAAATTACTCTTTGAGAGTAACATGATTCCTGACATTTTCTGCGTTCTGATCACTACCATTTAGGAAAGTAGATTGCAGTAAGGAATTGTTTGTTCTTTTATTTTTGCATATTATAAGATAACTATTCGGGTGAATTTTGAGATCTCTGTTACTATAAATAACCCAATCGATTTCAAAATAACAATTTGAGGATGTCCCTGTTCCATGTTGAATGTATTTCACATTCAGCTTTTTTTTCTATCAATTGAAAGGACCGCAGTATAAGTCATTACGGAATGCATTAAAAAAGTAGGAGGGATGATATTTTTTTATGGAGAGGAAATGATATCCAGCACATTCAAAATTTTACGAGTATAGTTTATAAAAGCTCTATGTATTATTATTTCTCTTTAAATTATATAGGAATCCATCGACAAGTGAAACATCCCTCTACAAGTATACTTGTAAGTACATTATGCAATGCTGTTCGTATGAAACTTCCCGAACTCATAACTTCAACGGAATTTTTAGTAAAATACATATTTTATTGAAATTTTGCAAATTGAGAAATTCCATTGATTGCTAAAAGACTTCTGATTACATATAAATCGACGGTAAAACGAAGACTAGAGGCGATTGAAATCTCGTTCTGTCATTTTTCATTCCACCTTCATATTTCAACACCACCATCAAGAATAAATTCTTTATCAGCATGGGAGTAGCTACTTAACCAGCGGTAGGTTTGATTGTAGTATCGCTATTTACTAGCAATATATAATACATCTTATTGTACATAATCAAAAGGAGCCCGTTCGAAGCTTTCTAGTTTGAGATACAAAACCATTGTCTGAATCAATATTTTTACCCTTACATATTATCACTTTAACCAATGGAAAAAAAATATCAGGTATTTTTTCTGACTGAAAAAGTGAACATAACTTCCCTCATATCGCCTAATGAAAGTTTAACATTTTTAAGGAATGTTTTTCCGCAAAATACAAGAAGGAAAAAATCCGATAGAAAAAATAGATGAAATAAAATTAAAACTTCATCCACGGGAAAAGAATGTGCATTTCTTTCTTCAATAAATGTTTGTTTATTTATAATACTATTGAATCAAGAGAAGAATAATATTCTGGTTTCTAATTGAAAAACAAATATTATATCTCAGAACCTCAGTTGATTACTCAAACGATAGTTGAGGTTAGTCCCAAATAGTTGTGTGAATAAAATTCATCTTTTCCCCAAGAAATGCTCTCCAAGTATCGAAATGAAATATTACTTCGTGAAAACCTATATCATTGAAAAATATTTTTCAGTGACACTCCGTATTTAACAGAACACTTATGAGAAAGGAACCCAACCGTTGTAGCCACTGCCATATTTTAATGTTAACCGTTTTATATCGTTTTAATTAAATGATTAAGTGCATATGATGTCGAAAAAACTGACAGGTGTTTTTAATTGAAGTTGCATCATTAATAAGTTTATATAATTAGTCTTTTTCAATGTTGGTAATAATGGATGAGCAAGTGGAATATGATACTGCTAATTGATAAAATGTAAATAAAAACATTATCGAGATGTATTCAAGGATTGTGTCGTGTAACGTTTGAGCCATTAATTACGGTATGTTGAAACTCTTTCAATAATACAACCCAATACATATTGAAAAAGTGCGTACCAACGGTTCGAAATGCCACAGACAGAGTGTCTCCTTAATCTTGTCTTTATTCTGAAATGAAGGTGCAGCTTTTTCTTTTTGAGAGTTGTTCAGGCACAACAAACATTGAAGGTAAAATTAAGAACATTTCGACTTAGATCTTAATTCGGCGGATGTAAATCTCACCTGATATAAACGTTGTATTTACCAATATGTGGAAAAAATTGAAGTAATTCAGAGGTCGAAATTGAGATATCAATCGGTTGAAGGTAAAATTGAGTTGACTTATTTTGATATTGGTCTTTCCTGCCTAACCTGAACTTAACTAAAAGGGATACAAAAAATGAGCTCAGAATACAAATGCTGACTGTGTATTTGATTTTGATCTAACATCTATTACTGTACAATTCGTGGAAGCATTGCAGTTTATCATAGCTTTCCTCCTGTGAAACAAGTGGGATTCAATTTGTAGAAGATAAATCATATGATATTCCATATATTCTATCAACTTTCTCCGCGAAACACTCCAAAAGTTTTCTTAAAGTTGTAGCCGATGATATCTTTGTAAAGCTGAATACTTTGTACTCTTCCTAAGCGCGAAATATTTTTTGTCATAATCATAAATATCTACTGGTATGAGATCTTCGGGATTCATTATAATTTTTCTGTGAAAATATTCTTAATTTATTCTTCTTGCAGTTTTTTGGTAGTACAGTGACATTAATTCACTAAAAAAATTGCAAAACAAGCCTACTTGATTAAATAATTCACACAACCAAGTTTTCCAAAAAGTTGTATAGATAGAATCAAACAAAGATGAGTTTTTGTAAAAATAAAGCCTTTCTATATGATCAAATATATGCCTATGTATGGATATTTCATACACACTTTCTTTCGTTACATTTCTGACACTGACTGACTGGTATGAAACAAAACACATTGCCACGAAAAACATTTATTATCTAGCACTTTCATCAATCCTTACTATCATTATTATTGAACTGGAAAAGTGAACTGAAATACTATAGAGATCAATACAGATTCCACCGTGTGGTGCAGATTTCTCCTCCATCCTTATATTTTTTTATTACATGTTCTTTTGTACTTCCACTGACAGCCTGAAACTAACCGATGGAATCTCATCATCTACACTGAGATGCCTTCTCATGATAGTGTTAAAATTTTGTTATGGACACGAGAGTATTTGGTGCTTCTGCTTTTCCAGGGTTTATCTGTCTGAAGCAGCTCCTCGAGCCCCACTTCTCTTGCTGAAGTTATCCAATGGATCTTTGTCGGTGAAGATGGTAGGTCTTTATCATGCTGCCTTTCTCAATATTTCCCTCTTTCCTTGGGCTTTTTCTGGAAGTCGTATTCCCCTAGTCTGTCTGCAGAATAGTTCTGTTTCGATCAGTAGCCTTGATGCCCCTTTTCGTACTGGTGTATCCGTTTGTTCATTCCACTCCACTTAGATGTCGCCTGACACATAGAGGATGATTACTTCAGTTACCCTGGCTGGTTCATTCAGTGTCTGTAGGCATTTCCTCATCATCCTCGGGTTGATACCAAAAGACCGGGGATCATGAAGTAAGTTCAATATATCATTGATAAAATGGATATAGTAGTATCTATTATGTTTGATCTCACACGTGCTTTCGACACCGTCGAGAGTTTCTTCGTGTCAAAAAAACTATACCAACTAGGAATTAGTGGCATCATAAATGAATTGTTTATTTCATTTCTAGAGCGGGGAAAATTCATGGTCAAAATTGATGAAGTCATCTCGGACGTATATGAGAGTGATTGGGCCCTTGATTTTCTTGATTTTCATAAAAGATCTCCCACACCACATAAGCTCAGGCAAAGTTCTGATGCATGCTGATGGCACCTTCATAATTGTCTCAGATGCTTCGAAAACAATATAAGCACATAAAATCGATACTATACTGATGGAATTCAAAGATTGGTGTCTCAAAAATAGGCTCATTATAAACCATAACAAAACGGTAGGCATATACATAACAAAACGGTAGGCAATACAAATATAGAATACCAACAATCCAACACATTTCATTTGAGGGGCGTTCACTTGAATTATTCAAATTTACCAAATTTCTGGGCACGCAGTTAGACTGCAACCTTTCTTGGGAAAAGCAAATAGACGGTATATGCGGTAAGCTGAATAGATGCTACTATATGATATCGACTTTGAAAAATATGCTAGACGTTCAATCTAAATTAAATGTATACTATGCTCTCGCATATTCAGCAATATCATACAGTATTGTTGTATGAGGTTAAGCCTCTGATATAAAGCGTGTATTCATTTTACAAAAACGAATCATTCGACGTATTTTCGGACTGTCCTACAAAACTTCTTGCGAAGATACTCTCGGAAATTATAGTCTTTTCACAGCATCATCCATATACATGATGAAATTAATGACATTCATTTATATCAACAGAAACAATTTTGATGAACGACCACAATACGAGAAATAAAAAACACTCTTTTCAAACAAAATCACCGATTACTGCATGTACTCGCTTCTTCAACAAACTTGTTTCTTTCTACACATTCCTTACAGCATCTCCATCGAAGATGTTTTTTATGACTCGCCCAATATGTTTTTTGTGAATGGGATACGGACTCAATAAAATTTGATTTGATTTGAAAGAGCTCACTGCTTTGATGGCAGTTCGGCTTTCGAAAGAAATACTTCTGCTATCTTTTGGACTGGACTGGACATATCTTTCAAAAGCGTCTATTTTGGGTTTGAATATGCTTGGAAACTCCCCAAGAAATTCGGAGTATTTGGTTTGAAGTCTAAAAACTGCTTCGTTTTCCTCGGGAGCCCTAGTTCGGTGCCGCTTGGACTTATCTAGCCTGAGATGAGCTACACGAGCGGCCCTTCTCAACACGATGTGAAGAAGCGTGATGTCTTCTTCTATCGAGGTATATCTCATTGCTCCTGTTATGCAGAGACATGCACGTTTCGGCACTTTCTCTGAGATTTTTCTTGTTCTGGTCAGCCTGGTTCTGCCGTACCCCAATACCGCTTTGTCGGTGATCATTGAATCAGAAAATAAATCAATCACAAAATACTGATAAGTTGCAGCTCCATATTTTGTCCACAAATCCTACGAATGAGGATATTATCTGGTTGCCGGTCTTTTTCACATATCAATTCTTGATTAGTTTTGAGCCGGGGATTAGTCGTCGATATTTGACCTCTCATTTATGGTATTTCTAATCCCAATTGGACCGGCATGAAAAGTTTCGAGAAGAAATTCTCTTCCACACGACAGAACTTTTTTATGATTGTACCAGGAACGCTTTGAAAGTAAAAACACTGGTAGTATATAAATTTCCCATTTGCCGGGCAGTGCATATGAACACTCCTCGTAGTGCTCTTATTTTTATTGCCGTTCCAATTAGGATTAGAGTAACTATGCATCTTAGGTGAATTACCCGAAGAAAGTAAAGTAGCTGTAGTTTGAGTAGATCGTCTGCGATGAGGCTCCATATTAGATGTGACAGTCCCCCTCCTTGCACTTGCACCATTTGATGGTACTGATTTAAATTCCACTTTCGCCTGTTTTTATTCCAGCGATTCTTGTAGCCGATATAGTTCTGCCACTTCCTTATTCAAAAATACTCATGCAATCTTCTCTAGAAGATTCTAGTAGATGAAGGATAATCGGTCTGCATAACTTCAGAAGGGTTGAATCATTCTTCCCTACTTTGGGAAAGAAGGTTACCCGTGCTCTTCTCCAGTTGCTTGGAACCCCAGAGCTAGGGCACATCTAATCAATTTGATTATGAACGGTAAAAATTATTTTTGTCCTCTTTGTAGGAGAGCTGGGAAAATTACATCACCTCCTGGGGGTTGGAAATGAAGTGGGTAATTAAATGAAAATCACACGATAATATTGCATGTTGAGCTACTTCTCTAATAAATGAGGCAAACGATAAAGAAAGAAAGAGCGTAAAATAATCACGAGGTTTTCGAGAATTCTGCACAAAATATTCAACTTTATTTTCTTGATTGGTCAACGTTATTGTTCGCTACCATAATAAAAACATGCCAATCTATTTATATAATTGGACAATAAGAAATTGATATGATTTATCGCAACTTGTGGGTACTCAATACGATCCCTTGACAGATAACGTAAATTAAATTTTATTATGCTGTTTACGATACGCCTTGTAATCGGTTATACGGACGTCTTCGTTGATAACGGAGTAGGAAGAACACCGTTGCCAACATACGAACATATAAATTGTAAAATAATAGCCATATGCTAGCGTTATTTGAGATTAAAAACTGGTAGGTTGGTCGACTTGTAATAGCTTGGATACAAATTATTATTGGTATTGATTCTTCGTTTGTTTTAGATTGAGCTGAGATTACGGGGTATGATAAATAGCTTCATCCAATCAGATCTAAACATCTTGGCTACTAAAGCCTAATTATAGGCTACATTGCAACATGGTCATCAATTACGACTTTTGAGTTATAGCAAATTACATTGCAGCAATGCTACGGCAATTAACTTATAACGAGAGTTATCAAAAGGCAATGAGGCCATCTGGTGGAACTACTTTATCAATCATAAAATGGAGGAAAATACCAGTCCGTCAACAAAACAACGTAATTCAATGAGATAAAAATATGAGATTTTCTTTATTTTCATTTGCGGTAGATAATCAAGTTTGATAGCGACCGGCATGATTCAATAATGGGAGAAAATATTGCCAGCACTTCAGTTGAAGCATGAATATGTGTAGAATCGTTGAGATTTGTATTCCGCGTATTACCTCTAAACAATCAAATCATGTATAGAGAATGGCAATAACCTCCCCAATTTCGAGCCCACAAAACTGCCGCACCATCTCTGAAGAAATTGACTCTATCGTCCTACTCGTATATAGACATATGAAAGACTCAAATTCATTTCCTATGCAGAATTGAACTCCATATATCTAAATTTTTGTCAATAAATATAGATGATTTGTACAGTGAAACGACTAACTTCAAGGGAAATTCTGAAAAGTGAAAAGGATATAGGAAATATTCTATTAGATGGAAACTATGTGGTGATTAAAAAAATAAAATGTAAGAATCTGTTGAAATTTAAATAACTCACTTTTCAGAATTTTTACGAAGTAACTGTAGAGAATGAACTATTTTGTGAAACATTATAAATATAGAAAATTATGATGTGATCCGGACATATCTGAAATGCATCAAGAAACATGAACTCGCAATGACTACTCAACAATTGAAAAAGAAGGGGAATATGTCAATTCATAATCAAAGAGCGCCAAATTCAAAAAATACCGAAGAAGTAGGATTGAATTCAGAAGAAGTATTTTATAGCGATTTGAAAATAGATGGTTTGAGTATACACAAAACTTTTATTCCCAGATATTTCCAAATCCTATAACAAGTTTCAGATTATTTTTTATTTCACTGTGAATTTTTTAAACCGTTCTTGCTATAAATAAATAGTTTAGTCCTGATCTTTCAAATGCCTGCCAAAACTAGAAATAGAAGGCCTATTAATGTGTTCCTTGATTCTAGTAGATATTTTCCTAATCGTTTTTCCAATATAAGTTGCATTGCAGTTATTGCACATAAGCTTGTAAATGCCGCTTTTGTCAGTAGGATTGATTGTATCTTCGGTGTTCACTACAATGAACTCAGCGTATTGCAAGTTTTAAAGGATATTTTAATATTGTCAATTTTTCATAAAAGAATTCGAAAATAAATAAAAAACACCATTAAAAAAATATATATATTTAGTATCTGGAGGTTTGTGGATGATAGAATAAGCTATGTTTCTTTCTTATTTCAAAGATATTTCATCAATCAGTAACAATTTAAGGATTATAACCATGATTTAATGCAATTTGTTTGAGAATGTCAACTTATTTTTGAAAGTTAAAAGCAAAGGAATATTAAAAAGCCTACGAATGTGAGAATGAAACGAAGACATTTTATATTGAAAAGAATGATTTGAACTAGCATGAATTATGTGGGTTTTCTGAAGATATCAAAATTTGAGTTTTTTGTCAGTTTTGGTTATTGCTTGATTATAAGAAGTTCATTGTATTATTGGTCTCTACTTCGATAGTGAATGTAATTTTAGGGTGTTTTCATTTAATTTACCTGAAATCTTCATAGCGCCAATTTTATACCTCATATCTAAATTTAAATGAAATAAATTCGAAAAATCATTATTTTTAGTTGATTTATCAATTTCAGCATTTTTGTTGAACGATATTGTAGAGGAAAGCTCTTCAACAAATAGTTGAAGGTTTAACAATAAGTAAAGTGTGGAAAAAAAACAAAAACTCAAACATTTAAGAAACTTTTCTAAGATAATTGTTTTAATTTCAACAGAAACCTCTTATTGACCTACAGAAGTGTCGATGTCCACCAAAAAGAGTTCCATGAAGGAAGGCTGAGTTCAAGAATGTAGTAGATAACCCTGAAAACTTGTGGAATCTAGTATTGAGTCGTCAAGTGGAACTAAGATGTGATTAAAAAATATTTTCGGTTTTATGGTATTTCCATGTTTGTTATTATCAGTGGAACATCCTTTATTTCATTTCATTTATATCACCCTTCAGTTTCTTGACAAATGCTGTTAGCTACGTAACAGAACTATGATTCGATGAAGCTATTGTTTTCGAGTAAAATATAAATATTTATTTTCAGCCCAAAAAGTAACAACTTTTGGTTGTACTGTTTATTTTTTACAAGTTGTGTTTTGTGTTTTAAATCATATTCCTTCTGAATCACTGCCCATTGATGAGTAATTTGTTATGATATACTTCAGTTTGTAAACACGCACCACCATGTACCTTGGATCGGCTAGAACTGCTGGACAGTTGTGGTTCCAAATGGACTTTTCTATCTTTGACGTTTACTATCATTGTTAAAATTAAACTAATATTGAGTAAAATCAAATTTACATACCTAATTTTTTTGCCTATTAATTTAAAGTTATAAATTTCATATTGTAACTTTTTGTACACATGTATACAAATAAAAATTAAGTTATACTTTAATACAATGTTATTTTTTCATGTAATGAAACAATATAATGTAATTCATGTATAAAAATGTTGTTTTTTTATTTCCGTATTATAATACGCGAATTAAATATCTGCTACTGATTTATTAATATTGTCCATTTTAACACGGATTTTCATTTCGAAACCGATTTTGGCCAATAAAAACACGTACTTTTCAAAATGAAACGAATTTTCAGCCTATACAAACTTGGAGATAATCCAGTGGTATGTTTGTACATACCTGTTTGACATTTAATTTCAATTGACATTCAATCACAACGCGTCAACAATACCTATAAGTATGTCGAGCAGTGAATAATTATCTTTTACACTACCAGAAATTCTTGTTTTCATTTTATTATTTATTGGTCGTAGAAAAAATAGTGTAGGTATGCAAGGATCATGTAATGGCTATAAATACACTCGCTCACGGTTTACGGCACTCGCATTCGGCTCGTGTCGTAACTTACCTCGTGCTCATGTATTAATAGCTTTCATTACATGATCGTTGCATACTATACTATTTTAATACATATTATCTACCTTTTAGGTACAAGACGTTGATGATCCAAAGTACACTAGGGCGTGATCCATTGTACACATTATGGTCATGTACATGTAAAATATAAATATATTTTTTTCTGTTCAATATTTAGATTCACAAAAATACCCAGTGTGTAGGACTAATGGAGATATCAGGAGAAACTCTTTCCATTATTATATTTCGGGAAATGGCTTGTAAAAAAATATAAAAGTAACTTGTATACCATCAAGATGACTAAGCGATATACCGACCCTCCTAACCTATCCTAAGTTTGTATGAATTATGCATCATTTTTATATCTATTGAATATTATATAGGATGCGCAAATATATGAATCGGCAATTATACATGATGGAAAAAAAAAATTCCAATAGTCAACATATTCTACCAATTTCCAGAATTGAACCATACCTAGTTTTCCATATATAGATCGGGGTCACTCGAAATATACCTTTAGAAATATTAAGATTTCAGGTATTGAATTCAAGCTTGAAATGTGAACCAAAAATGTAGACCGAATAAAACTTGTATTTTAGTTGAAAATTGAATTTTTTGTTATAATTTTTCGAATAAGTAAACTATTACATATTAGAGAACTTTGAATGTGTGAATTTTCTCTTATTTTTGGGTCTCACACCTCAGATTTCATCCATTCATCTTCATCAAGATAACTACAATATCGTTCAGTTGTTTATTTAACCCCATACCAGTATCTCGAGCTCTTGTGTTTTGATCTACAATATATTTCATTTCGTATTCACACGTTCAAATTCGATACCTAAGCGCAATTCAAATCTTTTAACCTCAATGTCTGAAAATAATCCCACCAAGTTGAAATACGAGCAGCTGTCACATCTACATCATTTAAAAATAATCTCGGTAGTTGAATACCTTGCCTGCTAGTATACAAAGAGATTACTTTTGTGAGGATTGGTATTATAGATGTATTTTTATGAGGGCAAATATTTATTCTTGTCGACTCGCTGATAAGTTTCCTTTCGAAATTATAGCCTTGCCGAAATCACTCCAACCGCGATTTATAAATAAATCATGAAGGATAGAGGTTGCTCGAGTAATTTGAAAGTTTTTGTTGTAGACTATGTTGATTTTTTTGGAAATTTTCCAAGCATTATTTTAAAAATTATCATCATTAACATTTTTAGATAGCAACTAAATCAGATGCATTTTGGGGTTGGACTCAAACGTTTTCGATATCTGCAATATGTCTGGTTCTGAAGCATTATAAACATTCTCATGAAAATTACACAATATATTCGACCAGCAGTTCAAAACAAAGAGGTGTCTGTCGCTACATAAAAACGCTTGACTCCGGTCTCCTCCATAAAATTATAAAAAGATTTCACGTATACCTGGATTCTATCGCAGCTCGTATACTTTTTTGTTGGAACAAAAACCTGGCGGTCTGAAAATCCGAAATTTCAACACCGAACTCCGAAATCTTATCTCATTAGTATTGAATCTTTCGAAGATGTCTGGTGATTAACATAAATATGTTGTAGCAAACACCTTTTCTGCGACCTGAAATCCTATGCGGCATCGATTATCTAGTCAACTGGAGGCCGTTTTGCAATTCATAACCCTAACACAAGAAGAAATTTTGAGATAAAATCTATCGCAGTTTCATCGAACATTCGTAGATTCATCCAATTCGTTATTCCTAGCCGGGTCACAAATTGGCTAAACATATTTTTCTGAATGGCATGGATTCTGGTGAAAACTAAAACATATTGTTTGGAGCATATTCTCAAAAACACAAATCATATGAATTGGTATTTGAAAGAGTCCATTTGCGATGAGAAGCTCTCTGAAATATTCAGACGTTGTATTTACATTTTCTTAATAATTTTAAGGTATGAATCACTTTCAATCAAGTCTACTGATGGAAAATATTTTGAAGTATCGGATACTCTATATTTTGTACCATAATATTCCTTTTTCAGAAAGAAGTAGATTATTGTTATGTCTCTGTTAGGATCGAATGAAACAAAGTACTAGTTCTTTACCTACTCATTATTTAGCAAGAATAATGTCAACTGAGATTAGAATTAACCTCCCTCATGGAGTTTGAAGAACATAGTGTTGAATTTCGTTAGTTTTATTACGGATATGCGTATTTATAACGTTATTTTAACCATGTCAACATTATAATGCACAAACAGGGAAAGTATGAAACTAAAACAAAACCTGATTTGCTATTATTCCCTATACAATGTATTTATTCTCTATAATCGTGAACAATTACTAGGCGAACCAAATTTGCCATTCAATATTTATTATTCTGAATAACAAAAGCGGCAATTTGTATTGCTCGCTCTGTTGTGCTTATAAGGGAATTGGAACGATTTCAAGATAATATTTCTTTGGAGTTCCTTCTGTAGAAAAGCGAAATGTTGCATTTCTTTGAATAATAAGAACACAGGAAGAATTTCTGGGGAAGGTAAAATTGTTGGGGATAACAAAACAAAATATAATTTCTTGGTTGATTCTCGATCAGGGTGAGAAAGTTGGCGGAAAATAGAACAAATCGAAACCATGAACCAACTATAGATAACTTCATTCCAAATACGATATTTTTTCTGGAAAACAATCGAAATGAAGCAGAAAAATGTCTATTAAAATTAAAAAACTAACAGCCAAAATTCTAAAATATCTTCTGAAAAAATGGCGAAACCCTTAAATTGTATCATCAGAGCATCAGATCATGTTTATATATATCATATATTTATATATATATATATATATATATATAATATATATATATATATATATATATATTTATATATATATATATATATATATATATATATATATAAATTTATCTCATATCCTCACATCAGACCATTTGAGGGTTTATATTATGAATTTGAAGGAAGCCCTTTGAATCATGCTGTAAAAACTTGACGACCCGCTATCAACAAATATATAAAAAACCTAAAAAAAAAATAATATGTCTACATTATTTTCGATCGCTACTGTGACTATACAATACAAATAAAAAATATATGATCCAAAACACCCATGTGATTCTTCATATGTTTCAAAACGTGAAAAAAATTCACAACCTAACTATTTCTTATAAATTATTTTCCATGGCATGAAACAAATGAATTAATTAAAAATAAAATTTAAAATTAAACGATACTTTCTATGCTTACACATATAATGTTTGTTATAATTGTTAAATAACTTGTCTGTTTGTATATAACTAACTATGAATATGTATGTTAATTCTGAAAATTTTATTTGATATCTTCGATTCTTAAGTTAATCATTAACTCAATTGGAAAAATTTACATTCAGGTATGTTTCTTGTGGTTAATCTCTTATTTATTCCGTATTCATGTGAATATGTATCCTTAATGTCGAAAATCTACTATCGGTAAATAAATATTATATATGAGTCCCTTGCTATTTACCAAAATAGCTGAAAACGTATTCCACAATAAGTAAGGATTATGGATGTCTATAGTGTTCTATTGCTTCTTTGGGTACAATATGGGATAGACTGGAAATTATTCGATTCAAGGAAACCCTTATTTGAAGCTCGCCGTCAACAAATAGATCCAATCCAAATTACCCATGTTCTAGATATAGAAAAAATTCTTCATACGTTCCAAAACCCGAGAGAAAAATTTCACAGCCGAGTTGTTTCTTCAACATTATTTTCCCCTGGCATGAGGCAATTGAATTCATTAAAAATGTTCAAAATCAAACAAATGGTTACTTTCTATGCCTGACGATCAACCAGTAGGTATATTGATATTAGAAATACATATAATGTTTTTTATGATTGTCGAATGATTAGTTTCTGAAAATTCCATTTCCTATCTTTGATTCAATAACTAAATTAGGAATATTCAAATAATCCACATTCAAGTATTTTCTTATGTGTTTTTTCCCGAATCCGAATCCTCGGGACCGCCATCTTAACGTCCCCTCCTAAGGACGGCATATCTATCGCTCATTAATAAGACGATTGCAGTTGTTAGGTCATTTCAACGCGCACCTTGCTTGTCCGGTGGTCACCCACTCAAGTTCTAAACGCGCCCGACGTTTCTTGGCTCAGATATCAATAAGAATCTCGCCAACCTGACCACCGGTGCCCATTTCTTTTGTGGTTAATCTCCTCATCAATGAATATGTATCTTTAATGTCGGAAATTTTATTTTAGCTAAAAAAATATTAAAATGAGTTTTTTGCTATTTACCCAAATAACTGCCAATATATTCAATAGTGATAAGTTGGATATCTAGCTTGCTGCTATATTGATCGTTTGAATATTATATCAGATAGTCTGAAAATTATTCGATTTTATATTAAAACACAAAATATTGGAATTCTCTTGTCACGTTAATAATTAGATATTAATATTCATAACCAACAAGCATGAGTACCAGAACCAGAAATATATAACACAAAAAATAAATGAAAAAGTATTGTGTTGGGATCGATGAATCCCCAAACGAATCACACATTTTCTCATTTTTAAGGCATCAATTCAACATTATTATCCCCTGTACCAGCTTTCATTCATAGATCCGCCATATTCTTTGGTTGACGATACAAATTTAACACAGAAAAAATAAATTGAGACTGACAACTTCTAGCAACTATGAGGAATAAGAGCGTCATAAGAAAATGAAACAAAAAACAATGTAAAATATAATGTACTGGTAATGACGAAGAAACACAATTATCCTTTTCGTAGACTTTCCGTACCATAACTCTCCAGATTACACCCGCCATTGCACTCAACTTTGTCCATTTACAATGTAAAATACACAAAAAGTGCGCTCTTCTTAACAATGTTCTACATATAGTGTGAGTGTTTTCGCCATATATACCAGTGTTGCGACAACTCGAAATAATGGATGAAGTAACTAATTATATCCGTTGTAAAAGCATGCAGACGTAGACTTGAAAAACAACGGACAATAACGTTTGCCGAGACACAGGGGCGTGCAAATATTCTTGTCATTAATTTTGTCTCAACCTACAGGCTGTACTGAGTAATATTGAAGTAATCCAATTCCCATAGCATCGACTTGAGTCTTCGACCAGACCATAACAACAGTGAGTTTTCGAGAAGATATTTCGTCAAGACACACTCTTCCTCACAAATTGGGTCATATAGTATTCTGAATAAACAGGGAGGAAACAATCGGGAATCCGAAGTTTGAAGTAGAACCATGGTCTTGGTAAATGAAGAAAACAACAAATGATTTCGGTGCCTTCTGATGAGTGTTCATTCAAATATACATACTGACGAAAAAAGTAAAGAGTTCAGAAGGTGTTCCAGGACACAAAGTCACTCAATCTTTATTGGCGTCTATTCAGCTCGTTTGAAACATTCAATTCCTACCCTTTCCTGACGCAATTTCAGTTTCATTGAAAATTTAGATATTATTAGATGAAAATGAAAAAACAAAACAATGTAATGTACCGGCAATGACGAAGAAAGACGAAGAGAAACATACATACCATAACTCTCATTTCAGTTTCATTGAAATTTTTTCGAAACATATTAGATAAAAATGAAAAAACAAAACAATGTAAGACATAATGTACCGACAATGACGAAGAAAGATGAAGAAAAACAGACTTTTCGTACCATAACTCTCCAGATTACACCCGTCATTGTATTTCCATCTCGCCTGTTTTTTTCCAAAGTTTTGAGGGACACTGTATTGTAGGGCTCATTGCGTTAAAAGATGAGATGCCAGCTAAATCAGATTCATGTGTAATATATAGTATTCCCTGTGAACGTGGGAAATGTAATATAGGGCAAACTAAACAATACCTAAAAACCAGAAAATATCAACACAAATATGACTGCTATAAAAAGAATAAAAATAAAAAAGATAAAAACGGCAGTTGCTGTACATCATTTTGAATCGTCGTGCAATTTTGATTTCGATAAAAAATTTGGAAAAAGAGATGACTTATTCAAAGAGATTGTTGGGAGAAATGATTCAAAACAATCTACATGATAATTGCGTAAACCAAAAAAGTGATAAATAAAACCTGACAAAAGTGTACACCCATTGATTTGTTTAAAATATAAACAGGATGTTCATAAAATCAGATGTGGAATGATCTGCGACTGAAAGATAAACTTTAGTCACTATCTTCCATCGTCAATTGAGAATGTTTGCCTTTTCAACATGTACACCCATATTCTAGAAAAGAAAAACAGATTTCTGAATAATGATACACAAAACATTTGTTTTGTTTTTTTCGTTTCTTTATCTATGTAGCGCTGGAATATTTCAGGTGGGATGATCAGTTGCATATTGACCACACACGGTTGTGTGTTGTTTCATTTTAACGTGTCTGTATTTGTTTATATACAATGTTGTGTAATTGTAATGTGTAATTTGTGCCAATGTGTTTTTATCGACCAGAGTTTATATCCACTACTCAACAGTTTTTTAGTTGAATCCATGAGCAGGAAAAACTTAGTTTCAAAGGTGGGTCATAGATATGTTATTTGCTCCAATCTATACGTGAATATTGTCATTTCAGCTTTGAAAAAGGAATAAATTAATTCCGAAACGTCAGCGATAAAAAATTAGTTTTACTCCCTGGTCCTAATTCCCGTTAAATAAAACTGTATATAATTAATTATGTTTTTTGTATGCCGAAGTTGGATCAATGGTTTACATTGTATATGTGGCACGTCAATTCGATATAATATATAGAATAGTATTTATTATAAAGAATAAAATACCTTTCACTGTGGCGGAGGAATTTGGTAAAAGGATATATAGTCCAAGATCCCAGAGGAGCCGACAAACTTACGTCATTTTAGCAAAGCTACGTTGAAGTATGCTAATATTCTGACAGTTAATAGACTGAGACAGCCGAGCGGTCTAAGGCGCCAGATGTAAGAGATTAAAGCTCTTAATCTCGAAAGGAAGCGTGTGTTCAAATTCCAACCCCCTCAAGGTTTTTTTTAAATTTTTTCCCTTCGAAATTGAGAATTGATTTGGTTTGTTTTGTTTTTATTTGAATATTCGCCCCAAAACAAGTCATTTCTCCATTTCAAGGAAAAAAAGGCCGTCAGTTTAGTATTTTGAACCCACGCACCGTTTCGAGATCCTGAGCTCAAATCTGTTAAAGCTAGCGCCTTAGACCGCCCGGCTATCTCGCTATATCAAGTGTCAAAATATTACTATACTTTAACGTAGGTGAGTCATATTTTTATGTACGTTTTAGTACTTGCTACCTGTGAAAGGGTCTAGCTTTTAAGCTAACAAGTACGCATACATTATTAACTACATTTCACACTATTCATCCAAAAAATTTCAGCTTTTCTAAAATGACGTAGGTTTGCCGGTCCTAGGATCTTACTCTAATAGTATTGCATGGTATAATGACAATCAAATGTGATGGAATAAAAAACGTCCACTATCAAAGGGAAAAATATTGAGAAAATATATATAACAGGTGATTAGATGATTATATCCTTTTTGGCCATAATTTCTCATGTTATTTGTATGCCGAAGTATTACGTGACGATTTCTAGCAGTCAACACCTACCGCAAGCCGCCTAAAGGTAAAGGGTCCCCCGACCACACACGTTTTATTCTATTACAATCATTCTACTATACCCAATTTCTGTCTGTATACTTACTTTGTATAAATCTCATCTGTGAGGCACTCCTCACATTCTCCAAATATAGGTTGTGACATCTCTATCCCTTCGATGCGTTGTCCGCAACTCATTTCTTTATTGTATACCCCAATCTGGTGAATGGGTAATATTTCGGAATTGAGCTGGTTATGCTAATTTCCATACTCATATAGAGTCAGTAACTTTCCCAGCTGAACCCTTACCACAACCAGTGAAGAGTAATGTTCCAAAAGGCGGCCCTCCTGGTGCACTCAATGAGGATGTGCGATGGTGTATCGTCTTCTTCCATTAAGCACCTACAAAGTGACCGTCAGGAGTTTCTTCGAAGGCTCCTTCAGATAGAAATTCGATTTTAACACGCCTAGTGTGTTCTACTATATGTTAATAACTTCTTTTTTAACAGTCGCTAATGGAAAAGACAGACACGCTACTGGTTCTGGTCTCCTTGTTCCATCTTGGAAATTCCGTCCTCATTACTGGGGACACCCAAGTGTTCTGGATCTCATGAACATATGAAAAAAATTTGCCTCTCCTAAATCCAACAGTCTCAAGTCTACGCCACTGTTCTTCCAAGGCATGCAGTTGCGGGGCTTCAGACTACACTGGCCGGCCGGTTGGAATGTAGAAATTGAATTTTTATTGTCACACCGATGTTTTATAACAATACTTTCCGAAGAGCCCCATCGTTTTTGTCGATTCGCTCGCCCATTGCGGTGAGAATCACAGGATCATAACTCACATTGTTGCTGTTTAGGATGATACATCTTTGTTTTTTACGCGAGCTCTCGATATAATACGGGCGTCAGAGCTCACACCAGAATAAACATTGGGCATTTACTAAAGAGTGAATTTTAGATCGAAGATTAATTTGACTCAGAGTGTTTGAGGTTCCTAGGGAAGAAATTGATGAAAATGTTGGGGAATGAGAAAATCTGTGAAGCGCGTATTTTTATTTTGTGGTTGTTTCATGCAACAATACCTAATGACTCTTAAGCCTAATAACTAGTAACTAGGAGGTACTAAGAATTATGCCTAATAAAGATGTGGTGTTTAGTTCTCAGTGGAGAAACTCTTACTGAGAATCGCTGACAGCATTTTCACTCTGTAACTATCAAATCATGTAAATTATAGAATATATATCCGAAAATGGTTTCGTCTTCAGAAATAATTAGTTTTGATATTCTTTTTCACCCGAGCTCTTGGTTCTCAGTTGGTTAATGTCTAATCATAGGTCTTAGTACTTGTAGCGATTCCATAAAAGTTCCCATTAGTAAGCTATAACTGTTATAAATATTGGCCACTGTCTTAGTTATTAGGTGGAGTTGCAAGCAATATTTATGTGTGTGGCTAGATATAAATCTCATCTCTGCTGAGCACACCAGTAGAGTGACAGAGAAGGCAGGAGATGAAGAGCACGCACCCATGAACAGACGTTGGACTTGGAGATTGATCCCAGAAATAAAAACCTGGACGGAGGTGGACTACTACCTAACCCAAACATTATCGGGACATGGGTGCGTTCGAAAATACCTATATGACGGCGCAAAACATGTCCTAGGTCGGAGGAAACAAGAACGCAGTACAATGGTGCAACCTGGTCGCTTTCATACTGAAGGAATGCTAACGCGGTACCAGTATGAGCGGCAAGATGTAAGGGAGCGGGTTTTAGTCGATAAAAATCCCCGGGTTTCTCCCTCCAAAAGAAAATTTCCCTCTCCCCCCGAAAAGAAAGGAGAGTTTCATAAACAATTAATTCTCATAAGATTGATTTAGTTATGATCGAAATAAGCATATATAAACAACATAATATCAAGAAGGTATGTTTCTGGTTGGCTTTGGTTTTTGTATACCGCAACGTTTCGCTTCAGCAGGATTGTTTGGATCAGAGTGGGTTGATCACCAAAGATACTAGACACTGCTAAAGATTGAAACTAAAATTGATTTGAAGGAAATGGGTGACACATTATATTTCGAATATTATAGAAGTCATTAGTGAGTTCATAATATTTCCACTGGAGTTAGCCAACGATATCACTGATAAAAATACAGGAAGGAAATGACATCTAAACAACCTGTTTTAGTTCATTTCAATGCATAATCTGAAAATCTAAAAATTCCTCGAAGAACCGAAGGAAAATGTCTTTGACAACAAGGATACGAAACCATTTAACAACCATTCTCAAGGAAATTAGATTCAGAAAGCACGTTATCTTTCAGATAATAAAATTATAGTTTAGAGCCGTCTCCTGAGAGTAACTTCATGAATTGATGAAAAATGGGACAGTTGGAAGGTACAGTTTCAATCATGGTGACCCAATTTTTTTATTCAATATTACTATGAAGGTACCTCTGAGAAATATTAACTGTGGGTTTAGGATTTGAGCAAATCAAAACCATATATTGTTTCAAATAAACCAATCGAATTTTGATTACTTCACATGGTACGGAGCATGTAGCTTTTTGGCTATTATCATAGCGACTCACAACAAACGTTCCAGTAGGCATAGCAAAGTATAAAAGATATCAGATGGTATTAGAAGTTGAGAAGTTGAGGAAATAAAATTTTACGAGCAACTGAGAACAAAAAAATTGTTATTATTTAAAAATTAGTGCCAATGCATGCTTTGTTTTGTGAAACTGGAAAAAATGCGATTGAAAGGATGAAGGAAGCGTGAAAGTGCTTCAGGAGCGATTTTTAATATAGATTTACAAAAATTCATTAAGGGTCAAAATAATTATAAGAATCACACCTTCAGTGATACAAATTTCCATGTGAATTTTTTTCCATTTCTGTCATTGAATACATTCACGGCAATGAGGTTTTAATCAGAAATTGAATGTATTTTTGGTTTCTCAGCTTTCACTTCTTAATTATGTTTCGCATAAAATTGATAACTCTTCTTTCATGAATAGATTTTCAAATAAAAAAAACAGTGATTATACAAACCACCAGATCTTCCAGAGAATCTTAAGATATGTGAGTACATGATGATATTTAAAAAATAATTGCCATATCCAATTTACCAGAAATTGTTCATAATCAAAGTGTTAAAATGAGCATTTTAAAGCATCCAAACCATACAAATGTCTGACCTCCACATTCAAAACCATTGAAAATTCGCTGTGCACCGTACCTCCTGGTCACCCTGTATATTATGTTATTTTTCATTATCTGAAGAAAACTCACCTTGTATAACTCTCATACACCATGAGAAAATTATATTTTTATTATTGACTGGATTTGCAGAACATAAAAAATAATTTAATAATCGATGTCGTTGCTGCCAACATTATTTTGCAATAACTAGCTTATAAATGTTCACGGCATATTCTGAATGCATAGTTCAGAAATTTTGTAACGCGTTATTTTTACCGCTCACTGGTAGTAGAAACTGGTTTTGAAATAGTTGGCAGACTGCGATCTGGCGTGTAAATGTACGATTTGATGTACGTTTTATATCACGGTTGGTGGATCTTCAGTTGTAATACTGTGTACGGACAGATAATTCCAAAGAAGTGGAACAATATTTTGAGTCCAAGAATTTACTATAAGTGGAACAAAAGTTTCAGTCCGAGAGTTTACTATAAGTTTTCCTATTAATCCGTCTAAAACTCTCCCAATTTCATGCCAATAATACATTAATAATATTTGTCTTGTTGGTAATTATTACCACTTATATCTACACAGTAACGAGAAAAACGTTACCAGATATTTAAAAGAGTCACGGGGACCAAGGTTTTCAATAATAGCTGTAAGTTTTTCGAAGATTTAGTCGCAAATAAAATCGTCGTAGCAGAATAAATCCAGGGCACATGACTCCCGAACAGACAGTCAGAATCGACTACATCAGTAAAAATTTTGAGATAACTTGAAAATATCAACTATTTGAAATAACATGATTTTTGCAATACCTGCTCTAGAAGCTACATTTTCGAGTTAGTTACTGCTTACTGGCTCGGCTATTAGCGACATCTACCACCCTCGTTTTCATGTAAATGCATCGTTAATTATACGAATAAAGATGTTCCCTTCAGTCTACTTTTCGCGTAAATTAATATTTCTCAATCAATCTCATCGAAATTGAAATTTTCAATATTTTTCATTTATGTTCAATTTTTGATCATTAGGTATAGTATAACCATAGAGAAACTAAAAATAAAGAGAGTTGTCAAACCTGCAGAAAAAGTTGGCACCACGTTTAGACAGTGGCGACATATCTCGCAACTGGCCGAACTAAGTTAGTACAGGCGGGTTTTTTAAATGTATTACTTTTATATGGTTGATATGGTATTTTATAAGTGATCTATTTGCCAGTCCTGTATTTCATATGAATGGTTGTATCATATAAAATACAGGAATGGCAAATCGATCACTAATAAAATATATACAGTAATCGATTCGTAGAATGTTAGTTCGTGGTTAAAATAAAGTTTCAAAATAAATCTTTGTTTCATGATATCAAGAACAGAATTGAAGTTCTCATAAAATAAGAATAATAGGTTAAACACCATAAAAAAACCATTTTATTTTATCTAGGACAAGGTACAACTACAAACAAAACAATAATAATACTCTGAAAAACAACAAAATTAAAAATATTCTTCAGTATTATCATGAAATCAACCAAAATGAAAACAAATTACATTCACAACATACCTTCAATAATTTTGTTGATTTATTATTAGCACAAAGGAGAACGAGTAGGTATAACAAATACTCCAGTTTGATGATAATCATTAAGTAGACAATGTACTTCATACTTCCTCAAATGGTGATAGAAAATGAAAACTTTTGGATGGAAATAAGTACCAATTTGTGAAAAAATTCTGCAACTGATGGATGGAAATGAGTATCAGTTTGTGAAAAGCAGCTTATATTTTACCTTGTGAAAGAATATTCCCAGGAATTTCAGCGTCAACTCGAATAACAAAACATTCTATTTTCGACGTTGGGTTCCGAATTCAAGTCCATAGTATAATAACTATCATTAATTTTTCGATGACAATAACAGTAGAATTAATCTGAAATCATTACGTGGTCTGTCATTTTATGACAAACGTCGGAATTGGAAAATTATCATGTCATCATTCGTCTGTCGATTGCGGGCAGCGCCTCCATGCGCGACTGGCCGTACCAAAAACTTGGTGGTCAAGCTCGCCAATGTTTCAAACAGTCTCTTTATTTTTAATTTGTCTATGAGTACAACACAAAATAAAAATGGATGGGTCGAGGGGGCTAGCCGATCATCGGGCTCATCATTTCGGTCCTAGAAGGGGTTCTAGTTTGCACTTTGAGCTGTATATTTATCTCTCTGGTTGTTCTCTTGACATTTCACGGCAGCTGTGGAGCCACCATTCGTTGTTCGTATTGTGTCATATCGGAAGTGCTCAATTTAACCAGTCTAGGCTACATGTTCTACTTTACCGCCCTTCTTGGCTACATATCTATAACTGTAGAATTTTAACTTTCAGCCATTTCACAGAAACTGCTTCAAATATAGAGTGTCAACTTTACTATACTAACATATTAATAAGATATCACAACTTGATTCAATTTTGCTCTACATAAAGTGACTGTATTTTTATATTACTCTCAAATTGAACTTTCACAACAGGTGTTGCTCGTAGCGACATCTACCGCCTTCGTCCTCATGTAAATGCATTATAAACCTTAAGCTCATTATTTTTCGATGAATAAAGTTTATAGTTATCTACGATATAAAGTGATTTATTGGGTACTTCACGCAAATATCTTGCATAGGATCAATTATCTACCGTTCGTTTAGATCATTAACCTTTCATTGTTCGCCTTTTCAGTTGAATATGTGGAATAATTCTTTAAAGCAAACAAAATTAACTCAGCTTCAACACTGGCACATAACGGCACATAAAAGACCTCAATATAGCCCTGGCGGTAGTCCATGAGTCTGTCCTCTTTTGTTTCGTTTTATCGACTATTCATGATCACCGAGAATCGGCAAAGCTGGTAATAAGTGGTAAAGAGTAATTATGCTGCGACCACGGCCACCCAAAGGCCTTTGTGGTTTATTAAACAATCATTTACACTGCATTAATGTTTATTTGATCATTAAATTTATTATTAGACGTTTTGTTCTTGAATGAAATGAGTGTGGTTATGGTGTTGAATAATGAGAATGGTGTTAAGATGTGGTTGTTGGGAAAAATTACAATCGATGCAATTGTTATGAGATGAGACAAATTAGGTATATAATATATTCATATCTTGTGGTAGAGTGAACATATGTAATGACTTCAATCAATATTTTCCAGGAAATCTTAGAAATATATTTCTCAGTATACTCGACGTAGTTCATGTTTTTCCATGAGATGATTTGAATCCCATTTATGTTTATCATGTTTTTTCCTTTGTGGCTCTAGAGCGTGTGCCGATTTTTGATAATTTTTACGTCAATCGAATTGTCTTAATCTCACTAAGGACATGGTAAAACAGTAATCGAAACCAAACGCCATATTGTAAATAAAGACATGACAGTCATAAACAAAATTCAATATGGCGACAACCAGACGCCATATTGTGACAAAATTCAATATGGCGACAAACAGACCCATATTGCGAATAATAACATGACAGATGAACAGGGAAATATTCTCAATAGAATATTGAATAGAAAGATTTTTCTATTCAATATTCAATTGAGAATGTTTACCTTTCTTGTTTCCGTCTTTTTACACGCTTTATATTAGCTTCACACTGTATGTTTGTTTGTAACCGACTCCTTTGGGCGCGATTTTGACCCACTTCCAGACGTACGAATGATTTGAAATTTGGCAGGTGTACATAATTCCGGTGACAATGCATTGAGAAATTTTTGTTTGGAAAAAAAAAATTGCACGCACGTACATGCTTGCACTGTCCAAACTAAGCTGTGTATATGTATTTTTGTTTGTAGGTTATATTTACTGGAAGATGACTCTCATAGAAATTGTGGAGAGGTGAAGAATTGGACATAAAATTCGTATAGGTTCTTCCCTTATAACAGTGACTGGTTAATGAGCTGATCCAAAATTGAAACTTATATATTTTGGTCTATTTTACTACTCAACGGTTTCTGTCAGTTCAAATTTCAATTGCATGTTTGAAATGGTCGAAGAAAGGGATCTAAATCAGTTCCTGGTTCAATACCAGTAATCAATAATATGCCAAACGGTTCAATCAAACTATAATTGCTGGGTATAATTGGCCTAATAACTTTGTTTGCCCCACGGAGTAATAAAGTAATTTGCAATAAACATGTGTTTACGTGTCACCGATACAATGATTACTTGATTGGGTGAATTCAATTGAAGAACTGCATATTCCTCCACTACTAATTAAAAATAATTAGTAATTCCAAATGATTTACAGCCTTATTATTCGTCGATAAATAAATCGATTTGCTTGGTAAGATCTTTTCCAACTCGCTTAATAGGTGGTCATTATTCTGTGAATGAACAATATATTTACTCAAGAAATATTATCACCCTTTATCTTGTGCAAACACAGGATAACAGTTCCATGAGTGAACTTGTGTGCGGAAGAATTAGGAGTGTCAATACACCAAAATATGGAAGTTGGTATTGCGTTTGACAAAACAGCGTATATTTGAAACTAATTGTTAGCCCGAAACTGCATTGAATGATTAACATAAAAATCAAGAAAAGCCAATCACTTCCTTCTTTGAAGCAAATAAAGCCATTTATTCGGGGATCAATTTAAAAAAACAGTGAAAATCTCTCAACTTTGTCATTATTCTCAATTCAACAGAGGGAAACCACGGCTGTTGCTTCAATCGAAAACAATAATGAGAATGCTAATGGTTAGTGGTCCAGTATCAATGTTTTGGTAGTGTTAAGTTGGGATTGGGATCACTATGGATTGAAGAAAAAACTAGTGTTTTCTTGTCGACGTATCGAATTTATTTGATTCGTCCTCAGGGCTCTGTGACAATGGTTCCTCAAATAGTGGAAAAGTTTTATTTTTAATTAACAGAGCCCTGAGGACGAATTAAATTAATTCGAAACGTCGGCAAGAAAACAACAGTTTTTTCCTCAATCCATATTGATCCTAAACCCAACGGAACCACAACCAAAATGATGAAAATCTCTATCATATTCAAATGACCAAAATTATTAATTCAAATTGAAAAATAAAAAAACCCCTTCAATCACTTCCCTCCCCCATCAGAGAACAGCGCCGTTCAAACAAAACCGGATAAAACAAAAGCCGGTCAGGAACAAAGCGGACTGAAAAAGCGAATCAATATTTTGTCTACGAGTTCCGAAAAGCCTCTAAAGTGGACAGGACATAATCCATTAAGTACCATACAAGTATAAAAGCCAAATACTACAACTCTGAGCAAACTAAAGTGAAATATGAGAATGCTTGCACACCAGTGGCGAATGGGATTTCGTTTCAAGTGGAGTTTCAGCGGGAAATATTCGATACCTAGTAAATATCAACTTCACGTTCAGTCTGATAAGATGCTTGTAAATATAGAAAAGGTTTGTGAGCTCTTGCGCAATGTGAATGTATAGGTTCCTGATTTTCAGCGTTCAAATTGAATATCGTGCAAAATATCACAGATTGAAGGAATAAAAAAGCCTGTCGTCTGCTTTGTTCACTGTATTCCAAATCATCTAGTGCATGCATGATATTCTGAAGTCGTAATAAAAATTATATTAAAACCATTTATTTCTAGGCATTAGAACGTTACTTCAGCGTCATGAAAATAATGCCATCAAAATGTTCTAAAAAAAAGTCAGTTGGGTGGCTGCCAGAAAAGTGTTTTCGTGGATTAAAAAACAGTTTATTCATAGTTAACTAAATTAATTATATCCTAATAAATTATTTATTCGAGTATGGCCGAATAAACGTTTATTTATTATAAACAAATAATGCATTCAAATTATTCAAATACATCTTATTAGTACCAAATTCCAATTTATTTCTAATAAATATAGATTGTGCTATAAATTCAGTAAGTGTAAATAAAACATTAGGTACTTATAATAAATGAAGAATGTTTATTAATGTTATATATTTTATTGGCATTCAATAAACACATTTTCATTATTAATATGATTTATTTATTAGAAATAAACATTTGTAATCTGATTCACAATCAGGTCCTCCTCCATTTCGGCAAGACGAAAAGCCTTGACGAACTGCGTTATGGTAATTTTTACAATATATATACAAATGTATTATATTATGAAATCGATTCAGAAACCACACATATAATAATTATAAAACTAGTGTTATTGTGTACTAGTCTTCTGTAACTATAAAGAGATTGTTTAATTTTGAATTACACTTCAATCATACAAAAAGAACATGCGACTTGGCCGACACAAGGCAAAGGGCACCACACGATACACGACCCCATCATGGCAGCCATAGCAGAGATTTTATAATATTGGCCAGCGCGGTATTTTCAATGAATATTATATCATTTTAGGACAAATATTTCGAAATTATTAATATTAAAAAGAAATAATTACTCAATACCACAAACAATTTTATTTTCTCTATTTATTTACAAAAGGCACCAGAATAAATATTTAATAACTATAAGCCCTTTTTTTCGGGATAGGGAAGAACATATGAACATATTCGGTCGTTCAATATAACAATGAAGTTTTGTGAATGTCATTCGAGAAAAAAACATTTTGTGGTATACATATTATTTTTATACTCCGACCTTGGTCAGCTTTGGAACCTTTTTTATTGAGCTATTGAAACAACATCTGGTGGGTTCGATGTATAGCATAAAGAAGCACATGTTGACAAATCTGTCATACTCTTAGCACTCTCGGATTCATCGAATATAGACCCCTCCCCTGTACACAATGTCCTGGTTATGAAAGGTCATTGTCAGCTAACCTACACCATAGGTTAGTAACATTGGTCAAATATCCATCAGAAAACAACTACTTTCCAGGATAATGCCGTTGAATTACATCTAATCGTGCAAGCTAGAGCAATGAAGTAGATAGGGTTGGCCGGCATTCGTTGTTGTCTGAATGACCTACCCTGTACTGACGAGGGGCAGACCCGAAACTGACATAGATGCGGTCACCCCGAACGGGATTGGTCAATGTTTATTTGCCTAACCTAGGGAAAAAGTTATAGTTGCGGAATAATTCGTTCAGTTCGGGATATGGTAGTACATTGTAATATACTGTTGAATTAACAAAAAATTTAAGAAAATGCAGTGAACTCAAAATTTTCTGCGAAATCAATTCATTCCAAAATTGACCTTTGAAATTGAAGAGACAGATCTATTTCCAGTGAAATTGGAAGAGCTGTAGTATTGTAATCATCAGTCATATGTGTCTCATTTGACTTTTATTTACTAATTTATGGATAATTGTATTTATTGTATCGTGAGTAATGAATTAATTACATTGTTTTATTACATACAGTGCTTCTCAAAAGTCCCCTTCCCCCCTCTTATTTTTGGAACGATTATACATAAACAAGTGAAATTTGGAAACTGAATATTAAAGGTTGGAAACTTCCCTACTAGTGATGATAGATGACGAAATCGTCAAAGATGACGTCACAAGGCCATTGTGACCAATAATTTTAAATGGAACCCTACGGCAAGCGGCACCTCTTTTAAAAGGTATCGAAAAAACCTATTCAATGATACTAATTTTGTTTGTGTTTATGGCAGTTTTGGCAACTCGCTTTTTAAATACGCAAAGCTGTGATGAATTAAATCAGTTAATACTAAAATTCCAAACTCAAGCTCCGCCTCTGGATAGTTGTCAAATAAGCTGACGTTTTTGTTAGTCTCCCTAATTCGACGTTTTTGTAATTGTCCAAGTTTTTGTACATTTAATAATTTGTGTTGTTGATCGAACGTTTAACTGTTTTAGCAGCTTTTGGTACTTTTAATATGTTTGTACATTTTAATAATTTGTTAAACTGTTGTGAGCCGAACGTTTAAGTTCTTCAAGAAGCGAAATGGTACGTGCTTTAGGTGATAAAGTAGCAGCGATCCTAATTCTTGGTGAAACTGGACAAAAATTCATGCAGCAGAACGCATTTTTAATGAGAGGTTTACCGATCGCCCCGTTTCGAGGACTTATTTTAGGGAGCTTCTTCGTAAGCTTGAAACAACGGGTAGTAATAATGATACGAAACGATCTGGCAGACCACAAATTTCTGATGAGAAAAAAATTGATATACTGGCAGAAGTAATAGTTAATCCTACTTCTTCAACAACTCACGTTGCATCTACCTGTGAAGTCAGTCGAAGTACAGTACACAGGATGTTGAAAAAAAAACAAATTTCATCCATACAAATTAAAAATGGTTCATCAACTCTCAGACGACGACCCAGACCGAAGACTAGAATTTTGTGAAAATATGGAAACTAAAATTAACCAACAGCCAGACTATGTCGAAACAATTTGTTTTAGTGACGAAAGTACTTTCTGTCTAAATGGAAATGTAAATACACAGAATGTGAGGTATTGTAGTGACGCAAATCCTCACCTGTTTCGTGAAACACATACCCAATTTCCCCAGAAGGTGAATGTTTGGGCAGGTATCCTGGAAAACCACATCGTTGGGCCCCTTTTTTTAAATACTAATTTAACTGGTGAGGTTTATCTGGAGCTGTTGCAAAACCCAATAGAACCGTTGATCCTTGAAATTTTGGAAGATAATCCAGATGAATTCGGCAATTTGGAGATAACATACCAACAGGATGGTGCTCCTTCACACTATTACGGTGCAGTAAGACGGTATTTGGATGAGGAGTATCGTGGTAGATGGATTGGACGACGAGGTTCAACGGAATGGCCAGCTCGATCACCGGACCTCACACCTTTGGATTTTTTTCTGTGGGGGTACCTTGAATCGAAGGTTAACGCCACTGAACCTGACAATATTGACGTTTTAAAACAACGTATTGTTGCAGAATGTGAGGCTGTTTCCGCAGACACATTTGCAAAAGTACGAGAAGAGTTTAAAAATAGGATATTCGAGCAATTTCTTCAAGTAGATACTGATTCTCAAATCTGTAATTAATATCATACTGAATGGAATTTACATTTTAATTTTCACCAATGAGCCATTAAAACTGCCATCAACACAAACAAAATTAGTATCATTGAATAGGTTTTTTCGATACCTTTTGAAAGAGGTGTCGCTTGCCGTAGGGTTCCATTTAAAATTATTGGTCACAATGGCCTTGTGACGTCATCTTTGACGATTTCGTCCTATCATCACTAGTGGGGAAGTTTACAACCTTTAATATTCAGTTTCCAAATTTCACTCGTTTATGTATAATCATTCCAAAAATAAGAGGGGGGGGTGGAGACTTTTGAGAAGCACTGTATAGTAGATTGTGTTATTATGAACTTTTCAACAACCTATTTATGTACATTTATTCAATCACATATTTCTTTAGAACTCCTCTTATCGCTATGATCACTATATTCATTGTAACCATCCAAAATTGTGTTTGTATTTATAGAGTGAATAAAGTTTATTATTATTACTCCATGCCTTTATTTTACGGTCTATAGTATAGTCGATTTCGAATGCGTAGACAGGGTTCAACTCTGATCCTTGTGGCACACCAAACGACAATTCTCTGATGATAAAATGAAACATGCAATTCGACTTACCAGGGGTGAATAAAAAGCTGAGCTATCGACGCCTATACTGGGATAAGGATTTTGGTCTGTCGAAGGATAAGGCGTCCCGTATACCCCGACGCTCGCATTTCGGTACTGCAGGGCTGCCAACCGCGCTGAGTCATACTGACAGGAACAGACACTCTGACCCGTGACAGGATCGGTGACCAGGGGTCTGCCTGATTCGCAGCACTGCGTCGGACCGGTACTTGAAGTACCGCCGGGAGATAAGGCTCCGGGAAGGCCTGCGGATCCTCCGGGACTAAGAGATCCGGACACGGGGGAGGAGCCGGAGTTGGTGGTTGGTTGACCCGATACCAACAGCTGGAAACGAAATAAAAGTTAGTGCATCAGGAGGACCAATCACTTCTGAATTTTTTCAAAGGATATTTGAAAAGTGTTGCGTATTGTGCATGATCCATCAATTAGGAATATATTTGAAAAAATGTCTGTTTGCAAAATATGTATACAAGGCCAGCATAAGTTATTTGGTACAATGGAGATGAGAATTTTTAATGCCAAAAATGTACTCGTAACTACTTTGTTAAAAAAAAGTAAAAAAGTAAGATGTAAAAATGTATACAGCAGTGGTTATGTTTTGTATGCGATTTGATATTTATGAAAGGCAAAACATATATGACATTCGATATCTGCACTTCATGATCAGAATCAATAATAATTATTTCATCATTATCCTTGAGGTACTTTTCGAAGAATAGAATGAGCTTTAGGGAAAGAACATTATTGACTTCTTTGGAAAATATATATATATATATATATATATATAAAGGATTGTTGATTCTCGGGAGTTAGGTGCATTCATTGATGGGATTCTTCGAAATTAATACATTTTATTTTGCCGACGTTTCGATTGCGACCGCAGTCTTCCTCAGGGCTTAAAAAAATAAAAACCCTGAAGAAAGCTGCGGTCGCAATCGAAACGTCGGCAGAATAAAAAGTATTAATTTCGAGGAATCCCATCAATGAACGAACCTAACTCCCAAGAATCAACAATCCTCATAAATACGTCACGTTCAAGAAATCCTACACACTATATATATATATATATATATATATATATAGGAAAATGGAGCAATATTTGGGTATGCAATCCATAGGGCTGGAGTAAAGTGTACTCTAGTTCCTATTCAAGCTTTCGAGTCTTCACTGGCTCTTCTTCAGGAACTCTACAATTTTAAAACTCAAGTTATATGTATATGAATAATGAACATATTTTTGACTTACGAATTTGTGAGGTTACCTGCATAAAAAAGCATGAGTTGTCACACATGTTGAAAATTAGTGGTAAACATTGAAATAATATGGGACAAGCAATGCTTTTTTATGTAACTTCAAAATTCGTCAAAAATATGTTCATTATTCATATACATTTAACTTAAGTTTCACAATTGTAGAGTTCCTGAAGGGGGGCCAACAAAAACTCGAAAGCTTGAACAGAAACAAGAGTACACTTTATTCCAGCCCTAAGCCTTACCGACTGCATACCCAAATATTGCTTTTTTTCCTAAACTTAGACATGGTTCACATAAATAATCAACCGGCGTGCATGAATAAACGTTCTGACATATCAAATTTGAGCGTAATCCATAGCTAGGTGTTGAAAATGGACAACAAGAGCAGAGCCCTCCCTGATAATCCGTAAAATAAAGCACCTTGCATCTTTTTGCAGTAGTGAGAAAAACAAATCGATAATAGATATTTATTTGTACGGAGTTACCTCTGTTTTCAATCTCTTTCTTTCATAGTCGAAGTAGACATTGTCCCTCGAAATATTATGTACCTGTTTAATAAAAGTGTGTTTTAGTGAATTGCATTCAAAGTATGTTTTAATATTTCGCTATTTTTTATTTGTAACAGTCTCACGTTGGTAAGTTTCTTATATTTTTCCAAGTTTCTTTTGTGATTAGCAATTGTTTTCTTGTTTCTAGATTTCTTGAAAATGAAATAAAATAAATTTCGAAAGCTTGACAAATAACAGAGAGTACTCATTACATTGGCCTTCTGAACTGACTGCAACCTCAGGAGAGAGATAGAAAATTTAAATTTTTTCTCCTCTAATCCTCCTTTCGTATATATAAATATATATATATATATATATATATATATATATATATATATATATATGTATATTTCGAACAAATCATTAATGTTCTTTTCCTATTCTACATCTCATCTAAAAATGAAGCTGGTTTTGTAATATCTAACAGAAAATCATTACTTTAGCCAAGGAAGTAGTTGTTTTCTATTGAATATTAAAAAAAATGATAAATTTATCAATTTCTAGAAAATAAATTGAAAATCATAACGAGATATTTTCAATCAATCAATATAAGTTATAATTCAACGGGCCTTCCCAAAACCAAATTCACCAGAATATGGGAAAAATAAAGTGAATTGAAAACAAATCGTCAAGGAAAGCTGAGCGAAAAAAATAATATTGACAAAAATTACGATTTCCTTCAACGATATTTAGAAAAATATAATGAATCAGAATTCACAGAAAAGGAATAAATAATATTATGATATAATCAACAGGAACTAGGGAAATATTAATATAAAATTTAGAAAAATAAAACGAACCTTAGTTCTAATTAAACCATGGTAGATGAGAAACATTTCCATTAAAAAAGTAAATCTTATACCTCCAAATTTTGAATCTCATTGTGAAAAATTAAAAAAGGGATATTTCAGAATTTAGCCCTCAGTTGGATTCTTATTTTTTTTTAGGAAAGAATATTTGTAATACTTATATCTCATCTATTATCATATATATTCAGGAGTTTGAAACACCCTGTATACGACCGTGAATAGTAAATCATACTAGATATTGAATAATGATTGAATATATTAAATAAAATCGGCATTTCCTGCCCTTCCAAAAGTTTCAAATATCAAAAAGTGTGTATGTTAATGGAAGAGCTATATATAACGCTAACTCGATATCTACTTCATAACCAACAAACATTAAAATTAAGTTTGTTAATTCTAAAGGATAATTCAGTTTCAATTTGCTCGTATTGAATATGATTCCAAATGGGTCATATACAGGGTGTGATCTAATTTCTTGCACACCCGTGAATAACAGATGGTTAAAATTTATTTGTTTCAAATCCAAATATATTTTCGATATCCATTGCCTTCAACTAGGAGCAAACTTGCAATATTTGGATTTGAAAATACATAAATTTGACAACGTAAAGGTAATATGATATGGAATTTGAATAATATCCGAATTCGTGTATGTTTAGTTGCCTACACCACAATTATGCATTAAAGGAGAAATCGACCATTAATGGTCGATTTCGGTGTATGTTTGGTTGCATATATCACAATGCATTAATGGACAAATCGACCATTTACAGGTTATTAATGGTCGATTTCGGTGTATGTTTGGTTGCATATATCACACTCATTCATTAAAAGATAAATGGAATACGGATCATTAACGATCGATTTCATGTAGATTAAATATAATCGTTAATATTAGGTCGCCGGAAAAATATATTTTTTGATGGACTCAACTATTAGCAGCTATGCTGTATATAACAATCAATGAACTATTTATTCAGTTGAGATAACACATGTTATCCGATTCGTTCTATACGGATTTTTTTTATTCAAATTATTCACTTCAAATAGTATTTTATTGAACAGCAATATTTTTTAATGTGCTTACTTTGTAATCATCACCTTTCAGAAACCTCGTCATCAATCTCAATAATGATTAGCTTGGAGTGAAGCAATAGTTTCAAAGTATTTCCAATCCCAACACAGTAAAACATGTCACGGTGAGAATCTATGAGGTAAATGATAATGAATCGTACCTTGTGTGAAAAATCAATAACAATTTCTGCTTCTACTTTTTTACTATCAGCATTCAACATATTTTCCAAGAAGTAGAAATACGATATAAATCTGTTAAGAGCAACTTGTAATGGCCAGGTATATTAATTCAATTTCCACCAGAAGTGGAAATGAACCTGTGATAAATGTTAATCGTTTAATAAATTTACTACTATCTGGGAAGCTTGGATAGCCATGTAGAGTAAAAAAAAAGTATCGTTAAATGAATTTACTTAGAGTGTTAGTGCTTTCCGAATATAAATAGCAATTTTATTTGTAGGAATCTAACGAACAGATGTTACAACTATCCGCTTTATCATTCATATTGTGGATAATGTGACATAAAGTGATGGAGTATCTTGATCAAATGGATATTTGATGTATATCCTCTTCACATGGTGCTCTGGGACTGTTTTCAGAATAAATAGCGAAATGATCGTACAATGTTTTCTAATGGTGGGATTTAGATAGCTCTGTTGTTCTATTGATAACTTATTTGTTGAGAGTTTGAGTACTTCGGAAGTACGGGAGAAAATTAGGAAATACTACAATAATATTCTCGATAGAAGTCAATTTCAAACGAGTTTACCCCTAGGGTTATCTACCACAAGTAATATGATGGTAAAGTCTTACTTTTATTTTCTATTATACCATTTTTTCGGGTTCGTTGTTATAATAATGGACTTATTCTATATAACCATATAAAAGGCATAATGTTGGGCATTTTTATAAATTTATTTCAGTATTAACAGTAGGTAATTATATCAGAAATGACTGCTAGGTAATTATTGTCCCACTGATTTGTATTTCCCATTTTCATTTGTCTTGGAAATTTTATCTTGTTGGATCACGAGAGAACTTGGGTTATTCATGTGATTACACAGCATTTTTATTGTTCTTTGTGAAAGTTACTCATTATGAAGTATCTTTTTTGATATTATCATAATCAGAACTATGATGAGAATAATTATATTCTGAACATTTCCTAAATGTCAGAATGATGATCTTTCGCATCATCTGCACTTTTATCTTGATGGGTATGTAACAAGTTGTCTTCTCAAACTGACAGGCCCGTGACGTGCTATTGTTTAATATTTTATTATAAACTACCTGAAGAAGGAAAATCTCAGTTCCTTGTCTAGATATTTCGATAAATTCGGCATTATTTTATTTATCTATCCATTGATTGAAACAGTATTATTTATAAGACGAGCTTCTGATACGCTCCAATTGAATCTACAAAAAAGTGGGGTGTTTTTATATTTTAATTCCATCAAAAAAGCCGAAATCCGCCTACATATTTTTCATGGTTAATTAATTCTATTTCGATGAAGTTTTTGTGACTGGTGATCTGCTATTGGACTAATGGTTGACAATTATAAATTGTGGAACGAATTTATATGCCACGATGTTGATTTAAAATTCCCCAGTTGAACATTATTTTAACAAATCTTATTTGTATCGCACACTAAAAATTGACGTTCAGTTGAATACTGATGAATTATAGGAGAAACTTCCAATAACAATTTGAAAATATAAAAATTTATTGACGAATTACGACAATTTCAATCCAAAAAAATTATATCATTATATTGCATTTGTCTTGACATTTTGTGCTTTACTACAGCGAAACCCACTTAAGATTATTTTTTACGATTAAAACAAAGCGAATGATATTATAAAGATACTGAGAATGTTCACAGAGAAAAAGTAGTCCAATTGCTATGATATGCGATATTGTCCACAACGGTAACGATAAAATCGTTTTTCATCAAGTATATTACATGTTCATCTATCAATTTACCCCATTATTTTCAAATCGGAAAGCATATAGGCCGAAATAAATAAAAAAATGCATTTACTAAAAGTTCACATACCTATAGGTATAGTTTTTAAAGTTGATTATTTAAAACAAATAACAAACACTTATGCATATATATATATATATATATATATATATATATATTATATGCAATGTTATTTTTGGGTTATGTGATCATGATAAGCGGAGATATGATAGGTATGAAAAAAATTCAAAACATTTCAGAAAAGTGTATAATTTCAACGATATCATATCTCTCCATGACATTAGAAAAAGAAAGCGTAGTCGCATCGTATTTTATTTTCCAAAATTCAAGAAAATGTGTTATTTTGTGCACTTTATATATTTTAAATGTGTATGAATTTCTTATGATTGAAATAATTAATTTTACTTTGTAGGAATGCATATTCAGAGGAGACGATTGCTATAGAGGATTGACCAAATGACCCATCCTGATCAAAACCCCAGCAGTTTGTTACATGTACCAGACGATCCATATATAAACTGAACTGTTAATTCTTATCAAGAAATTATTTCCTGTAAAATATTTTATTCAATATTCGTATAAATTTAGTATCTATGCAATAAAATCTAGTGATTGAAGCAAGAAATAGTCTTTGATATTTTTAACGAAGAAAAATATATCAACAGTCAAAACCCTAGTTGGATCCTTGAGGAACTCCCTCAATTTGATTGTCATCCATAACTGACTAGCTAGGAATTGCTGAATATACATATAACTAGTCAAACTATAACTATACGCAAAAGATTTTATATACTAAATCTGTGAGAAATCAAGCCAAAATGTATTTGATTCATTGGAGATTCCATAGGTTTTGTATACCTTATCTATATATGGACACAAGACCAGTTCGTCCCTACTTAGTTTTTTGCGAATACTCTAAGTAAATTATTAATAGACTCGCACAAGACCCGTGGTTCATTCGACAAGATAAAAGGTAGGTATATTTGAATATTGAAATCAAATCACCGTACGTAGTGAGCTCAAAATCCGATATATAATCATTTTTGCATTTTCTAATAGGAATTGAATGTGTTGACATATAATTTTGACAGGAGCTGAATTTATCAGTATAAAACACCGGAAAGACATTTTTCTACGACAACCTCGATAAATGTTTATTTTATAACCGTAACTTCAATCATAAACAAGCACATTTTGTACAGAATAGTATATTAAAGTATAAGTGGATAAAAAGGGCTTTAAAACACGCGCGATTTTTCGAGCACGACGGCGCAGCCGGAGTGCTCGAAATAGAGCAAGTGTTTTTAAGACCAGTTATCCACGAATACTTTACGTTATTTTTTTTTATTGGTGCACTTTGACCCATATATACTGGTATTATTACTACAAAAAATAGAAATAAGAACTAATAATGCAAGAAGGTTGAATTCGTGATGTGATTTGATAATATTTTTTTATGATTGGGGAAAACATTCATTTGCAATTTGTTACCACAGATCAATATTTGTTGTCACCAGAGCTCAAAATGAATTATTCTAATATCGATTTTTTGAAGAGTGAGGCAGAATCGCGGTTAATACCGCGAAATTCCAGTGATATATATATATAAAAAAGAATATGAAAAGTTCATCAAATGGATGGAGGAGCACATATAAATGAACGAATTGTGAGTAATATTTTATTTGACGTTACTCCTGTCAGATCAATAATCAAAAATTTGTCATTTAGACTTCACGTTCCTCGATTTGTTGATGTTGTCATGGTTACCTTTAAAAAACGCGCGTTTTTTAAAGTTCGATTTAAACACGCTGAGGCGTGCTTTAAATGGGTAAAAAGGGGCACCAATAAAAAAAATTCATTTTTGCATCGGTTGCTAGGCAAGTTGCTAAGCAACAAATGCGAAATGGAATATTTCGTGTTGAGTCTAGGTTCACTCTAAAATCACGACGACTACGGCTTGTCAAATTATGACGTCCAGCGACAAATTGATGAAATGTCAGCAGATCGTTTCTGTCAAAGTTTTAGTAATTTCATAGTTGTTTTCTATAAAAACTACTAATTAAAATGGAAACTGATAGTGATATTGACTTAGATTTGACACCTCCGAACATAATAGAAGCAGCGAAGGTAACAACACTGAATTTATTACCGGAAACGTCGAAGAGGATGTATCAACGCGCTTATAACCTTTTTTTGGAATGGAAGGTAGATCAAAAGACAAAATCGTTTTCCGAGAACGTTTCAATGGCGACTTAGCCAAAAAATTTAAAAGTGCCACTTTGTGGTCACACTTCTCAATGCTGAGAACGACTCTTAGTATCTATAATGATATAGATATTGCCAAATATTTGAAACTTAAAGCATTCCTCAAGCGGCAGTCTAACGGCTACAAACCCAAAAAGTCAAAGATCTTTACAGCAAATGACATCGATAATTTCATTGAACAGGCTCCAGATGAAATATATTTGGCAACAAAAGTAAGTTTTATATTTCCATTTGATGAAAAATATGTTTAAGTAAACTAATTTACATTGTAGGTTGCATTAGCTATGGGAGTAATGGGTGCATATAGAAGACATGAATTACATCAAATGAAAATTACTCATTTCAATGATCTTGGTTCAGCTGTTTTAGAAACAATACCAGACAGTAAACCAAAATAGTACGAAATTTTACTGTAACTGGCAAATTCTACGAAATTTATAAGAAATACGCAAATCTTCGCCCTCAAAATGCTAATGGTCTATGGTTTTTCATTAATTATCAAAAAGGAAAGTGTACCATTCAGAGAATAGGTCTGAATAAGTTTGGAGCTATGGGAAAAGACATTGCCAATTATTTAAAATTGCCAAATTACGAATTATATACTGGGCACTGCTTTCGCCGATCCTCCGCAACAATTCTTGTTGATGCTGGAGGTGACATAACCACGTTAAAACGCCACGGTGGCTGGAAATCTACTACAGTCTCTGAGGGATATATTGATGAATCGAAGAAAAGTAAGCTTGACATAGCAAATAAAATTGCAAATGCAATACAGAACATACCATCAGGCATACCAACGAATTTAGAAATGGAAAATCGCGAGGAGCCGTCTACTTCAACGTCGACAAATTATCAATTTCGAAAAGAATGAAGTATTCAGCAATCAAGTTCTCCAAATATGATATTCAATAATTGCACATTCAACTTCAATTAGATACATACATACATGTATAGGCTTCTATTTCTGTGTACCTATTAGAAATAGCAATAAAGAAAATATTTACATATTTCTTCAATTTATATTTTAATTCTGATAGAAAGCCCATTAGCGGCGAATTCGGAGTAATAAAATATCATCAGTTTATTTCTTTCAAAGTTTTTGCAATGTATGCATGTATTAAACGTGAACGATATGTTGTCATAGAAAAAGTATAGTATGCAACTCGCAACAAAATGGCGATTTTGCACTCGTATGAATTACAGCACTTGCCTTCGGCTCGTGCTTCAAATTTCATACTCGTGCAAAATGGGCATCATTTTGTGCTCATTGCATATTATACTATTATTACTGTGAAACTGTTCTGATTGGTATTCTGATGAAATTTCTGTCATGTTTTGACAGTTCAAAAAATAATTTACACAATTCACAAATATCAAGAAATATACAATATGTATTCAGTACAAGAAGCCAGATCATATGTAAATACAGTTTGACTGACACTATTATACTAGATACATAGATAACATTTCAGAATTCGTTTGAATTACGTCAAATCTGTATCTTTCATTTGAGTGGATAATGAATTGGAAAAATCGATTTCAATTGAACGGATAATCATCTTGAAATCTGATAAGTATGTTGTTTCCAGAAAATACTGTATTTTCCCTGTGTTTCAATAACTTGAATATATTTAACATATAACATAATAGGCTCACCGATTGAAAGAATAATCCTGTTAAATGTCATATACTTTTTGGAGAGAATTATTCTGAGAATAAAAATGTAAAATTAAATATTACAAAGAGGTGAATGAATACCGAGCTTGAAAACCAAACGCCATTAACGGAATCAATAATGAATGGATATATTTCAGAGAAGCGTCACCTGAGAAAGTACGTATTGTTGGCAACCCTGCTTGCGGCGGCAAGCAGAAAGGCTGGATATTACCAAGATAGGAGTGCTGGGCAAATGTTTGCAGCCCTCGGTGTGTTTATTCACCTCTTTACGCACGTGAGTCCAATACCAATCACTAATTACACTACCAGGCGATTTCTGTTCTTTGTGGAGATCCGGTTTGAACTGTTCAACACAAGCGTGCTTTATTAGGAAGCTAAGTACTATTTCGGTACGAGTTTCTTCGCTGTAGACTCAATAGGCCATTTTATTGACATTCCCGGAATTTGAGTGAGTTCAACATTATAAGAAAAATCCATTTCTCATGTTAGGTTCGCTTTGTTGGGTATTGAGGATAATTATATATTTTTCAAATATGCCCAATAAATACATATTTGGAAACATTTACTTCGATTGCAACCTGTAATTAATCCAATTCAATATACCTATTGAAATACTGATTTCTTTGAAAATATGAACAGGATGTTCATACAATTAGATGAACAATCATCTGCGACTAAAATATACACGCTAATCAATATCTAGTATCTTTCTCATAACAAATTATATCTCACGATATGACATCTAAAATAATTTCTGATTTATCACCCAGAAAGACGTCCTAACTCTAACATTATACAGTGCGCGGCTAAATTATGGAACAAATTCGATATTTTGCAAGCAATGTACTTTTGACAAAAATCCTGAAAGAGGTCGATTTTTGTTTTTTAAATGCCGATTTTCAAATCTATATTCTATAACCTCTTTACTGTTTTCGACGTGGTGACGTAAACGGTAATTGAAATAGATATCTTGTGATACGTCATCTGAAAGGTCTTTCAATACTGCATTCAATGATAATAAATAATTTGATTTGTTTACACAGGGTGAACAAAAATTAATATTTTATTTGGTGGATGGCATTTGAATATCTTCTTCTTTAAATGTTTATTTTATTGGATATATAAAGTTATTCTTTTATTAAAATAAAATATCAATTTTTGTTCACTTTGTACAAACAAATCTAATTATTTATTATCATTGAATGCAGTATTGAAATACCTTTCAGATGAATTATCACAGGACAATTTCAATTTAAAAAAATTGCCGATTACATCACCATGTCAAAACCAGTAGAGGTGATTTATAATATACATTCAAATCTCGACATTTAAAAAAAAAATCGACCTCTTTCAGGATTTTTGTCAAAAGTACATTTCTTGCAAAATATCGAATTTCTTCCATAATTTAGCCGCGTACTGTACCTATACAGATAAAATATTTGAGTTTTTTCTGATTATCGCATAAACACGGAAAGTGAGTTCTGCAGTCGACAAACATGTATTGGGAACGAGTAATATCTTGTGAGAAATATTTTCTTTGTCTTATCAATCGAGACTATATTTCAAAAAATCAATCCGACTGTTTTAATGAAATTGCCACTTTCACTGCTCTTTTTGACATCTAACGTTGAGCATTGTGCCAGGAAAGTGGTAGATATAACAAAAAAAAAAATTTCTTATTTCTTATCGTAGTTTTCTCCATGTTCGACAATCATTCAATATATTGTTGGAATTCAGTATATACAACTACTCCAGCTTTTGGAACCAAAATAAATACCCGATTCTTTGTTATTGGGTCATATGTCGCTTCTCAGTATTACTCATCTGAAATATTCAAGTTATATTCGAAAGGACATTCACCACTATCATTTTCTATAGGTATATGGTGGATTGTATGAGGTTGATTTCACAATACTTATTCTTTGATGACACCCACATTGATCATACATTCGTGAATATTTTATGATAAAACATGTGTTGAATATTCATAACCATCTGTCATATCTACCACGAGCAATGGCATGTATCAGGAATAAAATATAATTTTGCAGTCAATAACACACCCAACAAAGCTGACAAGTACAAAAATGTATATTGATGTGTACATTTTTCATATCGTCTGAAGTTTCTGCTAAATGAGAACTTATTTATTTAAATCAACAACAATATGTTCGGAACATATAATGAGAATCATTAGTAAGTTTACAGGATGTTACACGGTAAAGTGAAATATAGTTATTATTATTATCATTATCAATATTATGTTGTCAATTGGCATTATAACAGAAATCAGGTATCAAAGGAGCCTAATTTAGGTACCTACTGAACATCTAATTGTTTCCATGAAGTGATATTTTTCTGAACAGCGCCCGTCACTTAATTTATGAATGGAATTTTATAAATTTATCACAGACGTAAATTCAAGAAACTTCCGAAAAACTGATCATTAGTCTGCTTCAACCACTTATATCATATCTCAGCGAATTTTTAAGGTTAACTTTATCCATTTAGTCAATCCTACCGTTTTATTTCTGATACAAGTATATAAGTTTACCTAAGGACAGGAAAATGAAAACTTAAACCAATGTTTCACCAATAGTGCAGCTGTTTATCGTATAAAATGGAATATTCCGTCGCCGTCGGTAGAAATACCTAATCGAGGTTAATTGAAAATATAATATATGTTTTCAATGTATTTAACTTCTTCTACAATCGCTTGGTAATGTGTTCATATACCAAAAACGCGTGAATATTTCTGTATATCCTCTATGTTCGGTATTATTCAGAGTTATTTTATTTTGAACTCATGAAACCATTAAAACATATGATTACAGAATCAAAATGGGGGACCTTGGTTAGGGATTCAGTCTTACTGTAACTAAATATGTTCCCTTGAAGGTACTGACACTTATTTTGGTATTTTTCAATCTTTGACAACTTTAGATATCCCAAAATAATGCTAAATTCATCAAACATATAGAGATTTCATTGAACACAAATTTTTTGGCACTGCTTTTTGTTATTATTACTTTTTCCACCTGCGATTCAGATTGTGAACAATCAAATATTGAGCGAGAATGCTTTTCCTGTCTACAATCATCAATGCAAAGTTGACCCAAGAAAAAGTTCAATACCGGATTGAGCACTGTGAATTATTCTAAGTATTTGCTATAAAAACTATGAAAGTGACTTGGGTGACGATTTGAAGGTACTGTTAGTGAATTTTTGTTTCACTTACCACTTTTTTAATTTTGATTTGCAGTTTCCAGAAATATGTGTAGTTATAAATTTGGTTGGAGCATTTCTGATTAGGGCAAGTGATTTAAAAAATTTCAATTTACCGAAAAATCAAGACAAACGTAGGAGTAAAAGTACTTGAGTGTATATATAATAATATTGACACCAAAGTTGCGCACTATCCACTCATTATAATACGTCATTTCCCTGGTTTTGTACATTTAGGATATACCTATATGAGACAATCAACCAGTTCTTCAATACAAAGAACGGAGAGAAGTACAAGGGAGTTTCGTATGGTCCCCAGTATACAATAAAAATAAAGCGATACCTGAGAAGCCGTCGGATAGGAGTAACCAAACTGTGCGTATGCTGCCATCTCACTGTAAGTGTCAACAGGTCCGAAAAGAAAAATGATTAGTTTTCACAGTCACTCACAACACAAAGTTTAATCCCTCTGCAAGCACAACACCACCATCATGTCCTTGGTGTTATCAAAAACAACCCTCGTCGCCACATCAACAAAAACAAATAACAATCACTTGGCGAGGTACAATCCGAGGCGATCTGATAGCGACTGAGGTTACGAGCTTGTCGTGTATCCAGCGGAAATGCTCGGCCCCCTTCACCCGCACTTTTGGGCGTTACCGAAACTTACAACCAACAACTACAAGGAAAAAGCGGAGCTAGAGCGCGAGCGCGCTGGCCGATTGGGTCCCCACCACCGCGATAGCTGCCTCTGGGCGGGGCGTCCCGCCTGAAAAGTGCAAGTGGGGGAGAAACACGCGTGACTATCTTGTTTATGGGGCTCCACAGATCCGGACAAATCCCACTTCAGTGCGACCAAAACGCTAACTGAATTTATTGGATACAAGGTGTTTGTCTGAATGAATCGCTCTCATCATTTGTATTCTGATTCGGACGAATGATGCTCCGCTTTTTACATGGAAACCCACTTTACACCTTGTGCTGTTTGGCTCTTATTGTCACACGTGTCTTTACAACGCTAAAGATACGAGTATATGTATGCTCAGATATGTTTATTAAAAGGACATGGTAATAAACTCAATATATTTGATAAAGACTTGCGCGGTGGGGTTGTTATTGCGAAGTGTTCCAATTTCTGTGGTACCAGGACGATGATCCTTTTATTCCCAGTGGCATATCATTTTTGAAGATCTGCTACAAAAAAATGCTGCAATGAGTTGAAAAATCCCCAATTTATAAGTCGTAAAAGAGTAAATTTATGAAGAATACTATGTACTATGTTTATTCAGTAGTTATTTGGTTTCACCATAAAAATAAACAATTTATTTTTCCTAAAGACAATCCAGAAGATACCATGTCAATTGAAAACAGGAACTTAGGCGAAATAATAACGCAAATAGGAGGGAAGCAAAAGTATTTTATAATTTGTTGCTAATTTAGTGACAAAGAAAATACTCTATTGCTCTCTCATTTCAGAAAATATCGTATGCCTTGTTTACTAAATATGGAATTTGAAAAACATATTTTATAATTGTTTGCTTATTTGTTGCCAAAGAAATTGTATTTTTTTATTTCAAAAAATATCGGATGGCCCGCTAACTTCAATATAAAGTTGGCCATTTTAGAAAATTAAAAAAATATATTGTTTAATTTATTGCTCATTATGCCAAAAAAAAAATGTATTTGCTCTCTTATTTTGAAAAATTAAACAACCGTTCATTGTATAATTTATTACTTTCCCATTGCTTATTTGTTCTCAAAGAAAGGAATGCTGCTCTCATATCATATTCACAAAATTTCAGCTAGATTATTATGGATACAATTATTTTCTTTCGTACTTTCTCAAAATGTTATGTACAAAAATTTTGAACTAAGTTTTAGCCGAATAATGCTTTCGTTTTTTGAAGAAATAGGGGGCGATCCAACTTTCTAAAACATATAGGTATCTGTATGAACAAAAAATCTGAAAATGTTAGAAACTTCCTAACATACAAAAACTAAATTGATATATCGCATAGGTAGATGACAAATGTCACAGCAGTATTTGAGCATTCGCAATTCATCTAGGTACCCCTTTTCACCATTATCTCATGTTGTTTTGACTGTAGGTACTAAAAAAACTTAAGCATTAAATATAAATATAATTAATTTTGTTCTAAAGTAGTCCCGGCTTCGGATATGTCTTCAGAAATACCTATTTATCATTAACTCTTGCAGGCTTTGTAATTTCTGAAATTAGTTGTCTTAATTTATATGAAAATTAACTAAAAAATCGCACAAAGTAAATGTTAAAGAGGGCCAGTTATCTGACGAAAATGAGCACCTTTATTATTAAAGTTGTTCATACATTATAACCTCTTCTTTATTCATTCAAACACGGGGTTAGTTCATTTTTATTTCTATGTAAATCATTACATAGGTACATGTGAAGAAAAAATTTCACTGGCGGAAAATCACGATCACCTAATTTTCATCTTGTGTAACTTTGCAACAAAAGCTGTCAGTTTATTATTTTGGGTTTTTCGCATTCAAAATTGAAAATGTGTAAAGAAAATATTTTGTAGGTATGTCTATTTGAGAAAGCAAATCCGTTTCTTGGAGGTTATTATGACATCATAACTTGATAGAAACATATTTCTTTCCTCAACAAGACATCAGATTAAAAAAAAATTATTGAATGCTGCGCTAAAACCCCACAAATAAGAAAATGACAGCTATTGGTTCCAAGTTATACGATATAAATATCAGGTGATCGTTGATTGAAAAGTTATGATTATTTGTTAGAAAATATACCTATAGGTATTTATATAGGTAGGTAGGTAGGTACATTGTTTTTTTTTTATTCGATAACTAAATTTGTCCATCCCATCAAATTTTTCCTCATTATCAGTTGTAGGTAGGTACATATTTGGTATAACAGGTGGCTTTCAATAAAAATTTTCAAATGAACTTTTTGAGAAATATTATGATAAAAAAACACCTTTTGTCAGACATAGTAGCAAGAAAGTTTATTTAGAATTTTTCGAAACGAAATCCAGTTTATTAAAAAAAAAAGAAAACACTCTATTTATACAGCCTATCATTACCTACATATAGGTAGGTACATGAATCTAGATGAACAAAAAAAAATCTTCAGTCAAAACAACTAAATACCTTTTCTGAAATTTCGATAATTTTAATACTTATTTCCTACATAGAAATAAAAAAATATTTTTCTTCGAAAACAAACAACGAATAATAATTTTACAAGATGTAACAAATCCTGTTTGAATGAGTGAATTGCCTATTTATTGCCACTAATTTTGTGTAGGGCCGATGGGTATACACAGTCTAACTCTTTTCACTAGATATAGTTATGTCTTCTCATATCTCATACACAATATAACCAAAAATATCAGTAACACAAGTCTCAAATAATGTATAAACAGAGAGTACATCTTCGGGATGAGTAAATATAACGTAGATAATCATGCCAAAAACGGGATCTCCAAATTCGTCTCTTGATATTTGAATGAATAGATTTTTTTAATTCATTAAATTTATCCCAAGAGACCCAAGCTAATTTCTCTCCAATGATAGCAAAATTAGGATCGTTCATTTGATTAGAAATACACTGAATAACACCGAGAACAATATCGTCACAAAATCCTTTTTTGCTTAGCAGCCTAAACGAAAGTTTTAACCGATGCCGAATTGCTAAAGAATAAATTATGTTTCGTCTACTTGTTAAGATGTGAGCATTGGTTTTGGCCACTATGCGGAAAGCTTCGTATTGAATTGCTAACAAATAACCCAAAAGACCAACTTCCATAATGAATTACCCCCACATATGCAACACATCACAAGCAATAATAGCGTCTATAATACGGCCCGTCGCACGATGAACTGGCTTGGCCAAAAGTGGTCAAATAATCCGACATTCTCATATCATCCTGAAAATATGCTAACTAAATCATCAAATGTATCCAAGGATACGCCGCATTAAAAGTTAGTTCCCTAAGCTTATTTTTCTAAAAGTTACAGAGGGTTGAATTTGCATATTTTTGCACCATACATCTTGAGAAAAAAAAATAGAAACAGTTGATTGGCTATAACCAAGGCAAAAAGCGTTTTTGGAAGGAACCAAAAACATCTGCAAGGTGGTTTAATTGGTATGGAAAAAATGTTGAGGCCATTTTGGTCTTTGCACAAAAATATTTAAAAGAATGTGTTAAGAGAGAAGTTTTGAAAAAAAAATGCAAGTTACTTAGGCAAGATCTTTCAAGGACTACCTTGATCCAGCAAGCTGGTGTATAGATATGATATATCAAGGCTTATAAGCCTTAAGATATCTATACCCAATAAGTCTCACTTAGAAATTTACCCGCCCCGACCCGCGATAGGGGGCGATTGCAAACTGGGCCGATTATCAGGTAATGCTCACTAATGAGTATAAAATCTCGGCCGGCCAAAATTTTGTACCTGATTTCAGGTATGTAAACTCATGACACTTTATTTGAGGAAGATTACTTGACAGGTAATCTACGTAGATTTCAGGAAATATATTTATAATTTGGAAATACCCACTCATTCCCTTATAATTAACAAGTTTTGCACCCTGGATACAAATAGAAGTGTCGAGGGTGATTGATAAACAGTAGCATCTTAGATTTGTCCAGTGAATCTCAGTCGTTTCCGTGTAACCGATTATGGATATACAAGTATCACTCATGAAAAGTCAGGGTGGTAATGTTGTTTTATTAATAAACAACTACAAATATAATTTTAAAGAACGGGCGAGAAGAAGTGGAGGTGCAAACAGCCAAAGTGTTCTGCTAGTGTTTACACCGTGGGCAGTGATTATACCATCTCGATATCAAATTTTACTCACAATCATGGTGCCTACAACATTAAAGATATTCAACGTAATATCATTACAAGCTCAGCGAAAACAAACGCCGTTGACGATATCAGCAGTCGGCAAAGTAAAATTTTACATTCAGTTATGGTTAATGAAGATACAACAGCTATTCAGACAAATGATCAAACCTATATAAAATGCAATATATACAAAGCTAGAAGAAAGTTACTTCCCGTGCTTCCTAAATCTAATGTACTAAAGACAAATACAAAGTATCGCACAAACCGAGGTGAGAAGTTCTTGTTGGTGAATGATGAAGATTCTCACATTCTAGTATTCAGTTGCGTTACGAATTTAGAGAATCTGTGCAAATGTAGCAAAATCTACGTAGATGGTACATTTGACTACTGCACTAAATTTTTTTCTGCAACTGTTTACTATTCACGGCTGCCTAAATGGACATTATATACCGCTTGTGTTTTGTGTGCTGCCGGACAAATGTACTGAAACGTATGTAAAGGGCTTTGAACACCTGAAGAAGTGCTGCAGGGAAAAAAAGAGGAGTATTAAGACCATATTATTAATGACTACAACGCTAAGAAAATAACTACGCTGCATTTTTTAAAACTTGATTCACATTATTACAATAAATAAGTTCTAAATAATAATTTGAGATAATATATGTATTTTCGTTTGTATGTTACTTATTTTAACATGTGTTATTGTTAAGTGGAATTGTATATTATCAATTTATCAATAACTGTATGATCTATGATTTGTATATATTTTGTGTACGTATATACCGTTAATATATGCCTTTTTGGAATATAAGTAATATAACCTTCAAAACGTGTTTTCATTTCCTTGCCAAATTGTGACATTATAATGTTGAAAAACTGATTCTGATTCTCAGTAGTAGGTTAGTTTACAAACATAGGTTACATGGTAGACCCGTAGAGTTCTTAGAACTAAGGTTTGGTATCATCAGTTTTACGATCGGCCGAGATTACGTGCCGTATTTTGGGGCGTCTTTTGATTGAGAAGATTATAAATCCTTAAGCGGCCGAGTTTACATCTGCCCGCGACAGGGGTATCAATAATAATTGATGTTTATCTCAATGAATTCTATGAACGTTAAGTAATAATCCTGAAAATAATATTGTAACCCCGTAACAAAATTTCTTATATACAGTATATTCATGATGAAAATGGAAGAGTTGTGGAAATCGGGTGAGAAACAAAGAAATTACAAAAAAAAACATATTTGTATATATATTTTTACTTAAATTCGTGTTGTTTTAAAAATTTATTTTTCCCTTGACTATAATTTCTTGCATTTACATATAGCAACCATATCAAAATTTAAAAACCTTATCTTTTTCTCGTCTCATTCTACGTCTTTCCTAAAAAATCTAAAAGTAATAAAAATTATTAAAACCTGAAAGCAACATAATAATTATATGTAAGGAAATTTTTGTTATATCCATCTGTATTTCAGTTATAGAATCCGGCTAAGTCTATGATAAATAAAAAAATGAAAAAATTCGATAGAGCGGTCGGTCAAAAAGGTAGATTTTAGAATTTACTTATTGATTCTGAAAGTACCATCAATCAAGCTAACGAATACAAAATGTTAAAATACAACGATGTTCTGTTTGTCGATGGAAGAAAAACTTGAATAGTATCAGATTGACACGAGCGAATGAACCTCGAATGAAAGGAGCACACAAACAAAAATTAAGAATTATCATGAATTGTAATTTACACCGATTTTTTTTCTGTATGTGCATCTTAGAGAAAAACTTTTTGAATAAAAGTTTTGGGTCTCATGAAGCTATATCGAAAGACCTATAGAGAGATTGAACGTTCAACAGCTGCCATTTTGAAACTACTTGACTGATTTGGCCATCTTCGAACTCGTTCGAAACATTGATGAAGTTTGTTTCATTCTACCTGGAACTTAGTTTTGAAAGATTTGAATAACTTGCATTATCAGAATTTAACATATATCGTATTATACAACCGAAAAATGTTACAGCGCTATTGGTCATGAGAATAAAATGCCAAAGTTATAAGCATTACTTTGTTCATAGCGCATCGCTCATAAATTGTTTCAATATTTTGAAAAAAAAGTACACCGATAAGTGTTTTCAAAACTATGTAGTAATCTCTTATATAATATATGTAACAAGAGATGCGTTTGACGCTCATTGTTCATCAATTCAAACTATACACGCTGATTTTGAGTCACCTAAAACCAATATATCTCTTCAACGTGATCAATTTGGTACGAAATCTAGTTAGATGACGCGAAGAATATTACCATTTGCATTCAATACAATACAGCAAACTTCTTTTAACCTCCTTCTCGCGTTCTCACCGAAAGGATAATAGAGAGCAGGAAAAAAGAAAGACATTGTATGAAATTGATACAAACGGTGGTGGGAGCTAGAAGAAATAGGTGTAAGAAACTGTCGCAGTCAATTAGAAAATTAGAAGAAACGGAGAAAAATTTGTTACGCAGACGTGCCTTCTTAGCTGGCAGCGAAGACTTTATAATATTATAAATTTGGAATTGTTCAGAGATTAGTAGGTATATTCTTATTGTGGGTGCCATTTTACCCAAAATTATTTACAGACAAGTTGATACACATAATTAAAGTAGCTCATAAAGCAAATATATACATATTCTTGAATTAAACACCTTTTCCATGAGAATAATCGGAAGGTGGCTCGCCCCTATACATCTTTTGTTTTCTTAGATAATGGAATGAAATTTGGAGAATCTGTTTTATGCATAAAACTGCATTTTTTGTCAAGTAACTAAACTCCATGCAAATTTCGGATTAACCGGAAGTGGCATAAACTTTCGATTTTTAAATGTGACACCTGGTATATTTTAAGTTTTTTGTATCCATATGACATCTAGAATACAACCATGTATCATTTGTTACTGTTTGTAACAATTTTTTTATTTTTTTTTCAAATACATTTTTATTCTAGAGTGCTATGGATTCGTTCAAATAACTAATTTCAGTCCTAAAATGTTTGTAAAAATACAACTTCACTGTTTTCGATCAAAATGTTACAGCTATTTGATTGAAAGTCTTGTGATGATGAGAACAATAGGTAGTATTAAATTCTACCTGAAACTTAGTTTAAAAAAAAATTAATAACTTGCATTTCCAGAACTTAACACATATCGTATTCTGCAACTGAAAAATGATACACCGCTATTGGTCATGAGAATAAAATGCCAAATTTATAAGCATTACTTTTGTTCATAGCGCATCGCTCATAAATTGTTTCAATATTTTGAAAACAAAGTACACCGATACTGATAAAAAATCTAACTTATCCGCCAACTTGTGTTAAAAAATGTCATGAATCTGTACTGATTTTCAATTCACAGTTGATTACCTATACATGGACAATTTTTTTTAATCAAAATCCAATTACTGGTTTTGAGAATATAAGCAATTAAAAAAATAATGTATTTATTCTCAAAATATGTAACATCCCTAAGTTATTCGCGCTTACTCGGTATGAATATGTAAAGGACTTATATGGTGAAAGTTAGGCTAAGGCAATACCTATCGAAAGCATTGACGTTTGATTTAAAAAAATGTATTACTATTTTTTTTCAAATGACAACATGGTGGCTCGTCGAGTTAGAAAAAATTCACTACGATTAATTTGATACAGACCTCTATCAGGTTGTGAGAAAACTTTCGATATAAAACTGAAAATATAATGTTAGAACTTTCGTTAAATGAAGAATCTTATTGAGATTAAAATAAGATTTAAAATCATCGAGAAGCCTGTGACCAACACAACTGAAACAAAATCATTAAATTGTTGCGGTAAAAATTGACGTGTCGACATCTCTTATACAAAGTCAATTAGGTAGTTATTGTGTAACTCATTGTTTGAAAATAACAATATTCATACAAGAACTGAAAAAGTTGATATGTTATAAGTTTTTGGAGAGTGTAGGCAGAATTCAACCGATGCTGCAGGTCTGTACGAACAGAGATATCCTGATCGGCGTCACCCGACCCGGCACTATTTCCCAAAACTGGTTAAAAAAATGCGAAATGAGCCTGATAATGATGGGAACGATTCGTTTGTTGTGAGTGAAAAAAGCAATAGATGTTTTGGCATACGTTAATGTAAATATTAATACGTCACACAGGGAGATGGCAAGAGAATGTGACATTTCGAAGTCTTCTGCAGCTAACATTTTGAAGAAACATACATATCATTTATTTAAATATCAACTACACCGGCACCTATACCGAAACGATAATGCAAGGAGACGTGAGTATTGCAATTGGTTCTTTCGAAAATATTTGGAGGATGACACATTTCCATATAAAATTCTGTATACTAACGAAAGCCGTGTCACTAATTTGGGACATTTCAACAGAAATAATAAGCGATATTGGTCCGATGCAAATTTACACTTGATGGAGGAAGGAAATTTCCAAGAACGGTTTGGTTTCAATTGTTGGGTTGGGATTTTAGGGGACATAATTTTAGGCCCTATAATTTCTGACGGTGTCCTGACAGGGGCTAGATATCTAAGTTTCCTAAAGATATGTGAATAGGTAGTTTCAATCTAATTATTTCATTTTAGAAAAGTTCTAATGTTATGGTATTTTCAGTTTTTTATAGAAAGTTTTCTTACAACCTAATAGAGTGCGGTATCAAATTAATCGTAATAAAATGCTCTTTTTTTCTAACCCGACGAGCCACCATGTTGCCATTCGAAAAAAATAGTAATACAAATTTTAAAATCAAACGTCACATATCTGAAATATTTTGATCGAAAACACTAAAGTTGTATTTCTACAAACATTTTATTACTGAAATTAGTTATTTGAACGAATCCATGACCCTCTAGAATAAAAATTTATTTCGAAAAAAAAATAAAAAACGGTTACAAACAGTAACAAATGATACAAGGTTGTATTTCTAATGTCATATGGAGACCAAAAAACTGAGAATATAACAGGTGACCCATTTAAAAATAGAAAGTTTATGTCACTTCCGGTGAATCCGGAATTTGCATGAAGTTGAGTTTTTTGTCAGAAAATGCAGTTTCATGCATTATACAAATCCTTCGAATTCCATTCCATTATCTCCGAAAACAAAAAAGTTATAGGGGCGAGCCACCTTCCTTGGACCCCATATACCTACTCCTATTACAACGCATGAATTGTCTTGAGATGGAATAACTATGCAAATATATTTGTTTTACTTTGGGAATATCATACTATATCAAAAGTGTTCTGGTAACGTGAGCATTGGAACGTTGTAAACGTTGTTCGGCCAATAAGCAGCAATATGCCGACCTGGATGTTTTTCGTGTTATAGAGTCACCTAACGACAGTCAAATACTACGAAACGATTTGGATAACTTAGCCATCTGGTGCCTTCCAAACAGATTACCACTCAATTTAAGTGAATGTTTATATACCAACTTTTCCAACAAACACATCACTGAAAGATAAACGCCATGTGAAGTGGAATAAATAGAAAAATCGAATTTAGACGGTTTTCTTCACATAAAAGATTCAATATAAATTGAAACAGAAAATGGTAGATCTCAGGTGAAAAACAACTACTTTCCTGGCAAATACCACGCAGAACGTTGAATGATATTCATCTGAAAATCCATGCATACCTCCATATAAATGGACATTGAATGCAAATGTTTTTTCTGATAAGCTCGATTATGTTTAATTTATGTCTGTTACCCACAATCGCATACCGGTTTCAGGCTTTTTGGCCTTTATCAGTACGGAGTATCAACTCAGCCAAAGGTCGAAGACTCTGGCTGAAGCGAGTCGCATAACCAAAACCATTATCGAGTCTATAACACCTATAGGTACGCCGGAAGAACTTTTTACTGGCGGTACCTAGTGACAGAAAAGCCTCGAAATCTCCACTCGATAGGTTTCTAAATAAAAGATTCCTTCTCAGTAGGAGTGGCAAGCTCGACTAGCATATAGTAGTATTTTTTCACCTGAGATCTACTTTGATTGATTCTACTTCTGTTTCAATTTATATTGAATCTTTTATGTGAAGAAAACCGTCTAAATTCGATTTTTCTATTTATTCCACTTCACATGGCGTTTATCTTTCACTATATGCTAGTCGGGCTTGCCACTCCTACTGAGAAGGAATCTTTTATTTAGAAACCTATCGAGGTGGGAGATTTTCGGGGTGTTTCTTTCTGTCACTAGGTACCGCCAGTTAAAAGTTTTCTTTTCCGGCGTACCTATAGGTGTTATAGACTCGATGATGGTTTTGGTTTGTTGTGTCTCGCTTCAGCCAGAGCTCTTCGGACCTTTGGCTGGTTGACTACTCCGTACTGATGAGGGCCAAAAAGCCTGAAACCGGTATGCGGATTGTTAGGTGAACACGACATAAATTAAAAATTATCAAGCTTATCAGAAAGAAACATTTGCATTCAATGTCCATTTATATGGAGGTATGCATGGATTTTCAGGTGAATATCATTCAACGTTCTGCGTGGTATTTGCCAGAAAAGTAGTTGTTTTTCACCTGAGATCTACCATTTTCTGTTTCAATTTATATTGAATCTTTTATGTGAAGAAAACAGTCTAAATTCGATTTTTCTATTTAAACACATCACTCTTGATCACAATTATACAATAAATAATCATTTACTATAAAAAACTGATAGTTGCAAAGAGTATACTTCGGTAACAAACTTTCATTTGCATTCCTCATAGAGAAAAGTGTATCTGGTGCGAAAAGAATGTTAGGGCTTATCTTTAGAAACTCTAAAGACTTCAAAAACATGAAATGTTTAATCACTCTCTTCAATTCATTTTTCAGATCCTGCTTATAATATGGCTGTCTTGTCTGGTCACTACACAAATTCAATCTCTCGAATCCGTCCAACGACAGTTCATGAAATACGTCATTTACAAACTTGATGATGTCTACCCCAGTCAGGGAATAGATAATAGTATATCATTAAGGCGTTTAAATTTTCTTTCTCTTGAGGACAGAAGAACATATTACGCTTGCATATTCATTTACAAACTGGTAAACAGTCTTGTCAACTCACCTAAACTACTATCTCAACTAGACTTTCATGTACCAAGAATCAACGGTAGAAATGAACAATGTTCTTATTTACCAACACCAAGAACAAATATATCATTAAAATCTCCTTTATTTACAATGCGTAATAAATTCAATGAAGTCTGCCAGAAAGTTGACATATATTCAACACCATTACACGTTTTCAAAAAAGAGATTAGAAACATTATGTTTGCGAAGCAACAATAACTTTATATTATACTAAAAATACTTATTTGAAACCCGATCGCTTTGTTGTTTTTCTATTTCTTCCTTCTTTCTTTGGTTTATTGTCCTCTCTCATTTCTTGTCTTTTTTCAGGGAATGGTCCATGAATGTATGATTACTATTATTATTATTATTATTGTACCATGTATATATAAACTTTACACTTTCATCCCAAAATTGTATACTGTGTCCTGTAATTCGGTCTGGCGCCTGTTAAATAAATGTTTTTTTTAATATCGTGTCTCCAGTCAGTGTGGTGTTGTTTCGTTGTTTGTACGCAAGCATGAAAGTGACATTTTTTTGAAAATAAAAATCTTGGAATATTTGTAGACAAGTTGTCCAGTTAGGAGTGAACGTCACCACTTCATAACTCAAAAAAAATGCTATATCAAAGATGGGTCAGATAGGCCAGTAGTAGTATTGGAACATTGAAAAAATCCCAATTTTTCATATCCAAATCAATTTTGACAAACTGTATGTCGTTTAAAAGACCTTTCTGAGCTTCACAACTTTCATTCGAAAAGTTTCGCTCAGAAATGTACACACAAAGAGAATATCTCTGTAAATTACCATCGATGTTTTGCAATAACACTCATTTACAAATTTCAATTTTTTTTATTTACTCCGGATGAAATACTTATTTTTATTTTATTACCTAATAAAAGGCGGTATTCATTTTTCATAACGTTTCATGTTGCTAGTAATGGAATTACTTTTTATTTAGTTACCGGCAGTGTTTATTTGGATTCGAAATTCAATACTCTGAGGTTTCTGTGAAAACTTGTGGTTTTATTTTTGATAAAATGTCTAACTGAATGAAATAATTAAGTCATGATACTTTTTGTTACGTTTGTGGACACTTTACATTCGTATATCGGACTCTCTAAAAACAGCATATCTGCAATATTATGCAGTAATCAAGAGAAAAAGTGGAACCATATGTTTTTCCTGGATGTTGCAGTATGACTCTATTATTTTCGGAGAAAAAGTTTATCTACAATTTGTATCACCAATATTATGGAGAGAGCCTACAAATCATGAGTTTTTAATTGATAAAATAAACATAAAATTAAATATGCTGACGTTTCATCACTCACAAAACCGATTTCACATTCGGAAACTCTGACACATCCTGTATGTCCAGGCAGGCCGAGTACGAGTAGTCAAGATAGTAATCTTGATCTGTTTGAGGATGTGGATTCTGATGAAGATTTGTAATTTAAGATGATAACGCGTTCCATTTAATTAACCAAAATGAATTAAATGATCTTATACGATGCTTTCAACTCTCTAGATCTAAGGCAGATTCTTGCCTCTCCTCTACAACAGTGGAACTTACTGACACCAAACACAAAAGTAACTTATTACAGGAAAAAAAGTTAAATTTACAACGGTATTTTCACAAGAGAAAATAATTTTTGCTTCTTTTATGATACTTCCAGGCTTTTTGATGCGATCAAAACTATGATCTAAATGAATGGAGTTTATTCATTGATTCTTCAAAATATAGCTTGGAAGCTGTAATACTCCATTATTGAAATATGTACAACACAACTAGAAAATATGCAATGTGGCGATTCAAAAGTAGTTGAACTGTTACTGGGGTTACAGACCGGTTATAACAAATATTCATGTTTTTTTTGCCTATGGGATAGCCGAACTAGAAAACAGCATTTTACAATAAAAGTATGGCATGTCCGAAATGAATTCATTCCAGGCAAAAATGACTGTAAATACTACATCTGCCACCATTATGCACATTAAATTTGGCCTGATGAAAAAAATCGTCAAAGCCATGGACAAAATCAGTGTAGCTTTCCAATATTTGCACATGTGTTTGTATACAAATCTACTTAACTCTACAACAGGCGATCCTCTGTTTGGAAAAAAAACTCAGAGTTGGCAACTCTAACTGCCAATAGAAAGCTTCAAGGTTTATGAAGCGTTGATTCAAATATATATTTTTTTGAAGCTTCTTATCTGTGCTCATATGTTAAAACATGGTACAGATTGATAAATCAATTAGTGTCTAGCAGCACCATAGTACTTCGCTCCTAGGCTCCTTATCTGTATTACGCATGATCAATTAACAAACTAAATCTTTCCTTATCAATATTGACAAAATACTTTTTTCATCCATTTTGTATGTCACCTGAAAAATTATCATTTATAGAAACAAATTCTCTTTCCTCAGTAGCTAAACCAAATATACCTCTTTATAGAAGGTTGGATTGTGTTCAACTTGTATAGCAATGTTAGCCAATTTTTATTTATTTTCTCGCGTATTTCAGATACCAAATTGATAGAGAGAATTTTTGTCGGTCCACTGATACGTAAGTTAATACAAGATTGTGATTTTGAGGAGCCCTTCAAAATGGCCCAAGGAATTCTTAGGAAACCATAGATATGAGAATTATAGAAAAATTATTGCTAATTCATTGAAGTTACAATACAATGGGTAAAACTTAGTCGCTGTGAGTGGAGAACATGGCGAGCGTTTTCCCAAGTCATTAAAATTTTTTAGATACACACAAAGTGTTTTTGGTACGAAAGTATGTTACGAGATTACTGCGGGTCTGTTTTGAGAGAAACTAATGAAGAAAATTATAAAACTAAATATAATTTTTTGTCTTTGTTTTTGAGCTATTGTTTGTTTCAGTTAATAAATATATTTTTAATGAGACGTGACAGATTTTATCCTCATTAAGCACCCTTAAATCTATAAGAAATATTATGACGGAACTATAAAACCGCGTAAACTAATGTAATTATTGTGTGTCCTGTATGCTCTTTTTGTAACGAGATGCCATTTGAAAACTGTTCATCTTTCCTTGGCACACATAACTCATGCCCCTTTTTCTTTCCAGAAATGAGTCTTATAGAACAGCTAATCTGTGAAATGTATGAGAAATATTATGACGGAAGTATGAAACCGTGTCAACTAGTGTAATTAATGTTTGTCCTGTATGCTCCTTTTGTAATTAGATGCCATTTGACAATTGTTCATCTTCCCTTGGCACACATAACTCATTAGCCTTTTCCTTTCTGGAAATGAATCTAATAGAACAGCTAATCTGTGAAATCTATGAGAAAGTATAAAACCGTGTAAACTAGTGTAATTAATGTTTGCCCAGAATCCTATTTTTGTAATTAGATGCCATTAACAACTGTTTATCTTCCCTTGTCACACATAACTCATAAGCCTTACCCTTTCTTGAAATGAATCTTATAGAACAGCTAATCTATGAAAAATGAACAATCTTCATATGTCAGTTCAGAACGTCATTCCTTTGTCAGTAATAGACAGAACGTGCCATCTTATTTTGACAAAAATGAACTTTATACATCATTAATAGTTATCATTTTCTGAAGTTAATTAATATATAGATTCAAACTCAAATCACTTTTGTATTTTCTGTTGTAGATATTATTTCAGTTAGATTAAATAGAAATATTAGGTAGATTTAAAACCTACATATTTTAGTCGTGGAGTTTGAAGTTTTGTGTTTTCCATTAAAAATGTCATGTCAACTGGATTGATAATAATTAAATGAAAAAAATGTGAAAATATACTTTAGCGATTGGCCACGCCATTTTTTCATAATGGCGACGTTTCCATATACGATTGTGGTATGCTATATGCATTGAAAAAACTTAACATTGACTATAAATGTAATACATTTGTTTTTGAGTGGTTGTGACTTCGGACATGGCCTAAGAAACGTCAGATAAAAAAATATTTTTTACACATTTTCCGTTTTATTAACCCAAAATAATGAAATGACAGCTTTTATTTCTAGTTACACGAGGTAAATATTAGGTGATAATTATTTTGAACCCCATAAAAAACTAATAATTTTTTGTAACAAAAAATATATTTATATACATAATATATTTTATAAAAATGTATTTCATAATCCGACAATCCAAATGTTCCTTCAATATCAGTAGTACATATTTCCGATGGTAAAACAGGTGGCAAATGTCAACCAAATTTTCCACAATTAAATTTTTTGAAATATTATGATAGAAAAAGACCTCCGGTCAGACATAGGAGCATGATAGTATTCAGAATTATTCGAAAGGTAATGCTGCTGAATAAAAACAAATATGCTAATCTGAAATATGTCAGTTTATTAGAAAAAAAAAACAGAAAACATACCCTATTTATACTGCCTTATTATTTCCTACATAGAAAAATAAAAATAAATTTCGTCGAAGTCAAACAACGAATAATGATATTACAAAAAGTAACATATCTTGTTTAAATTTGTGAATTGCCACCAATTTTGTGTAGGGCCGATGGGATAGACGGTCTAACTATTTCAACTGGGTATATAGTTGTAGTCTTCTAATAACTCTTACACAATAAAGCAACACATTTTCTGAATACTTTATACCGTTAAATTAAACCAAGAACAATATCGTCACAAAACTGAACTAATGGCATGTGTGTTCTAGATCCGAAATTTGAAGCACATAATATACAGCTATGCCTGTATGCTGGCACAGATCTATTTGCCTATATGCTCGCGGTATTACCGGCAATCCCGGCATAACCTATCTGACGATATTCGTCTTAAAGTCCATCCAATATCAATTGCAGAAGCTGTTTCTATAGGGAGCAAATAAAAACTCACTTCGCTAACACGAGCGTATATGCGAAGAAAGGGAACGAAAAATAATCTGTACTACTTGTATACAGTCTCCGTCGGCACAAAGAGCCCGCTGGTCAACGTGGACTTGAGTGACTGCTGTCTGTTCTACAACCGATTCGTCTGGGCCAATCAAGTCGGACATCAATGCTTGCAGCTGTGTCTATACGATGGGAGGTCATAAATCACGAGTTATATTTGTGTTTTAATAGCTCTCAAAGATTAAAAACCAGTAGCGTATGTGGTCTTGGTGTGTGCCGATCGAAATACGTTCAAGGATATTAAAATATCCAAATAAAATTAGTTATCTCCGCCACTGCTGCTCACAGGATTTCGCCGCAAGCCTTTTTTTTGCTTCTGCAATTGATATTGGGAAAACTATAACGTCTTTGATAAATATCTCCCATAAAAGTCACCCTTTAGGCGTTTAATGCTATGTTAGGATATGTAGGAATAACCTTACGAGAATCGTATTTAAAGATGAATAAAAATTAATTTTCAAAACAAATTATCTTAAATACGAAGACATAGGTACCTACTGAACAGTGTTTGAATCGCAGCTTGGATTAGTTTAGTTATGACGAGTTGGATTCTTGCTTTCGTTGCGTGAACACGTGTGTTCTGTGTGCTCTCTGATAAATGCTTTATCCTGCTGATTTCGGCCCAGTATCTGCACCCGAAAGTGTGGTGTAACATCTTCGCTTTAGTGCTTTTTTTATCGATGGATGGGTACCATTAGAAACGCTGTGGAACTAGTGATATTTATTCCTATCTTTTTGATGGACACTAATTTCTCTGGACACGACATGCTTGTGGCAAAAACTCTGTCCTACCTAAACTCAAATGGCCGAAATTTTTGTGTCTCTTTTTTCGTTCCACAAACTCGGCTGACTGCCCCGAAAGGTCATTCACCTTTGTGTTTGTTTACTTCGTGAAATGGATACACTCGAGCCAGCCACAACTGAAACTTCCCACGTATCATCACAACTCCAAATAATTGTTGTGCAACTGAACTCCTTTTCAACTGATATTCTGGATATTCAGAAATTACCTACTTGTCGCAAAAATGGAATCATAAACTGGCGAACCTAGACGTCCGGGATCAGTCTTTATGGAAATTCACGAAAAATATAAGCAAAAAATTCGTACCCATACCGGCTATAGAGACTGCCCCCGGATGTTTGGTGGCTGATCCTAGGGAGAAAGCAAAATTGTTCGGGGAACATTTTAGCAATGTGCATAAAACTGTGCCAGACAGTAACGCAAACCACGAAAGAATCTCAGCCAGAGCGCTTGAAATCGTAAACACGCCACCAACCACAATAAATAGAAACACTCTTATCAAAACAATGACAAATTATGACGAAGTCACAGAGGTCATAAAAAGGCTGCCCAAAAACAAAGCCTCTGGCTTTGATAACTTGGACGCTATACTTCTCAAGAATCTGCCACGAAAGTCACTGGTGCAATTAGTGCATATAATTAATGCAGTAATTAAGTACCAATGTTATCCAGACTGCCTAAAAAAGGCAGTCGTAATTCCAATCCACAAAACGGGAAAAATTAAAGTTCTACCCGAAAGCTATAGACCAATATCACTCCTGAGCGTTGTTGCCAAGGTGATAGACAAAATCCTTTTGAAGCGTGTTTCAAGTATGGAGGAAAAGCTTAAACTCATCCCGCCTGAGCAATTCGGGTTTAGGGGTGGACACTGACACTCAACAACCTCCCAAGTGGCCCGAGTTGTCCACGGGGTGAGAGAAGCTTTCCACCGAAAGCAAAACACAGTGATGATCCTGTTGGATACACAAAAAGCCTTTGATACCGTCTGGGTAGAAGGGCTAATCGTTAAAATGCTAGAGGCAGGCATGCCTTTATATCTGATCAAAATTCTCAATTCTTACCTAACCAACAGACTATTCATAACCAGGGTAAACAATGCAAGTTCGGCAGAGTATCCAATCGGAGCAGGTATCCTCCTTGTCGCCGATTTTGTATTCTCTGTATACGCACGATTTCCCGACCTGCGCCCGAGCGAATGTAGCCATGTACGCGGATGACACCGCGTTATATGCACATTCGTTCGCGAGCGCAGTGGCTGCCAAACAGCTCCAAATTTATTTGGATCGGATGGTCGAGCCATATATGGAAAATAACAAGATCAAGGTTAATCCGAATAAAACCGAGGTAATTAATTTCTCGAAAAAATACACAAATGTGAAGATTTTCGAGAAATTAAGGGTGAAAAATAACCAAGTCGACGAGAAGGGCTCTGCGAGATATTTGGGAGTAGAGCTGGACAAGCGTTTGACGCTGCACAAACATATAACGCTTGCACTCCAGAGGGGGTCGGCGGCAATTAAACGCACCTACCCCCTCATAGCTCGGAATTCAAAACTTACATTAGAAAACAAAGTAATCTTATACAAACAAATCATAAGACCAGCAGTAACATACGCTTGCCCGGTGTTCTGCAGTCTCCCCAAATATCAGTTTACGAGATTGGAGAGGCTGCAGAACAAAGTACTTCGTATCATCACAAATAGTGATCGATACATTCGATTGGATGATTTGCACGAGCTTGCTGGAATAGAAACCATAACAGAGTATATCCGGAAGATATCAAACAAATTCTTTGAACATCATATCCAAAGTAGTGAGCTTACAAAACGAATCACGGATATCAGAATCCAAGATGAACGCCGTAAGCATGGTCTAATACCTAGCAATACTGACATCTTCCTTCGGGAAAGGCTCTAGCAGACCATAAGTCAACCTTTAATCAAAGCTAAGCTAAATTACTTATATTCAAAACACAGCATACAAAATCTACCCTGAAACTAGAGTAAAGCCTATAATAGATATGAAAAATTTCCTACAAGTAACGAAAACAATTATTAATCTAACAGCTAATAAACATGTACTTGGTCAAAAGACATCAACTATAGAAATCAGACGAGTGCCAAAAGCAGAAAGCCTGTAAGAAAACAGTTAAGTAAGCTCCCGAGGGAGATCTCCCTCTGGGCTGCTGTTGTAGAGCTGTCGGCTCTTTGACCGTCACTAGAGGACGAGTATCCAAGCATAACTGAATAGAACCTCCTCAGGGCTAAAACTGATAGTCTTACCCTGAAGAATAAATCCGCGAGCAGCCACATGATCAAAAGCCGGTTTTTTGTAACAAACCTTTTCCGGCATACCTATCCATTATTATGAAAAACCAAGCGTACAAGATATGACATGACCGCACAAAACTAGCCCTTACAGAATTCCCATATTAACGTAAAGTAGGAGATGGAAGTAAATCCCACACACCATAAAACCCTTTCCTAGGATTTACCAAACCTTATGCCCAACATCAGGCAGGACTCCCCCTTCGCCCACCCACCACGGAGCGGCAAGCTGGGAATCTTCACACCCTATGCTAAATAGGAAGAACTATATGTTTTGTTTTAAGTTGTAAATAATAGAATAAGTGTATTGTATTTTTAAATGACGAATAAACTACTTTTGATTTGATTTGATTTGACTTGTCGCCCAAAACCAAAAACTGGAAGCATGTATACACAAGGTGGACTGTTTAGAAAATATTACGGATAAACTCAGTACCAAACTTGGTGAACTTGAGGAAAAAAATCGTTCTGGTGATCAGGATATTTCTGAAGATGCGTATAGAATATGCGTATATGCGTATAGAATATATGAGACCTCTGACGCCAACAGTGTTGTCATATGCATCATTGATAATATTACCCTTCCAGCGACTTCCGGAATTGAGGCGATATCCAGAGTAGGAAAACCGAATACCCAAAAACCTCGCCCCATAAAAGTTGAGTTTTCTAACAAAAACGACAAGCTATAAGTCCTGAAAAATGAAGCGAATATTGGGAAAACGTATCCAAATATAACAATAAAAAACGACAAAACCCCCAAGCAACTTCAAGAAATTTCTTTGGTTTATGACGAGTTAAATAAGCGGAAAGCGACTGGACATACAAATTTGATGGTCAAGTTTGTCAGAAACCAACCTAAACTGGTCGAACTCAATTCCAACAGGCAAGAAATTAATAAGAGGTCAAGAGAACAAGAGGATTCACCCAGGCAGAGCTCCTCCAAGTGCAACAAAAAGAACACCAATCCAAAAAACTACCCGGTAGAAAAGTAGTGTTCTGGAAGGGATTGTCGATTTTTGAAAAAGATGTGAAATCTCTAGAGGATTTGATATATCTCCGTAAGTTTGAATACCTTGTACAGGTACTGATAATTTTTTTCAAATTCAGATATTTTTGCACATATGAGTAATCTGCTCACTAATATATTGCCTCAATGTTGTCCTCTGTTGCTAACCTACAGCCATGTATTTTTCTTGTGTTACGCAGGTAGGATATCTATGTGTACACGTGCATTTATTGATTTTCACAACTTTGTTACTACTTCTTGGAATGAGAATTGTTTTTCTTTATATAGAATAAGATTATGTGTCTATCTATCTGGATTAGTTTTTGAGAAATCGTTTCTGCGATACAAAGCATTTTTTCGTGACAATAAATCATTTTCTTTGTTTCAAAGAAAGTTATATGAATAGTAAAGAGTGCATCTGAAATTCATGTTATAGCTTCCAATTTAATGCTGACTTCCTTCAGTATGGCAGTGATATCATTCAGAATAATTTCAAAATATATTATTCCATCATTACATTTTGTACGGTAACAAATCATCCTTCGACGTTTTTTTGTGTTGTCAATCTCTTGACGACGTCTTTTTTATACGTTAGGTAAAGCTTTGCTAGATATCCAGTTACACGGTAATTTTTCGGAAAAAACAACCTTAAAGAGAATGAGAATAGTAATTACCGTTATGCTCACATTCGTATGAAACTCGAAAGAATTTCGGAAAAAAGTATGAAGAACTTATAGAAGAATAATATTGACAGAGATATACCTCGCGGATCAAGAGATACATTTTATTCAAGAAAAATATAATTACCTTAACCAATCCATATTACTCAATAGAAAGTGATGGTTCATTTGACAAGCAAATTTTTCTGTTTCCAAGGGTTTAAGAAGATTTTGATAAAAAATTCTAACTTATATTTGGTAGGACCTATTCAATGGTGACATTACTTGAATCAATGTACATTTTGATTGAGAATAAAAATACACAAAAAATATTTGAGTCATTAGATATCCCTGAGGCATCACTCACTATTATATGGTATTCAGAAAGTAAATTCGTTGAAACCATATTGTGCCCGCTTATTAATTCAAGACGTTTTACAAATAATACGCTCCACTACATGGTACCATTGTTTCCGAGTATCTATTAACAGGTTATTAAAAAGCAGTTGGAAGTGATTTGAATTCTATGCCGTGTTTTCATTGTTTTCAATGAATGGACCCACCAAGAAAGTCATAAATTACGTTCGTACACTTCTTCCCAAACAAAGACTTCCTCACGTTGAGGATGAGAAAATAAGAGTTGTTTCAAAATATTCATTATTATGATATTACAAATTCGCGTTGTATTCCAGAGATCGGTGCTGATTTATCGTGTGAATGTTGGGTATTTATAATTCACTGGAAAAAATAACGTCAGAGTTATACGTGTGGTTACACGTAAAATGAACATAGTCATATATTCACATAGAGAGCTCAATTTATTTCTTATAGTTAACAAGAGAAATGACAAAGGCTAACTATAACTTTAACGCACAAATTAGCACATTATCTTCAAGATATCCAGCAAAAAACATGACAACTTGGCCATTTTTTGTTGTTCTGGAGGTGGCAGGATACGATTTCAAATTATTTTGATTATCTTCGCAGATCATGGTTCCATCGACACATTTCTCAACCGAATGGAACAAAACTTACACAAAAATATTTTTTTTCTTATTGCACTTATTGCACTAGTGCAATACAATGTTTATTGCACTCATCTGTCATTCTACTACAGCGTTTTGAGATCATGACAAACATAAACGTTCAAATCGACGCCATTTTTAGTCCATTTTCTGTGATACTGTATTACATTTCAAACAATTGCAAATTTTATATCATTTTCAATCATATTTATTGCATATTGGATTACGAAATTACTAGAAAATGCAATTTATAAAAAATAAAGTTTGAGTTAAATTGTTCCTAACAAAGGTATTAGTTCCTAACTTTCTCAATGCAAATCGTTAGTGCTGAATAATTATTAAATATTTTGCTATTGAATTACGCTTTATATTTTCCCACACTCAATGCCACCCAAATAAAACATTTTTTGGTTTTTGCATGAACGTAGAAAAAATATTGTATGCAACTCGTGCAAAAAGTTTTTATTGCTCTCGACGTATTGTCCAACTCGGCCAGGCGGCCTCGTCGGACAAAAAATTCACGTCGAGTGCAATAAACACTTCTTTCACTTGTTGCATAAATAACTATTTTCTACGTTCATGCAAAAAACATAACTTTATTGAACTATATTTGGTGAACAAACTGGTTCTTTATTGCACTAGTGCAATAAAATGTTTATTGCACTCATCTGTCATTCTACTACAGTGTTTTGTGATCATGACTAACATAAACGTTCAAATCGACGCCATTTTTAGTTCATTTTCTGTGATATTGTATTACATTTTGAACAATTGCATATTTTATATTATTTTCAATCATATTTATTGCATAGGTACTAGATTACGGAATAACTAGAAAATGCAATTTAGTTCCCCCAACATTCTCAATGCAAATCGGTAGTGCTAATTAATTATTGAATATTTTGCTATCAAATTACGCTTTTTATTTTCCACACTTAGTGCCACCTAAATAAAACATTTTTTGATTTTTGCATGAACGTAGAAAAATTTTTCGTCGAACAATAAACACTTAATTTTTGCACTTGTTGCATAAATAACTATTTTCATCAATAAATCAGCTGAAGATGGGAAATCGGTTCAGTAATTTCAAAATGTCGGATGCTGAAAGAATGAAAAAATTCTCAATCTTTGATTTTTATACCAATATCGACAAGCTATAGATCTTTTGGTAGAACTTCGTGAGTTCCACAATTTTCATTTGAAAAGTTTTTGTCTAAGATACACAAACAAATAAAAAATCGCTGGGAATTACCAATCATGGGAATTCATAATTATTGTTTACCCTGTATGTTGTTAAGTTCAAATTTGACCTGGAAAGGTTTCCCTCTGAAATAAATGAACATCAATAGTTTTATTGTACAATATTTTTATTTGGTTTGGCATATCACTTATTTGTAGTATCATAGTTTGGTAGAGAACGTTATTGTGATACGCCACTGTTATTCCCAACTCTGAAATGGATTTCGTTTCTGCGCACGTCTTAACCTCGATGAACAGTGGTAGAATGTTGCCAAGCATCCAAGTGTAATTTCTCTAGACATGTCATCGACGGTTGGAGAAAGATTGTCGTCTATTTCATCGTAAGTGTCTGTTAACATGGATTCATCATATTAAAGTGCATATGTTGCTGAAGCACGGGAAATACTCGAAAGCAGTTTCTGGATCCTGAGGAAATCTCTGGAGAAGCGGCATCTTTAGGCGAGTGTGCAAACTTTGTTTGTGGTGGTCAAAATTCATTAGTCAACTATGACCGATGTCAAAGGCGTAATTTAATTTTATGTCACTTGTTGCTAGAGAGTCATTGTGCCGTGTGGCATTTAGTCCTGAAAAATCCGTGATCTTCGCATCATTCTTCATTGACAATACCTTTTGGACCAAATTCGGCGAATTCAGGATACATTGGTTGGGCCTGTGGGCATATCTTTTGGTATTAGTCTGGATTCGCACTCTTCGGAGGATTCAAAAGCCACACCACGTCGACCTGTTTGTCGGGCTCTTGAGACATTTTCATCAAATTAAACAGGTAAATACTGCTCTCACCGATGCCGAACATGGCTTCGAAACCTCTTTATTGAGTACCGTGAGTGAAACTTGATTTTTCGCATCAACAGATGCGTTGAGGCCTAGGGTACCCTGGGTACATTTCAACTACGAGACGCAGTTTAGTGGTAGTGTGCCAAGGTAAAAACCCCCATCGGCCAGGTTATGTTAATTTTTTATCAACCTCACGAAGTTCTGTGTGATTGTACAATTTTTCTTTCTTTCGAAAGCTGATTGATTTCGCCAAGTACCAATGCCACTGAATTTTACTTTGGAGCAGTGTTGCAAGTGGAACATTTCACCTAGTAAACTGGCTGTATTTTTTTTATGAAATAATTCATGTGTATATGATTCCACTTTGGAAGTCGAAGTTCATTATAAAATGATGGATTGGAATAACCAGTATCATGTCAACCGATGATATGATCATTGGTTGATTTTATTTGATGGACAGGTCATTTAAATCTTGCGATACGATCACTAGAGTGGGAAAAGAAAAATATTCTCAATTGAATATTGATAGAAATATTTTCCTGTGAATTGAAAAATCCACGATTAAGATGAAGTTATTATATATTTTTATCGTGGATTTTTCAATTCACAGAAAAATATTTCTATCAATATTTAATTGAGAATGTTTCCCTTTTCAAAATTCACCCGATAATAATGAAAAAACCTTTTTTGTTTGTTTTTCAGCATTATTTTGTATCGAATATGTTCACTTGCATGAATAATGAGCTAATATTAATCATGTACCACGGCAGCATATATAAATGCATTTAAATTGCTATATTATCAGAAAAACTATAATAATGGAAGTCCAAAATGAATGAAATCCGTGAATACAATGGGAAACTCATATCATTTACAAGTTACTGATTGCATAATTTTACCTCTTAGAATTTTTCTGTAAACAATTGTTTCCTTCTATAGTTGTACAGATTTTGTTTGTTCCAGCTATGGCAAAAACCTAAAAAATCATGTCAAACAAAATACATTAATCGAACAATATAACTCACTGATATCCATAGGAGGTAAAAAAATATTTAAGTATGTAATTATCTAGTACGAAACCAATGTGAGCGCATGTATCAACAAGTGATATCACATGTCACATGAATACACGTTATATAACCTGACCTATATTATGGTTAATATTCATATATTGATTTATTTGAAAATGTGAACAACTTCATCTACATATCTTTAGTTACCGAGCAAATATTTTTTTTCAACAAAAAATTATTCAATGTTATTTGTGAAATATTTTCATCATATTGAAATAACTAATTTATATTAATATCCCTGTGCTTCCCCCATTAACACTTGTGTTTTTACAAATACGGATATTTTCTAATAGGATAAATTTTGTATGTGCCTATATAGACGGACACCTATACATATAACTAATCCTAAATCTGGACTTGTCCTCAATGAATGCGGTAGTGGGAAGATTAAGTTGTTTTAAATTACACATTGTTGCGATATTTCAAATTGGCGCTGTTTGTATCTCCCGAATGGCGGTTGATTAATCGTGCGAATGTTTGGTATTCATAAATTCCCTGAAGAATGAAGAAATAGCCGATAAGAATCTTAGTATTATGCGTGTAGTTACACGAAAAATATACACAGACACATACTTGGGTGAATAAACTGTGATTCATTATGTTCTGCTAGTCGAACGACTCGGCGGATTGTGTTATTGCAAGAAAATGTTACATTCCTTGTAGAAATCTACAAATATGAAATGACGCTGCGTCTACTCGAATCAGCAATATAAAATGAGTGAGGTATATCGTTTTTATATGATCATATTTTAGCATGTTCATCAAGCATTGATTTGTTTTCAATTTAATAATTTCTAGGAACCTAATTGGCGTTTTGGATATATATATATATATATAAATATATATATATGTATATATATATATATATATATATATATATATATATATATATATCTATATATATATATATATATATATATCTATATATATATCTATATATATATATATATCTATATATATATATATATATACAGTGTGACACACTTAAGATGAAGACACCCCGGTATTTTAGTCATTTTTGAAAGCAGAGATTCGATTTTTGGTACAGATGTGACAACCTCAAACCCAGCCTACTGCAATCCCGCGAAAAAGGCAAATTCTCGATATTTTGCTTCGCGTTGGAGATACCGAAAAAAGTTATTCGAAAAAGTTGCTTAGCAATCGATATCAACGCAAAATTCGAATTTTGAATTTTTCTTGAATTTTCATATTCAAGTCCGGTTTTCAATTAATGGTTCTGAATAAGAAGCTACAGAAATGATAAAATAGTCAAAATCAATTAAATAAACGTAATAAAATAACTAAAATTGTAAATTATTATTTTATCAAATGTAAGTTATAATCGAATTTAGTCTCCTTTACTAGCCTTTCTTCAATTTCGAGGAATATTTCAATTTTCTGTTGAATATGATTCGTTGCGAATAATACCATTAGCCTAATTTTGTATGGAAAATCGTCATTCCAAATGTTCCAAAGAAGTCTCATATTTTGTGTTTCAACAGTTTTCAATTTGGGCTAGAGTGTCATGGAAACAAATGAACTATTTATACCAAATGTCAGTTTAAAAGTAAATGCGTCAAAATCATTCATAAAACTTTTTTCTCAAACCGGAAGTGTATTGAAGAATCGTCCAGCTATTGACATTCCACATCGAAATCGATGGTACCATGTTGATGATAATATCTTAGCTTCAGTTTGTGCCAATCCCAAAATAAGTTTGCGTGAAAGGTCTGAGCAATTAAATTTGAGTAGAGAGAAAATCAGAAGAAGTTGTCTCGTTCGTCATAAAATCAAACCTTTTAAACTAAAGTTCATGCACACATTAAAAGAAGGTGACGAATATAAACGATTAGATTACTGCTATTAGGCCCAAGAGAATTTTTTAAATGATAGAAATTTCCTAAGAACAATTTTGTTCACTACCAACGCAATAGTATCTGCTCAAAATTGCAGTTACTGGTCCACCGAAAATCCACACTGGGTTATAAACTGTGAGTACCAATACTCTCAAAAAGTTAATGTAGGCGACAGAATAATTGGACCGTTTTTCCTCAATAATACCATTAACGCTGAACGACTATTTAATTTTTTTGATGATGAATCATGGCAAATCATTGAAAATCAACCCCTTAACGTGCGACAAGAGATGAACGTTCACCTAGACGGAGCTTCCGTTCATAATTCTTGGATGGTTCGAGAGTGGTTAAACGAACATTTTCCATTACGTTGGATTGGTAGAAATAGCCCATATGAACAATGGCCTCCTCGCTCTCCTGACATAACACCAATGGATTTTTACTTCTGGGGACCTGTCAAGAATAAGGTTTACAAGTCTAGGCCCTGAAATCGACAGGAACTTTGTGAGAGAATTGGGCAAGCCTGCCGTGAAATGAGTATTCCAGAACTCAGGAGAGTGGCCAATAATAATAGAAAAAGAATTGAAACATTTATCAGAATTGAGGGTGGACCAGTTGAGAGATACAATATTTGAAACTGACTTCCAATATTAGTGTTTATTTCATTTCCTGTTCGAATTCGTTTCAATAAATAGTTTTTCATTAATTGTCATTTAATTTTGACCGATTTTATTGTCTCTGTGGCTTCTTAGTAACAACTAATAATCAAAATTTGAATTTTTTCATAATGAATATTAGGTTTTTCATTCTTATTCCTACATTATGACGAATTTATTGTTTCCGTAGCTTCTTATTCAGAACCATTAATTGAAAATCGGACTTGAATATGAAAATTACAAAAAAATTCAAAATTCGAATTTTGCGTTGCGTTGCGTAGGTTCAAAATCTATTTCTAAGCAATTTTTTCAAATAACTTTTTTCGGTATCTCCAACGCGGAGCTAAATATCGAGAATTTGCCCTTTTCGCGGGATCGCAGTAGGCTGGCTTTAAGGCTGTCACTCGGGCTGAGTATTGCGAAAAGTGCGGCCCATGAAGGTCTACGTCTGTACCAAAAGTAAAATCTCTACTTTCAAAAATGACTAAAATACAGGGGTGTCTTCATCTTAAGTGTGTCACACTATATATATATATATATATATATATATATATATATATATATATATATATATATATATATATATATATATATATATATATATATACAAAAATAGGGATATTGGGGTAAGCAGAATGAAAAATAAACTCTTAAGGTTTATCCAAGCTTTCGGAAATGTTCATTTCCATCATCAGGGAGAAACTGGTTGAGGTTGGTTTCAATGATGTTAAACCAATTCATCTAAATAGTGATACAAAAGAAAAAAAAAACATAGATCAAGGAATCAAGTTACTTCAACCACATTAGCGTCGTTTAACATTATATAAATATAAATGTGTACTCTATGTGTTGTGACAAGTCAAACTGACAGGTTAGGAATGAATCTCACAATTTTATTTGAGCCAACGACACCTGACGGTGTCACTTGGAAATGATTTCCAAGTGACACCCGTCAGGTGTGGTTTGTTTTGAAATAGTTTTTATATTTTTATATTTTTTTAGCAATTTTCAATACATTGAATGATTCAGGAGTAAGTTCATGGGTATGTGGAAGTAATCTAAAAAGAGGAGGTTCTATTTCAGTTATTATGGGAATTATCTGGGATCTTTGGAAGACCAATGAATTAGTTTCATTGAAAATTAATTTAATAATTAATTGTTTGGTATATGAATTTTCTAATAACATCCTCATTCTAGTTTACAACAAGAATCTTTAATCGAAGTTTTTAGAAATTTCATATCCCAGACACCTAATTAATTAATTACTTTTCAATGAAACTAATTCATTGGTCTTCCAAAGATCCCAGATAATTCCCATAATAAATTAAATATAACCTCCTCTTTTTAGGTCACTTCCACATATCCATGAACTTACTCCTAAATTAATCAATGTATTAAAGAACAAAAACTTCAAAATTGTAAAATAAATATAAGAACTATTTCAAAATCACACACTAAAGTGAAAAGTCCCAAACAAAATAACCGAAAGTCTAATGTTGTATATGAAATCCCTTGTAAGGATTGTTCTAAAAAATATAGTGGCCAAACCTCCAGAAGTCTCAGTAGCCGAATTATATCCCATAGGAGTGACTGTAAACGAAACCTTAACTCATGCGCACTTTCGGAACATGTTAATCAGAAAGACCATCGAATGGACTATAATAACACCAAAATTTCAGATGCTCAGAATAATGTGACCAAAAGGATTTTCTTGGAACTGGTTCATATTAATTCTAATAATCAATCAATGAATAAAAGAACTGATTTGAATAATCTTAGTCAAATTTATACATATTTACTGGAATTGAACAAAAATAATGATATTTCACTCACTCAGTATTCAAAATTTTTCAACTTGATTTATAAGAATAAACAATTGTCACTGTCATAAGAAAAAAATTTTATTTTCCTCATATGTGGTAATTTTATTGATTCTCATGTTAGTAAGTACCTAAATACTATACAATTTCATATTGTTCCTTGACCATAAATGTTTATTCATTATCTCCAGTTTCTCAGAACAAAGGTAATTATCAGTCAATAGCTTTATTTGAAACGACGTTTCGTTTTCGTCATTTGTATTTGTCATCTTCAGGTTGAAACTAAAACAATTTTAATACATTTGAAATAACTACATATAGTGTACATAATTGCAATTATGAATAGAGTATTAATAATACAACTCAGGAAAAATTAACACTAACTGGTACACCAAATCACACGCATCACATATATTTTTTATCAAATGCGCCATTCATTCACAAAAAAATGGCATCCAAAATTTAACAGACCAAGCCATTAAACTAGCACACCCTAAATTTAGGGAATATAAAACAAAGATAAAATTAAAAAAATATTAATAGAAAATAACTATCCGAGCCACCCCATTGAAAAACTCATAAAAAACCGAATTCACACAATTTATAATGATAACAATAAAATAAAGAAGACAACAACATACATATCTCTAACATATACAGAAAAATTATCAAACAAAATCAACAAATCTATGGTAAAATGCAACATAACCATATCACATCGATTAAAAAACAGAATAAACATTACATATTCAAAATTGAAACCCAAAATTCCTAAAAACAAACAAACCCACACAATATACAAAATACCATGCAAAGACTGTCCAAGTACGTATACAGGTCAAACCAAGCAATATTTACAAAAAAGACTGCAAGCCCACAAATATTCCAAAATAGACGTAACAGCTTTATCAAAACACGAAAAAAAAGCATCATAAGTTTAACACAGAAAATGTAGACATTCTAGCCAAAGAAAAGAACCCAAAAGTAAGAACATTCTTCGAAATGATACACATAAAAAAGATAGAAACAGCGTCAACAATAGGAATTACATCAAAAACCTCAGCCAAATATGCAATCACCTTTTTTAATATCTAATAAAAAACAGAGAATGGGAAAAAAGGAAAATAAAAACTATTTTTTTAACACACCACAAAAGCAAATATTTCACATATCTTCAACAACCTTCGAACGAGCAGCAAGAGAATGATCATACATGAATAAAACGTCTGAATATTTCGTAACTAAAAAGTTTTTAATAAATACAGTTCTTATACCAATAATTTATCAAAACTCTTTTTATAATCGCGATTATGTACACTATATGGGGTTATTTTGAATATCTTAAAATTGTTTCAGTTTCAACCTGAAGATGACAAATACAAATATCGAAACGTCGTTATAAAGCTATTGGATGATAATTACCTTCATTGTGAGAAACTGGAGAAAATATATATAGAAATATATATCTTCTATGTATATATATATATACACCTATATATATATATATATATATATATATATACATACATATCCAAAACTTCACAATTATATAGAAGGATTTTTTCATAGTTGTGATATTTTCCCATATTTTTCTATTCTGTTGATAATTTCACCATTAGAAAGAATAGAAAGATGAGTTTTTCTAATACAAATTAAAGTAACCATATATAATCAAGTTATCTTCCACAGGACACAAAAAAATATGTTGAATAGGAGCAATAGGGACCAGAAAATAGAGTCATTGGACCTGTTTGCAGACCTCATCATAACTTTACGAAAGAGAATGCATTACGCCACTGCAGATTGAGAATGATCGAGAAGCGACCATCGCGAATAATCTAAGTGCTAATGACCGTATAAAAGACAGCGTAGCCCACCGAAAACCAGTTGCACCATTTTATACATATATATATATATATATATAATATATATATATATATATATAATATGTCGAGTATGGCAAATAAAAAGGAAATATTTCCGAATCTTGAAAGGAAAGCATATTGAAACATAAATCTCAAAGCGGTAGGTTTTCGAAAAAGATTTCTCAGAATTTTGAAAGGTAGTAGTTATAGTTTAGTTAAAAAAAATTGCTAAAACAATTTGCATTGAGGAAATTCAATTCTTGGTGATTGGGGCCTCATTATCAAAGCACTCGGGCCTAATTATAATGTTTCAATTGGATAATAAGACCTCAATTCGCACCCATTTAGATATACTATCATATAAGGAAGTAGAGAGGTGATTTTTATGGAAAAAGAATGGATTTAAGAAAACTTCTCCAATTCATATGAAAAACTGATAAGGTTATCAAAAATTTGAAAAATAATTGTGAAAATCTCAAAAATCTGAAAGAACAATTCGTTTGGGATTTCCACAACTGAAAGAGTTCGATAAAATTTTAATTTTTTCATATGAACTGGAGAAGTAAAACGCCAAAAGTTTCCTAAAGAAACTTACATTACGTTAGTATAGCTTTACCAAATCAGAATACGTATGGTTTTCATTTAGCTAAGGTAAAACTGAAAAATGCAGTCGTTTGAAATCAAAACGATATTTTCCGGACCCACGTACAAATTATAAAATTGAATGATTTGACAGATGTATCAGCAAACATCCATTATTTTCGAATATATCCACTGCTTGTGCTTTACTGTTTTCAATTGTTACTGATTATTTTCCTTATGATGGAAACTAACCTCCCTCACGATATTAGAAATTACAGTGAAATTTCGAAAATAGAAGATGTGAAAATACTTAAAAAACAAAACCAAAAAACATAGGGGAAAAATGAAAAAAATTATATAAAATATACCTTGTTCTTGTGTCAAAATTATATTGGTGAGGCACCAAGACCATTAAGAGTGCACTAGGACGAATATGGAGATCATAAGAAGAGATTCGAAAGTGTCAGAACATGTTGAAAAAGGAAACATTCTCAATTGAATATTGATAGAAAGATTTTTCTGTGAATTGAAAAATTCACGATAAAAATGAAGTTATTGTTTGTGAATATCTAACAGAAACCAACTACTTCCATGGCTACAGCCATGCTGGACATTGAACTACATCTGATGGATATTGAAAAAGGACCCTAAATCAGAAGAAAAAATCTGAAAATGAACATTTTCATTCTCATTCAGATAGTTATTTGATTTTTCATCCCAGTCTTAATTAGGAACTCATATAGATGAATAAGGCAAAGAAGAATGTTTTCCAAAAGAAAGTTTTCACCATAAATCATTTGTAACATTGATGCAAGAGAAGCATCGCATTCACTAGCTCTTCAATACATTTTTGTCGAGGAAAATCTATTTCACGCTTTCACGATCATCAGGAAGACCGGAAGAAATGGAAAACATATTTTCTAGAAGGAATCTCACTTTGCAAAGATGGAAAAATGTAGGAACATTTCTTTTGGAGTGACACTCTGAAATTAGGGTGTTTTGACATCCAAACCTGTCATAGATTGATTTGTTTGAAAATATGAACAGGATGTTCATAAGATCAGATGGGGAATCATCCGCGACTAAAAAATAAACTTCTATCACTATCTTCCATCATCCAAGATAACCTCTCGTGAGGTATTCATATTTTGAATCAAATCAATCTGTCAGCACATATTTTGAAATCCAATGGCGACTACATGGTGAACTGGAATGAAACTAGCCAAAGAACCCATAACAAGAAAATAAAACTTAAAGAATTCGCCCTCATTCTACTAGCTAGGGAAAACTGTATATCAACAAATTCTTCTGATATGGATCACACGTGGAAACCCTTACTGGAAGGAGATCTTGCATTTGGCAGAGCGATGATGGATTGAATCCATTATCCGCACAATACTCCAAACATCAAATAATCAAGACAATGTCTCATCATCCTTTTGAAATTAGTCAAGAAAGATATCGTTCAAAAACATTGGAAGAATTGAGAAATTTAATTCGTATTCAAAAAAAAATTAAAACGGTAACGGGTATAGTTCCCAAAACGCGTCACGAGTATATAGAGAAGTATCTCTTGAATCGATACTTTTTTTCTGATAGGCAAAACTCTGAATATGATAAGTACACTTGTACAAATCTCATGATCCATTTTGTTTGGTTTTCAGATTGTGGAAGACTGTTCCCAAAAAAGAGTCAAGAATACCTAAGTATTTCTCCACAAAAAAGCTCCAAACAATGTTATTCTAATGAGAGATACCCACTTGCCTCTAGAAAATAAAAAATGATAAATTTCAATGTAATCAGTGTAAAATATTTATAACTGTTGGAAGAATATATTTTCCGTCTTCTGTTTTTTTTGTTCATTTATTCATTGATATGGGATGTTAGAATTAACAGTGAATATACTGAATATACAATAACATTGGTTTTATTCATAAAATCATTAATTTCAATCTGCACAGCAATAACATATTTCAATCCCGAAATTGAAAACTATCTTGTCAAAAAAAGTGGATTTAGTTAACTCCGATTTAGCAATAGTAATAAGAATAATCGTAAGAATAATTATATAATTAATATGCTTATACTTATACAACTAATTTAGAATTAGCAATAACTTTAAGAATGACAGGACAGGTATGACAAGTGACATTTCGCTCAGTTCTGTGTTCTAGTAAATATAAACTATTTGGCTGTGTTTTATTTATTTTGCGATCATGGAGATGAACAAAAGGAAAAGCATCGACGGCATTGCAAGTATGTCTCAGCAGTTTAATTGTGATTAAAAAATGGACATGGAACTGTGGAACATGTATTTGTATCTGTCAATTATCATAATATACATTTCCCATTTGCATTGTAGACAATATTTCACCAATAGGCGTAAGATTCGGAAGTTGGAATATTCAAGGTCGCATTCTTAAAATGATCATTATTGCTAAAATTGAAATGGTTGACGAAATGAAATCATTTGATCCAACAGTTTCAACTCTTAACGTTATTGCCATTCCAAAAAAAAGTTGACTAAATCCACCTTAACATCATCATTCAAGCAGACTATTTTCAGTACCCCTTTTAGAATTGATCATTTCCTTTTTCAAAAAAGTCCAACATCATTTCTTTGACGTATCTATGATTGTGTCCTATATCTTCATCGTGGAATTAATCTTTTTTACACCCTTTATAATAGCTTCACTTGTATGTTTGTAACCGACTCCTTTGGGCGCGATTTTGACCCATTTCCAGACGTACGAATGATCTGAAATTTGGCAGGTGTACATAATTCCGGTGAAAATGCACTAAGACATTTTTGTTTGAAAAAAAAACAAAATGGCGGCTTCAATATGGCGTACGAGTTTTGTGATTATGGTCCGATTCGCATCAAAACTGGTATCTGAGGGTTTTCGTGGTCAGAAACTATGATTCTTTTGTCAAAACTGGAAAATTCAAGATGGCGGATCCAAAATGGTAGATGAGGTTTGTGATTATGGTCCGATTATATTCAAAATTGGTATGTGGGGGTTTTTGAGGTCCAATATTATGATTCTTTCGTAAAAATTGAAAAATTCTAGATGGCGGCTCCAAAATGGCGGACGAGTTTTGTGATTATGGTTCAATTCTATTCAAAATTGGTATGTGGGGGTTTTTGGGGTCGAAGATTATGATCATTTTGTCAAAATTGAAGGATTCAAGATGGCGGCTCTAAAATGGCGGACGAGTTTCGTGATTATGGTCCGATTCTATTCAAAATTGGAGAATAATAGTTGAAAAAATTAATAATAATAATAATAGTTTGCAAAACTAAAAAACACGTTTTAATAGAAAACAAAACTGAAAAGTTGAGAATAAATGATAGTTTGAAAACTAAAGAACAACACGCTTTAATAGAAAACTAAACTAAAAAGTAGAAAATAATTTTAAATGAGTTTGAAATAAGAATACAGTGATTAACAACAAATTTATTTCATCGTAAAAAAGCGTGGGGTGCTTTCTAAGATATTTTCATAATGATTATAATTTTACTAATATCTGTCCATGAAATATTAACAACAATTGACATCAAGCACTATATTCTTATTTCAAACTCATTTATAATTATTTTCTACTTTTTAGTTTAGTTTTCTATTACAGCGTGTTCTTTAGTTTTTAAACTATCATTTATTTTTCTATTGAGAATACATGATTAGATAGAAATATTTCTCAAGCAATTTTCATGATTAAGTGTAGCATACAGTTTTTGAAATTATCGCATTTTTACTTCAGAATTTATTATCTTGGGTATCATTTTAGTTAATTCGGTGTAAATTCCTCCTGAAACTGGATATAGTGAGTGTAACAAAAACATTGGAATGTTCTGACCAAATATCGCTTAGAGGAATGGGAGAAAGTCCATATATTATATTAAATAAATATCCACCTCAATGATTTCTCTTCGAAAACAGAATTATTAGTTTTTCAAGAATTATTTCTCAGTATTTCAATTGGAGGATGAAAAAGAAACTTCCATTTTCATTCTACATAATGAATAACTCTGATATTGTTTATATGTTAGTATATAACAGACGATACGAATGAATGTAAATGACGTGAAGAATTCAAAGTTGCAGATATACTGCTCCCATTTCGTGGAAGTCATTCCTGAGAAATATCTTGTCCATCAATTATAAATTCCGTAAAAGTCATAGGCCCGGTTCCGGATAGTAAAACTCCGAATTTATTGGAAGGGTACTTCCGACGGCGCCAGCAAGAGAATTCGGGTACCACTGGCGTCACGTTTACACAACGGAAAGGCTGATTTGAATCAAGTATGTGTATATACATTTTTATCATTTTACTGCGTTTTAATAATACCTGGGTCTTGAAATCTTTTTATATGTTCCATTTAGTACCATATGCGAGTAATCCTAAATCAAATGAGCACTCGTAGAATATTGTAGCAATACTGAAAATTATGTGATCAGCAACTTCTATATACCGGGTGATTCTCTAAGGCTCACCCCTATAACTTTTTTATTATTGAAGATAGAAAAACGAAATTTGGGGTTTTGTATTAAAGTTCAATTTTTTTTTACATATTCAATTGCTTTGCCGTACTTCCGGTTTGACCGGAAATGACCAGAACTTTTGATTTTTCAGTAGGATATATTATGTATTTTTACTTATTTTGATCGAGAATGACATTTTAAATCCAACAACACCTCACTTGTCAATATTTGACAAATAAAGTCATTTTTATTCCAATTTTTATTTTTCGATCTAGAATGCCATGGATCGTGTAAATCGCTTCATTCAAGTAACATGGGAAACATTATTTAAAAGTCGCAAATATGAATTCTTCCAGTTAACATGATTTTTTCAAATGGAAAGGAGATGGCACACACTTTCACTTTATTTTAACAATTTTTCTAAATAATTTCAGGAAGCGATCATACCTAAAAACAAATAATACGTATTCGGTATACTTATGCACCAAGTCCTGTTATTCTAGTTATCCGTGACGAACAATTGAAGCTGTTGCTGGGACTACCTAAACAAATAGGCTAATGAATATGCTGTCTCTTTTGAAAATTCATTTGTTGCGTAGTTTATAATTTGATATGGAAAATTATACTAGAAACGAGAAAATTGACAAGTTGCCAATTTACGGAGAAGCAAAAAATAATGCAACTGATGCAGCTCGAATTTATGCTCAGAGATTCCCTAATCGTCGCCATCCCACTCGGCATTATTTTCCAAAACTGGAAAGGAAAATGCGAAAAGAACCACAAGTAAATGCCAATAATTTCATCGTCAGTGAAGAATAAGAAGTAGACGTGTTGGCCTATGTTGAAGTGGATTGTACGGCGTCAATTCGCCAAATTGTTTCTGAGTGTGATATAAGTTATTCGTCCGTTTGGAGAATTCTTCACAAATATAATTATCGATCATTCAAATACCAACTACACCAACATCTTTACGATAACGACCACAACCGAAGATTAACTTATTGCAACTGGTTTCTGAATAAATATAGAGAAGATGTACGTTGTCCATTTAAAATTATTTATTCAGATGAAACTCGATTCACCAACTTAGGTCTGTTCAATCGGAATAATAAAAAGTACTGGTATCCAACACATTTACATCTGATACAAGGACATTTTATTCTTGGTTTTATTGATATGATACATCTCAAGGAATAATCTGGTGTTGTAGTTATTTTCGTGTTCCAGTATTGTAACATTTGCATAAGTAGTCAAATTTTATATATATATATATATATATATATATATATTTATATATATATATATATATATATTTATATATATATATATATATATATATATTTATATATATATATATATATATATATATATATATATAATGATATATATATATATATATATATATATATATTGTTACGTAATGATAATTGTAAACACAATAGTTGTTATGATATTAACTTTTTTGTTATGAAATATTTTGCAATGATGTAATAATAATTGCTAGCTAACGTCACTGTTCTCTCGTCACGTTGCTGCCAATTGTTATCACTTTCCTTACCACAGCTTAAGCACAGTTGGTACGCCTCTCATCTCAGATAGCCGGTTCAGGCAATTTAGCCACTAGCCACTGCTTGATGTCATTTTCTATTCAGTGTTTATAAATACGATTGCTGATAATTGTGGAAAATAAGCAAAAAGCAATTATTGCCTTTATTCAGGAAAACTTAAATTTACCTGGCCTACGATCGATAACTTATTCTAATGTCAATCTACAAATTTTCATGGATAATCATGGGAAAAGTTCATGGGTAAAATAGACACAACCTCACTTTTACCTTGATAGTGAAATTTTCTTTAATAGTTCAAGTTCAAATGAAATAAAGTTCTTCTGATGGGATATTAGTTATTAGTGAAATTGTTCAGTTCGTGATGTGCACTAGGAAAGTTTATACCTGTCGCTGGAACGGTTGTTGTTCAATATACACCCAGATTTGGATTCTCTTTCACTCCAAAACTCTCAGGAACTCCAATACCAAAACGAAGGAACCATACCAATCCAAAAATCAGCTTTGGATACTTGTATATGTTGTACAAATAAGGTAATGTTGGTTTTCTGCTTATTATGTTGAAATTAATGAATTTTTCTTTCTCTCCCAACAAAACGTGGCATTCGTTCTTAAATTATTTTCAGTCTCTTCTGGCTTTGTTTTTCGTTTCCAGGATACCATTTTTCTTTCATTCCTTTTTATTTGAATTTTTGAATTCGCGCACTATATTGTCACATTTTCACTGTTTTAGGTTATTTGTCAAAACTTATAAATAGAACTATTTTTACTTTCTTATAAACTCTAAACAGTTTCAGTGATAAATGTCTCTGACACTTCTTCGTTCTTATTTTCTCACAATTTCCAATCTTACATTTGACCATACTGTTTCCTGATTGGCTATTGTCATCAAGACGTTTGCTGTTCTTCCATTGGCTACTTTTAGTTAGATACAATTTCATATACTGTATGTTTCAAGCTTATAATTTTGTGGATCACATTTTATTCAGGATGATTTTGTAAGTTTAGACTTTTTTGTTGTCTTTTTGAACAATTATGGTTTGTAATCATTATGACAGTGTATGAAATTGATTGTTTTATAGTATTTGGACATTTTTATCTATTCATATTATAAGAGGCTTAATAAAGGAAATAGAACTTCAAAAATTATGTAAAAACAATCTCTTGAAACTAATAGCTATTTAGTAATAATTCTTTTTGTGGTTTTTTCTTTTTAAAATATATAACTGGTTTTTCATAACATAACAATATATATATATATATATATATATATATATATATATATATATATATATATCATATTAAAACTGATTGCAAAATATTGCAGTATATAGTGATTACCTGTTCTGTATCAGATTTATAATTGTCCGTTATTGATATGATACATATCAGGGAATAATCTGCTTTTGTAGTCATTTTCGAGTTCCAGTATTTTAACATTTGCATAATCCAATTGATGACCGGTTTTTTGTAGTGGTCAACCCAGCTCATGAAATTTTTCCAGAACGGCAGTCACTCTTATGTCGGGCTATGTATATCTCCAATTGCTGCAACAGTAGCAAATCTAGTTTTGGAGTATGTCGAGAAAAATATCATCAAATCACTAATTTTCAAACCAATATTCTTCAAACGATATGTCGACAATTGTTTCACATGTATTCCTACTAAGTTGATGAAATTCTAGAAAAATTCAATAAATATCACTCTAGATTGAAATTTATATCAGAAAAAAGAAATAGAAAAACAAATAAACTTTCTCGACACAACAATAATACACGACAATTCTGGAAACATTCTCACAAACTGGTTTATTGAACAAAATGCATCAAATCGTTACACAAACTATTGGTCAAACGCACCCCTTAGTAACAGAAAAATTTTTATTCAAAATTTAACTGACTATAGAACTTGCTCACCCATAATTCAGGGAAATAATCAAGAATATTTTGAAAGAAAATAATTAACCCAGGCACTTTGCAGAAAAACCAATAAAAAACGAATACAGGCGATCTACAATAAAAATGATAATTAAGAAAAGAGAACAACAACATACATACCTTTACCATACATGGACAAACTTTCGAATAAATGTAATAAAACACACCGATTGCAAAATACGAACCAAACCATTTATTCAAAATCAAAACCAGAAATACCAAAAAACAAACAAACTCATACAGGATATAAAATACCGTGTAAAGACTGTCAAAGTACCTACATAGGTCAAACAAAACAATATTTGCAAAAACGAGTACAATACTATACGTACTCATAAACTGACACATCACCCTTATCTAAAAATGAAAAAGAAAATCAACATAAGTTGACACTAACAACGTTGTAAATTTGACCAAAGAAAGGAATCCAAGATTAAGAACATTGCATTAACAATAGAAATGATATCAAAAACTTAAGCCAGATTGATAACAACTTTTTTTAACTTTTTTATAGTAATTATTATGGAAACTGATCTTTACATGCTGCCTAGAACATACAGTGCGGCTCATATACTAGAACTCAATCATGAAAGATAAACAAACCATTTCCGATAACTTCGAAGTCACACACCTAAAACGTTCGTACGATGCAAACGCAGAAATTCAAATGAAATAATTTGTATAAGTGAATACTCATATAATATATATTTATTTATTATTGTTAAATAAAGTGTTATATTTCGAACCATATGTTTTCAAATAATTATTTTCCTGCATACATTTCAATATTGTGTTAAGTTGAATATGTCTCAATCCCAATATTTTTAATTTTAGGGTTTTCAACCTGACTATGACAAATAATGTCGAAAAGTCGTTAAAAGAAATTATACGAATTGACTGAGTCAGACCTTTAGAAATTTAAGAATATATGTATATATATATATATATATATATATATATTTTTCTAGTTTCTTGGTTATGATTCCATTATTGATAGTGTATTTGTTAAAGACGTTTGTCGGCCTGGACTTTTCAGTTTATTTATTTCATAATTCTCTATAATAAACAATAACAATTTTCAGATTTTTTTTTTTGTACAAGAACAATTTTGTTATTTTGTATGAAAACATATCATCATTGATATGGGGGTACGTACATATCAATGATGATATGTTTTCATACAAAATAACAAAATTGTTCTTGTCACAAAAAAAAAATCTGAAAATTGTTATTGTTTATTATAGAGAATTATGAAATAAATAAAACTGAAGAAGTCCCAGGCCCGGGACGAAACGTCTTTTAACAAATACACGTATCAATAATTGTGGAATCCAATAACCCAAGAAACTAGGGAAAAAAAATATACAGGAAGGATTCAAGAAAACTATTACAAATATATATATATATATATATATATATATATATAAAGCACAAGTGTTGAAATAAATAAACTTCCACAAAACTATGTCTTGATAAGTCTAGATGTTGTTTCTTTATTCAGTAACATACCCATAGAACTAGTGTTGAAAAGTATAACTAAAAGATGGAGTAAAATAGGAGAACATTTATAGAAATTATTCAATTCATATTCAAATCAAGTTTATTTTCATTCGAAGGAAATTTCTACAAACAAATTCTTGGAACACCTATGGGAGCTACTATCTCACCCATCATTGCTTTTCGAAGAAATATTACCACAATTGACCTTTAAAGTTCCATTTTTTTTTAAATTTGTAGATTATATTATTTGTGCAGTACCAATGGATAAATCCGATGAAATTTTAAGAAAAGTGAATAACTACAATACAAATTTACAATTCACTGTTGAATTCGAAAAAAATGAGAGTATTCTGTTCTTAGATACAAGAATAATCCGTAGGGAAAACAATTCACTAAAAACAGATTGGTATATAAAACCAACAAACTCTGAAAGATACATAAACTATAATTTCTTCCACTCAAAAAGAATGAAAATGAATTTGATTCTTTGTATGAATAAAAGAATCGAGATGTTGGTTCATCCTTCATTGAAAAACCAAAATTTTAAAATTCTCACAAATATTCTACTAGATAATTATTACCCTAAAAAACTTCTTCTTAACATAATTCTTTCCAATACCAACTCTGATAGACAGCTTAATTATGACGACACAAATAATCAAAATTTAGAAAATAACAATAAAAGGATAATTTATTTTTCAATTCCTAATATAGGAATTCTATCATCAAATATAATTAAATTATTCAAAAATGGAAGTAACATGAAAATCTCACAAAAAAATATCAAGACTATTGGAAATTTAAATACGAGGTTGAAAGATTTGAAGGAATCAAATGTTGTCTACAGCATACCATGTAACAACTGTGATTTGAATTATATTGGTACAAGTTCAAGAACTTTAAATAACCGTATCATCTCTCATAGAAGTGATATAAGACTCATGTGGCTTAACATGCTATTGAAACAGGCCATAAAATATCATTCGAGAAAGCACAAGTTTTACATTCAGAAAAAAGTTTCTCTAAAAGATTATTTCTTGAAATTATTGAAATCAATGAATCTAATCAAAATATGAACAAAAAAACAGATATCGAAAATCTTAGTAAAAAATACAGTTATCTTTTACAAATAGATCAAAACTGATGATTTTCAAAGAATAAAAATTTACACACCCACTATAATATTTTTTATTTTTCTGACGATTAATCATAATAGGTAGTAATTTCAAATCTTTCGAAGTCACTTGAAACATCAAAGCTATAACACCATTCCGACCAATGGTTTCATATTTTACGTTTTCTTTTTCTAAAGTTAATGTTCATCAATCAACCACTCACATTACTATAAGTACTTCCTTCATTTTAAGTATTTTTTCTCAATAATGTAATTTACATATTTTAGGACCCTGAATGAATTTCAAAATTGAAACGAAAGCTTGGTCCAAAGTATTGAAGAGTTTTTCATATTTCAACACTTGTGCTGACTGAAGATCCCCGTTATTCCCCACTGTTCATATCAATTTTCAGTCGTTATATCTAAATTTAGTTATATATATATATATATATATATATATATATATCAATTAATATTTCTACTTTTTCAGTGACCTAGCGCCCAAATCAGTTCAACGCCTCTGTCCAATTCCGATCTACCTGGACCTGGTATTTCCCATACCATTCTCCCGTCCGAGAATAGAAACGCTATGCATTCCAAATGACATTCTAAGTTATGAATTAACTGACTTCTACTACCCCCTGTCGATGGCCAACCCTCTCTGGAGAATCAATAATCGTTCGAAATTGTTTAAGATGGCTTAAGTAGGTAACCGTGTTGTCATTTGTAATGCTATAATCTGCGGTTTTAAATTCCTCTGTTCATTGGGATTTATTAGGGATGAGCCTGATGAATCCCTGCGTTCTGTTTATTTGGGATAGTGTTGGGAATTCCGACCATTTTTCGGATAACTCTTAACGTTGGAAATTATAATAATGGTGAAGAATATTATAATAACAATGCTAATGATATATTGACAATGAATTTGATGACACTACTGTCTATATAATCTTTCCTATGAAATTTCCTGTTATGGAGATATTCAATGCTGATATAGCAGTTATCACAAAACATGTGTAAATTTATTATGGGTAACATTTTGAATATTTAAAGTGGTGAATAAAGAAGTGCGAGGATGACTGTCACATAGAGGATTTCATAAACGATAAGTAGTTTCTATTTTGTGTTAAATGATTTTTTTAATCAATTTTTATAGAATTATGATTGGAGATAGATAATGATTATATGCACCGCCCCATGCTATCAGACCATACCTAAGTTGTGATTCCACCAAGGTGTAGTAGATAGACTGGTCTATTTTCACCATCGTTTTGAAATGCCTGAATAGGTAGAGCAAATTTCGTAGTTTCCCAGCTAGTTTTGTTATATGATGATCGCATTTCAGGTTGCAGTCGACAGTTAAGCTCAAGTAACTAGTTGAAGTGGCCGGTAGTATTGAAAAGGTTTTTGTTGAGGTTGTTCGCGAAATTGGGGGAAAGTTATCGAAATTAATTTTTTGTATACTGAACGGCTCGTAACGTGTTTTATCAATGTTGATGGTCAGAAGCCTGGAGTCAAACCATTCTTTTTAACCGACGAAACCAAAAAGGAGGAGGTTCTCTATTCGACGCGTATATTTTTTTTTTTTTTTAGTATCATCACGCACAACTTTTCACAGAGCTGTTCGATTCCGATGGTTCTTCTTTCATTGGATAGGGTGGACTTCGAAGTTGGTCCCATTCCAATTTGAACAATGAAATCCATCCCTAAGGGTAGCAAAATGGAGGATATTGATCGTTCACCCTCTGGATTTTTGTCCGTTAACCGATTCTATCAGGCATAACTTTGTAGTGGGTTTCCCGATTTGGATGATTCTTTTTTTATTAGAAAGGGTACACCTCATAGTTGATAATATTTCAATTTGGAATGAAATGATCCACCCCTATGGGTAGAAAAATGGGGGATGATTGATTTTTCACTTGTGAACTTTGGCACACATATGTAGTTGACATTGACAGACCCTCCTACATCAGTCAAAATGATTACATTCTATGAAAGGATGGAATTATATACAAAGTCATGAAATCAAATAACCAGAATTTTCAAAATCAATTCATAATATATAACAGTAAATAGTTAAAATAGAAAATCATATTATTTAATAGTTGATAGTTGAAGTAAGCTAGGTAAGTAAGTATTTTGGAAGTAATCAAAAATTAAGTAGGTAGTGATTAGTAGATTTCAGCAACAAAAAATTGAAAAATAAAAAGTTTTTAACAAAAAATTAAATCGACGAAAAAATCAACTGAAAAGCAAAATAGTTATTTATGTATCAAGGGCGTAAAATAGGCTTTTATGGACCGCAGCGTGTAGGTAATAGCCCTCGCTATCGCTCGGGCTATTAACACGCCTAGGTCCATAAAAGCAAATTACGCCCGAAATACATACAAAATTTTATGCACGACCGGTATATTTGATGTCATGTAGATAGATACCTCTTTATATCTAGAACACGATAAAAATACATCAAGGCTGCCGTGAGGATGTATATTCATATCATATCGGAATCAGAATAAATCAAGAAGTGATGGAATGAATGTTACCATGGCAACTCAGTAAATTTTTCGAAATAAGATTATATAGGCTAGTAGCCATATTTGCTGTCAATTTTAGTGATCACAGATAATTTATTACTGATTTTGAAATGGATTCAAGCGACGAAGAAAGTGTGAATTGTACTCCACCAGAAATAAGTAAAGCAGCTGAGGATGCGAAATTGAGTTTATTGCCAAGTAAATCCAAGAAAATATACGACAAGGTGTATGAAGATATCGTGAGGTGGTGCAACGGAAAAAATGTGAAAAATAAGAAATACACAGAGACTGTACTTCTTGCCTATTTTCTGGAAAAATCTAAATATTGTAAGCCCTCTACCATGTGGTCATATTATTCCATGCTGACAGCTTCTTCGAATGTACATGATAATATAGATATCAGTAGATACGCAAGATTAATAGCTTTTTAGAAACGAAAATTTGATGGTTATAAACCAAAGAAATCGAAGATTCTAAGCAGAGAAGAAATCGAGTTATTTTTGAGGGAAGCACCAGACGATTTCTATCTTATCATGAAAGTAAAATCTAATTTCATGTTTTCTCAATGTTCAGTATGTTAATCTGAGAATTTATTGTAGGTAGCACTGATTTTTGGTATTTGTGGAGCATGTCGCCGCGAAGAATTGTCAAATATCACAGTGGACGACATTCCAGATTTCGAGATATTCTAAACCAAAACGAAGATAGATCGAGTATTTACTGTAATCGATAAAGAACAGAAATCGCCAAGTTATTTGGATATTTACAGAAAATATTCTTCCTTGCGAGATCAGAATGATCAAAAGCGGTTTTTTTTATATTATAAAAATGGCAAGTGTACGAGACAGGTTATCGGAAAAAATACATTCGGTCAAATATCATTCAGAATAGCCACTTACCTAGGTATTTCTAATGCGAAAGAATATACTGGTCACTGCTTCAGACGTTCCTCAGCAACTATGTTAGCAGATGCAGGCGAGGATATAATCAACATTAAAAGACATGGTGGGTGGGAATCGACGATTGTTGCGGAAGTTTATATTGAAAATTCAGTTGCAAATAAGCTGAATATTGCTAAGAAAATTGTAGAAAATGATGAGCCTTCTACTAGCCATTGCAGACAATCTGAAAATATTGCTCACTACTCTGAAACACCAGATAATAACATGCATTCTCTTCAGACTTCTAGTAATGAGGAATCAGTTGAAATCAGTAACTATCTGCAACAACAGAAAACAACAAATCCAAATATTTCCATATATAACTGTTCTAATTGCATTGTCGATATTAAGTTATAATTCATTTTTTAAATTAATGTCTGTTCATTGTTCTCGTTATATCATTGTTAATAATGTTTTGGGTTTGATTATATGATCCATCGGAATATAGATTTCTATCGATATGAGATTGAAATTCACTTTAGCGCCTCTTCAACGATTTTATCGCCTGCCGGGCGATAAAGTAGTCCGCGGGCGCTAAAGTGCTACTTTACGCCCGCAAATCCGGGCGCTAAAGTGCTACTTTACGCCCGATCGCGCATGAAATAAAATAAACTTTTTTGGTCTAAATGATAATTGAGCTCCTAAACTAATGTGAGTAACTGATTTTGAGTCGGCGCCGAACAAACTAGCAATTGAATTAGGTGGAGTGTAAAATGATGGCAGCGAGATGCACGGCTGCGTTCGGATTACTTCTTTCAAATTAATATAATGATCTTCGATAATTGTTTGTTTGGCGCCAACTCAAAATCAGCTACTCACATTAGTTTAGGAGCTCAATTATCATTTAGACTGAGAAGATTTATTTTATTTTCTGCTATTCAGTTGCTTTTTTCGTCGGTTTAATTTCTTGTTAAAAAGTTTTTTATTTTTGAAAAATCTGTTTGGGCCTTATTGAATAAGTTGGTCCAATTAACTGCGTTGCAGCAGTATCATCTTCAAATATTACAATCTGGTCTTCGATATCAAGAAAAAACAGATTATTTAGGTAAATATTGAACCTAACCCAACACAGTGCCTTGTGGTACACCATACTTGATGGTTTTGAATTCACTTAAAGTTCCTTGAATATCGACTTCTCTCAGCTAAGTAACTTTTCAATTTCCCCAGGCATGCTCCTGTCATTCCCAGATCGTCTGGTGTCTCAGTCAGTTTGTCATGGCTCTCGGTATCGAAAGCTTTAGCTAGGTCCACGAAGATACAAAGTGATGGTTTTCCCTCATCAGGGATTTATACATTTTTGAGATGAGGGTCGCTATTGCATTTTGAGTGAATCTAGCTTCTCGGAAACCGTACTACAGTTGAGAAAGGATATAATATTTTTCTAGGAATTTGCACAAACGTGGGTATCTTTCTATTATATACGAGTCTGTGTGACAAGCGTCTAGCCTTTGCTCATACGATTCCGATGGTGAACGATTCCATCCGAACTGCTGTTCTGCTTGCGGGAAATTTAAAATGATACATGAGCCGTAGGATATCTATGCGAAAAAAAGTCGGATATTATCGTTGAGTGGTAATACGTGGACGATATTTTTGTTTCTTTTATATTTCTATATAACGTGTGTTTAGATGATCATATCCTTTTTTGAGTTGGATTAATGGTGTACATTGAATATGTGTCACGTCAATTTGCTATAATATAACGAATAGTATTATCAGGAATGAAATATATTTTACTGTGGCGGAGGATTTTGGAAAAAGGATATATAGGTAGGTATAGTATCGTATGATATAATGACAATTAAATGTGATGAAAGAAGAAACACAAAATGGTGGATACATGAGATTGTTGGCTACATATTCTGCTACCTCGATAACAATTGATTTATCGGATCATTTTGAACCATGGCGGGAGCATAAAGCTTTTTCCTTACGTGACGAAAATATACAAATATAAACAACCTAAATCTCCATATCGAATTACATTCGGAGTTGAAGAAAAAGCGTAAGAAACTTCGTTCCTGGCGGGGATCTCCCGATCGCACACAATTTTTTTTCTTGAAATTCAATCTGAATTAATATGGATAATTTACAATGTCAGCTTTGCGGCATTTTTATCCAAAATGTATTCTGCAAATTTCGTGCATCGAATTGGGAAAGCGTAAAAAAGTATGACCCTGAAATCCACACAGGACTAAGCATGTTATTTAATATATTATTGCTGTCTAAACGTTCTTTCCAAAACATGGACAAAAATACTCAGAAACATGATAATTATATACTGATTCATTTACAATTCTCGTCAAAAACAAAAGTAGACCGGTAGAAAAATATTCTCTTAGTATTGTGTCTGCTCGAAAACTGTTTCGTCTTCCCAAATATGATTCGCTATTTATCAATTTTTCAACAATTCATAAACTAATTTGAGTTATCATCATCGTTTGTTGGAATTTTTCGTAACATCATTTGTTTCTTTTTGAACCGACGAAACCAAAAAGGAGGAGGTTCTCTAGTCGACGCGTATATTTTTTTTATGTATGATTACGCATAACTTTTTACTGAGACGTCAGATTCCGATAATTATTTTTTCAGTAGGTAGAGTGTACTACGAAGTTGGTCCCATTTGAATTTGAGAGATGAACTATTTTCCTAAGGGTAGCAAAATGAAGGATATTGATCACTCACCCTCTGAATTCTGGTCCATTAACCAATTCAATCAGGCATAACTTTGTACTGGGTTCTTCGATTTGGATGATTCATTTTTTATTAGATAGGGTATACCTCATAGTTGATATTATTTGTATTTCGAATGGAATTATCCATCCTTACGGGTAGAAAAATAGGGGATAATTGATTTTTCACTTGTGAACATTGGCACACATATATAGTTGACAATGACAGATCGCCATTGTCATTATATTTGTTCTCCTACATCCGTCACAATCATTATATTCTATGAGAGGATGGAATGATATACAAAGTAATGAATTGAACTAACCAGAACAACAAAAATAATTTATGTTACAACAAATAGTAGAAGTAGATAATCATATTATTTAACTGGTAATAGTTGAAGTAAGGTGGGTAATTAAGTATTTTGGAAGTAATCAAAAAACGAGTAGGTAGTAATTAGTAGATTTCAGCCAAAAATTAAGAAATAAAAACTTGTTAACAAAAAATTAAACCGACCTCAATAACTAGGCTCCCAAACTAATGTGTGTAACTAATTTTGAGTCGGCGCCAAACGAACAATCAATAAAGATCATTAAATTACTTCAAAAAAATTATCAGAATGTCACCGCGCAACTCGATGCCGTCATTTTACGCCTTACCTAATTCATTTGCTTGTTTGTTTGGCGCCGACTCAAAATTAATTACTTACATAGTTTAGGAGCTTAGTTATTGAGACTAAGAAGGTTTATTTTATTTTTTACTTTTCAGTTCCGTATTTCGTCGGTTTAATTTTTTGTTAAAAAGTTTTTATTTCACTTCGATTGAATTCAACATTCCTAATTTTTGCTGCATTAACGATGGAAAGTAACGTTCACAAAATTAAGTATTCATTCAGAAATGGTGAGAAATCGCGTTTTTTTATTATTAAAACTTTTTGCATCTCAATTTTTCATCCCTCCCAATTTCTTCCGTCGCCATACTTTTTATTATCCAAATAATTTTCACCTGACGGAATTTGAATCAAAATGGATTACACTGGTCGCTAAATTCTGATGTGTTCGACAAAAAAATCATTTTTTTCAATATACACAATACACATTTAAACATAATTTTGAGTTGTTTCAAAGTTCTCGTTTTTTAAATCCAACCTATAACTTACCTTGGTTTGATTCGTCAGCAAATAAAAGTGAATAAAAGGAGAATAGACGCAATTGAAATATATCTTGATAGTGTTTCTACTGTCTTACAACATTAGAAGTCTCTGCCGTGAAGTGAAAAAAAGTTAGAGAACTTTCTTTTGATTTTTTGGGGATTAGATAGTTGAAAGCATATCTAGACAATTTGGCGAAAAAATTATGTGGGTCACAAATGTGTCGATTTCTAGTAGGGGAAATTTCTTACTAAAAAAAATAAATGACTTATACCGAAGACTTTCTCAGTGTATTGAGAGTGCAGAATAGAAAAGCATTAAAAATTCAAGAAAAATCCCGATATTTTTAGTTCTTCAAATAAATATTCACTATTACAAGTTAAACGCGCCACACAATATTTAGGTGATGATTTCCATCATTTTTGAATCAGAAACTGAATACAATGTCAAATTTCGTTCATTTTACACAATTCAAAAATTCCTTACTTTGATAGGGACATGAAAGCGATATATGACCAGCTTAAATGGCAAGAGAAACCGAGACAAAAACTATAAAAGCAAAAGAATTGAAAAATGTACCCAGGAAAGAAGACGAGTAGGCAGATTGATGACATGATTGGAACATATCCCTGTAGATATACTCACTAAACTCAATAAAAGCTGTTCAAGAAAAGAAAGAATTCAAGAATTCGGTAAAAAGGTCACATCAGTGACGTGAGACAGGGCTATATTTGCAAAAAAATTGATCCATTGGATGATATTTGCAAGATATGCAATTCATCCCCGAAAATGTTCTAAATATTTTGTGCAATTATCTATGTTTCCCGATACCATGGAATCAATACAGTTCGATTACTTTTAGCAATTCATCAACATCATATATTACAAAATTATTTGAGAAAGTTTTTCTCGATACCAAATAAATATTCAAGAAAAACGTATGTTATTCAGCCTGTACAATTTTGATCCTAATAGAAACCACAAAATGCTGTACAATAGTTATTTGTGCAACCAGTTGGGAAAAGTGTTACCAACGTGTTTCACACAATATTTTTTCCAATTTTGATATGTGATCCTGTTTAATTCAACTTAAAAATATAAATAATATATATTTAAAAAATAGAAGAAGACGCTTTTAACGCAATAAATATTAAAAAATAATTTTAATATTCAACGACTGTTCTGAAAAGCATGGGGTGCTTTTTGGTTACGTATCTTTGTGAAACATAATACTTCTAGTGTAAGATCCCAGAGCCGGCAAACCACCTCATTTTAGCAAAGCTGAAATTTTAAGTATGAATAGTGTGATATGTAGTTGAGAACGTATGCGTACTTGCTAGTTCGTAAGCGGGGCCCTTTTACAGGTATCAGCTACGAAAGTACATAAATAACTTTCTTACTTACGTTGAAGTATGGTAATGCGTTTAGCAATTAATATCGTCCAGTTAGCCGAGCGGTCTAAGGCGCGAGATCTAAGCTCTGGGTCTCAAAAGTTTGGGAAGGTTTGAAAATTGAGAAATGATTTAGTTTTGGGATGAATATTCAAATAAAACAAAATCATTTCCCAAATTCGCTTGGCCAACTGGACGATATTAATTGTCAAACGCATTACTATATTTCAATGTAAGTGAGAAAGTTTTTTATGTTCATTTTTACTTTTTAGAGCGTTGAAAATTATGTTATTCATATTAATAATTAGTTTGTACCATACATACTATGTATGCAATTCGAATGAAATTTTATCTTCATAATATGTACAGAGAATATAATAACAATGAAGAAGTACTTCAAGTATTATAACAAATTGTATTCCTGTATTTTTCCAATTGGTGGTGGGTGATATTTACTTTTCATCACCAGTTGCGAAAAATTTTACATTTCGCAACTGGTAAATCATTTGATAACGTCAACGAAAGTCAAAGTGTCACTTCGATTGTCAAAATCAGAAAAATTATAGTAAAGAATTTAATTTTTTGGCTGCATCTATTCATCTGTGCACAGTTGCAGCGTGTCATTTAGCGAATAGTTCCAAGTCCGCAGGTGCTGCAGCAATATCCAGCGAGAAATTGAAAAGAAAGAAATATCAAAATATCTGACATAATTATCTTTTCCATCCAATAGCTGTCAAAACTTTTGGTGTCTTTGGCCCTGAATCTCTGTCTTTTATTATTTATAATTCGAAGGAGATTGGACCGCGCTACAAAAGATAAACGTTCAAGGTAATTTTTTATACAAAGAATTACTATAGCAATTCAAAGGGGCTTCTGTGATGAGTACAATTTCTCCATCGCATCCACTGAATGAATGATTTTATCGTCCCATCGCATCCAGTGAAGATGTAGATGTAGTACCATAAATCCAATTGATTTGTTGAAAATATAAACAGGATGTTCATAAAATCAGATGTGGAATCATCTGCGACTGAAAGATAAACTTTAGTCACTATCTCCCATCGTCAAGATAACCTCTTGTGGGGTATTCATGTTGAAAAGGGAAACATTCTCAATTGAATATTGATAGAAAGATTTTTCTGTGAATTGAAAAATCCACGATTAAAATGAAGTTATTTTTTGTGAATGTCTAACAGAAAACAACTACTTCCCCGGCTAAAGCCACGCTGGACATTGAACTACATCTGATAGATATCCTGGAAAGGCACTAACTCGAAAGAAAAAATCTGAAATTGAAAATTTGCATTTTCATTCAGATAGTTATTTGATTTTCTATTCCAGTCTTAATTAAGAACTCATAAAGATGAATGAGGCAAAGGAGAATGTTTTCCAAAAGAGAGTACTCACCAGAAACCATTCGTAACATTGACGCAGGAGAGACATCGCATTCACTAGGTCTTCAATACATTTTTGTCGACGAAAATCTATTTCACGCTTCCACGATCATCAGGAAGACCGGAAGAAATGGGAAACACATTTTCAAGAAGCACTCTCACTTTGCAAAGATGGAAAAAGTTAGAATCATTTCTTTTGGAGAGACACTTTGAAATTAGTGTTTTCTGACATTAAAACCTGTCATGGGGTATGATAGATTGATTTGTTGAAAATATAAACAGGATGTTCATAAAATCAGATGTGGAATCATCTGCGACTGAAAGATAAACTTTAGTCACTATCTCCCATCGTTAAGATAACCTCTTGTGGGGTATTCATGTTGAAAAGGGAAACATTCCCATTTGAATATTGATAGAAAGATTTTTCTGTGAATTGAAAAATCCACGATTAAAATGAAGTTAGTTTTTGTGAATGTCTAACAGAAAACAACTACTTCCCCGGCTAAAGCCACGCTGGACATTGAACTACATCTGATAGATATCCTGGAAAGGCCCTAACTCAAAAGAAAAAATCTGAAATTGAAAATTTGCATTTTCATTCAGATAGTTATTTGATTTTCTATTCCAGTCTTAATTAAGAACTCATAAAGATGAATGAGGCAAAGAAGAATGTTTTCCAAAAGAGAGTACTCACCAGAAATCATTCGTAACATTGACGCAGGAGAGACATCGCATTCACTAGGTCTTCAATACATTTTTGTCGACGAAAATCTATTTCACGCTTCCACGATCATCAGGAAGACCGGAAGAAATGGGAAACACATTTTCAAGAAGCAATCTCACTTTGCAAAGATGGAAAAAGTTAGAATCCTTTCTTTTGGAGAGACACTTTGAAATTAGTGTTTTCTGACATCAAAACCTGTCATGGGGTATGATAGATTGATTTGTTGAAAATATAAACAGGATGTTCATAAAATCAGATGTGACATTCACAAAAAATAGCTTCATTTTAATCGTGGTTTATTCAATTCACAGAAAAATCTTTCTATCAATATTCAATTGAGAATGTTTCCCTTTTCAACATAAATCCAAATTCGAAATTCTCTGGAATTTACACACACTTCACAAATAGTGTTCGAGTAAACTCATCTCTAAGGTTTCAACATATTTGTATACTTTCTAAATGATAAAAGTGCCATCTGTATATATAAATGGATTGAAAAACTGATTCTCAAAATCATGCATTCAAATATTCCGCATCATTAGATTAGTGTCATTTGTAATGCCGTAATCTGTAGTTTCGAATTCTTTTGTTCAAACGGATGAATCCTCCTATCGGCTTTGTGTGTTTGTTTGATAAATGCTGGGAATTCCGTACATTATCGGTGAAACATGTAGATAACTCTCAATGACTATAATTATCTCTGTGGTAGGGTATGGAAGGGTAAAGTATGGTATAACTAATGAAATATATTTCTTTCATCACCTTCACTTCTGTATTTGGTGCAGGTAGTCTCAAAAAAGACAAATGATGCAGGTTAGGGATATTGGAATGGAAGGGGCATACACTTTGTTGGAATGTATGATGAATTACTCAAATGATGAAAGATGTATGGTTGCTATATCTCGCTAAATATGAAATGATTTTGTGGTTCCTTCAAATGTTTACGTTCAAATCATATTTCATGATCCAAGAAGAATCCAGAAATTATTTTGAATAATGTAATTTTTTCTTACCGCTTTGGTGCTATAGCCATAATCGTCATCCTGAAAAAAAACAGTTTATTAGTATATATGAGAATCGTTCACAATATAGGCTTGACATAGGGGACAAAAGTACGGATGAAATACACAATATAACAACATAACTTTTTTGGATGACTTTTCCTTCCAAATAATCGACTGTGTTACTTCAAACCTGAGAGGTTTGCCTGCAGTTGCTTTTATTATTATTTCATTATATATGCTTTCAAAGTGTGGGAATTCGGTCAGATCATTTCAAAAAACGCGGTATTTTTTAAATCTAAATCCATCAGACTGACATGAAGCGTTGGGGAAGTTTTTGTTCTCTGTAAGATATTACAAAAAATGGCTTATAGACATCGAAGTTTTAGCCATGTTCTAAACAATTATTTCATTCAATTTTTAGCTGAGAATGTATTCAGTATAAAGTGTAATTCTCTAATTTTTATTTGGGCCTAAATTATTGAATACATAGACCCAAATAGCATGAATCATAGGGATATATCTGAATCTATAACTAGTTCTCTCAACTGGTAAACAACATTCATTGTGTGACAACCAACACCCACTTGAACACATTTTCATTAGCTCAAATTATGATTCCAACCGAGCCCTGTAACAAGCCAAGTAACAACCCAACAAACATTATAGGTAAAATTAACGTCATTTCGACCTTCGAATAGGTCAGCGCCCTAATTGGCGAAGGTAATTATTACGTTATAATTACCTTAAATTTACCATTATGGGGAAAAAAATGGAAGTAATTCAGAAGTCGAAATTTGGGAAATTAAGACATTTCTCCTTATAAGTTGAAGGCATAAATAGGTAAAATTGCCTCCAGACTAGTCGACTGATGGTAAAAATGTAGTCATTTTTACCAATTTCAGGTTATAAACACTGTAATGAAACAAACAACAAACAATGGCAGGTTAGAAGAAGATGATAAAAGTTTACTGTATATTGTGTATCTTAACCAACATGCTTATGCGTGAAAGCGTTGAAGTTGACATGAACATGGCGTATGAAGAAAAAATTGTCAATAAACGTATAGCAGATAATGCAATAAGTGATGGTTTCGCATCCACACCTAGCTGTGATTTCATTTGCGATACAAACTTTTCTGTGATAATGTTGATTTTTACTCGTCTAAAACAAGTGGGCCCATCAAATTATTAGATTTGTATGAAAAAAAAACATTAATTCAGTCTACTTTGCAACTTTTTCCATCAAAATTTAAATAATTATCTATTTTTTACTACCACTCATTAAAATGTGGTCGATTCGAGATAATTATGTATTATTTTTACAATGGCGGAAACGGTTCAAACCGAAAAATATGGCGTAGATTCCATATGGGACCTATGTGTCGAAATTCCTTAAAATTTTGACTATGAGAACACATAGACTTTGTTCAAAGTCGAAAGTAACCTTTATTCCTGACTTTGAAGTCCATTTTCCTTATCTTGGGATTTCGGACCCTTTCACATTGTGGTCACGTGATGAAATACAATATATGTTATTGGATGCATGTCTATACGTTTCGTTCTCTGGATGGATTGCGAATCGTGGATAATAAATTTATATTTTACTTATTCTATGTTCTGTGCAGAAACACTCAAATGTCAATACGGGTGAAAAGTCAATATGTTTTGCTAATGTTAATGGTAAGGCCAAGTAACCTATAGTTACTCAGAGAAATGGATATTGACTAGAAAACCCTGTAATGAGTGTTCATTCTGAAATTAAATATCAAATCCATCAGTAATGTTGATAATAGTACGCGATATTTATATTTCAGTGCACATCTTCCCAGAATAGAAACTATGATTAATGTTATTGTCTAATGAGGGAATCTCTTTCCGAAGAGAAATAGCCAATCATAACTTTTCAAATATAAAATGGTGTGCTGTGATTGGCTGAATAATTTTGATTTGACATTTCTGCGTTCCGCATTCGGTGCCCGGAAATATACAATTTATCAGCCAACTGTAAATACCATTAAAAAATCGACCAATTATGATTCGCTTGATTTTTATTTTTCCGGAAACCACAATGATTGGTTTTAAAATTCTCGAAGCCATGGAAACTCATCATTTCAACACATCAATCTCTTATTTTTGTTAAAATCAATTTTCTATTTGATTTGATTTTTTGCGTATTCAATACAATTTTTTCATCCATTCACTTCAAAAGGATGAACTTCATTGAATTCCATATTGTCGCTGCATCATTGAAAACGTCGCGGCTGTAGTTTACCGCTGGCGACAGACGAAGCTTTCTGAACGCAGCCCATTCATTGTTAAGTATCTCTTACCGACATGACCTGAGACCTAACCAAAGTTTAAGGTTAACGCTTTCATGTTTTTATTTCAATAATGGATGAGTGTTTTAAAATAGTTGCCGTCATAAAAAGACGTGAAGCAACACCCATAGTTGAATACTCCTATGTGGGAACAAAAAGGAGAGTGTTCTACCAACTGCTTGTATGGAGACTTTATGCGACAAGGCCCAATGTCTGAACTCCTCTAACAATGGGAGGTTATCTTCCAAGCTTTGTGCCTCATTCCCATTGAACTCATCGTCTTGTGATCCATATTTTTCCCCGGTATCATCATCGGTAAAAGCAATTTCTTACTCTACATTAATTTCTGTAGTTGATGATGACTGAGTGGAAGATGATGGCTCTGATCTCTGGACATCGGAAAGTATAGGATGGTTTCGGATTATATTTTCATTTGTTCTCATTCTGGCAGCTGATCGATAATAGTTGGTGGTATACCTGTATGGTTTACTAACTCTATTCGAATTTTTGCTCGGCATTTTATAGATTTCTAGAATGTAGGGCACAATAAAAAATTTAAAGGAAGTAAATTGTATCATGTCATCCTCATCTGAATCGACGTGGTCTTTAATATCTGATGATAGACTAAGTTACTTTGAGGATTTTATTTTAGGTAACTTTGACTTCGTTGTAGACATTTAGTCTGATTAGACAAATATTGTGGTAATCTCGCCCTCATTGTAGAGCAGTAGGTATAAAATAGGTCAAGAAATGTCCAGGCAACTCCTTTAACTTAATTGGTGCCAAAATAGGTAATAAAGAGTATATAGTAGACCTGTTTACTGACTTGTCAATTCCCTGACTATATAAACACACATGAGGTAATAATTAGGTAAATATTCACCAGAAGGTTTTTCCTGAGAGTTCCAAGTATTTTGAACACATTTTGCTGGTTACCTTTAGGTGAAATTTAACCTAGTAAATAACTCTATTAACCCATGAGGCTGTGAAGGTATATTTGAAGTCCATAACAAGTAATTTCATACTACGCACTACGCCTATTAGTTTTTGGTTTTTGAAGGAGATTTGGTGCTCTCAATTATGGTTTTTATAACTCCAATTATAACTTTGGAGTTAGTTAGTACTTGAAGGTGAAATATTTGGTTAGAAATGGGTAAATTCGGACTTCTTGAAGCCGCTTCACCCCACTGCTTGGTATAATTTTCCTATAATGTTAGTTGGGAAAGTACACGATGACATCACATCGGCCAAAATTATCGCCCCTCAAACGTTAAAGTTCAGAGTAGTATCATTAATTTTTTACAAGCTTTCATTCAATTTCACCTGTCCCGTTGTCTTTCTGTCTGTAATCAAATCTTGCAAATTAAATTTGACCCCCTTCTAGTTGCCCGTTTAACGTGAAATTTGGCAGGTGTTCATAGTTTCCGTGACAATGCATTATGTAGTTTTAATTAGAGGAAAAAAATAGAGGCTCTGAGATGGCCGACGATCTCTGTGATTATGGTCCGATTCTATTCAAAATTGGTATTTGGGGGTTTTTGGGGACGAAGACTATGAAGTCATTGCTAAAATTCATGAATTAAAGATTGAGGCTCCAAGATGGTGGACCAGTTTTGTGATAATGGGCCATTACTATTGAAAATTGGTATGTCCGGTGTTATATATTTTATTCGAATTCAATGAATTCATTCAATCTTATTTATTTGCATTGAAAACCAAAAATTTTAAAATTCTCAGAAATATTTTACTAGATAATTCTTACCCCAAAAAACTTCTTAACAGAATTCTTTTCAATACCAACTCTGATAGACAAATTAATAATGATGACACAAATAATCAAAATTTAGAAAATAACAATAAAAGGATAATTTATTTTTCAATTCCTAATATAGGAATTCTATCATCAAATATAATTAAATTATTCAAAAATGAAAGTAACATAAAAATCTCACAAAAAAAAGGCTATTGGAAATTTAAATACGAGGTTGAAAGATCCCACACCAGATTTAAAGAAATCGAATGTTGTCTACAGCATACCATGTAACAACTGTGATTTGAACTATATTGGTACAAGTTCAAGAATTTTAAATAACCGTATTATCTCTCACAGAAGTGATTTAAGACTCAACAAGAAATAATGTGCATTAGCTCAACATGCTTGAAACAGGCCATCGAATATCATTCGAGAAAGCACAAGTTTTACATTCAGAAAAATGTTTCTCAAACGATTATTTCTTGAAATGATCGAAATTAACAAATCCAATCAAAATATGAACAAAAAAACAGATATCGAAAATCTTAGTAAAATCTACATTTATCTTTTACAAATAGATCAAAACTGATGATTTCCAAAGATTTAAAATGTACACACCCACTACAATATTTTATATTTTTCTGACGAATAATCATAATAGGTAGAGTAATTCAAATCCTTCAATGTCACTTGAAACGTCAAAGCTATAACACCATTCCGACCAATGCTTTCATATTTTAAGTTTTTTTTCTTCTAAAAGTTAATGTTCATCAATCAACCACTCATATTACTGTAAGTACTTCCTTCATTTTAAGTATTTTTTCATAATAAAAACTTAATCTAGGAACAAGTAAAAAAATCAGTTTTCATTTTTGGTGCAATTCTTAATTTTTTTTTCAATCATGTTTATTTAATTTTTTCTAGTCATTCGTTAAATAATAATAAAAATAATAATAATAATTTTCATTAATCATTTTTGGTACAGTGTGTACATATGGTAGGTCATATAAAGCACAAAGATGTGTGTATTTTATCCACCATTTCCTGGATAGATAAAACTATGGATACTACATAGTGTAGTACGTACATAGGGTAAAGTCATATATAACAAAAGTGTTTATAAATAAACCACAAAAATTAGGTCAAATTAAAAACATATTAAGAACATTATTACAGCAAGTATATGTAAAATACTGAAAAAGACAACAACATGACACAAGATACATATTTGAAAGTATTAATCACACTGAAAACATCTAAATATTCTTGATGAGCATAGTGAAATTTTCAGTCAGCTAACATTTTGTTTCATCAATAAATATTCTGTCACTGACAAGTTGAAACCAAGGTTATAAAAAAACGGAAAAAGCTAACAGCAGAGATGGCAGTATGTTACAAGGTACATATTAGAAGTTAACATGAGTTATAATGAATCATTCAAATATTCTTGATGAGAATAGTAACATTTATTAATTAGCAGACATTTTAATTTATTGAAAAATATTCTGTCACCTCCAGAGTTTTTAATTTCAGTTGGTAGTTTGTTGTAGAGTGCTTTGTAGAGAGGAGAATTTTCGAATTTTGCGGTTCTGTGGTTAGGTATTCTCAAGTAACCACCATGGCGTGTGTGATAAGCATGAGAAGAAGCATTTGTTTCGAAGGATTTCAAGTTGCTTCTAATGAATTTCACACTATTTAAAATAGATATAGATGGGGCAGTGAGCAATTTCTCTCTTATAAATACTGATTTGCAACTGTCTCGATAGTCCATATCAAAGATCAGCCTCATGATTCGTCATTCTATTGAAAACTGACAAAAATTGATAATCTATGACCCCAAAAAATCCACATACCAATTTTGAATGCAGCCGCCATCTTGAATTCATGAATTTTGACTAAGAAATCATGATGTACGACCCCAAAAACCCCCCACACACCAGTTTTGAAAGGAATCGGTCTGTAACAAAAGTCGTTTCCATCTTAGCCGCATCTTGAATCTGAATTTGACAAAAATCATGATTGACCCAAAAACCCCACAACCATTTTTTTGGAATAGGGCTATAACCACGAAATTCATCGCCATATTGGAGCTGCCATTTTGAATTCATGAATTCTGGCAAAGAAATCATGATGTCCAGCTCCAAAAGCCCCCACATACTTATTTTTAATAGAATCGAACTATAATCACAAAACTCGTCTGCCATATTATAGCCGCTATTTTGTTTTTTCTCTGGCAAAAATTCCGTAATGCATTGTCACCGGAATAATGGAAGCCTGCCAAATTTCACGTTATTCGGACAACTAGAAATAGGTCAAAATTCACTTGCAAGATTTGAACTAAACAAACAAAATGAATTCAAATGAAAGCTTGTGAAAGCATTTCATGGTGTTACTCGATCGGCCAGGTTTTCTGCAGCCTGCTCTCAGACATGAGAAATGATTTGTTTTGGGACGAATATTTGCCCCAATCAAATCATTTTTCAATTTCGAAAGACAAAATAAAAAAAAAGCTGCCCAAGCCGGGGTTTGAACGCACGCTCACCCACGCTCCATTCCGTGAACCAGCTCCTTAGACCACTTGAACAACTGGAGAGATAGTAAGTGTCAAACGTATTTCGGATATGTATTACATCGTTATGGTTGCTTTTTCCGAAAAAAGGCCATAAAAAACTCATGCGCCCCTTTAGTACTCACAGCAGAAGTTTGCTGTGAGTACCAACAATTTAAAAACATTTCATTCTGTTATAGTATTTCTAATCCCAATTGGCCGACATAAAAAGTTTCGAGAAGGAATTATCTTCCACACGACAGAACTTTTTTATGGTTGTACCAGGAACGCTTTGATAGTATATAAATTTTCTATTTGCCGGGGAATTCATATGAACACTCCTCGTAGTGCTCTTATTTTTATTGCCGTTCCAATTGGGATTAGAATAACTATACTCGATTGGTCAGGTTTTCTGCTCTTAACCTATAATGGAAATGAATATTTAATCGATTGTTGACAACCACAATTTTATTATAATTTTAATGAACATCGGTATGCATCTTCTAGAATTTATTTTTCATTATGACTTATGATTGGAGAATGATAAATTTATGAATATGTTCATTTAGCGATAAGATAAAATATGACAGCTTGTCTGAAAATATCGTTAACATATTCCAACATATCTTTCATCTACCAAACTTCCGTAACACAGACTTAATACCATTTTGATTATTCTCGAAGACGTTTTACCATATTTACAGAGTTATACCACAAAACATCTAGTGTAATTTGAAAAATTAATAGAAGCTCGTCACCTGCCCTATAATGATAATAATGATAGGTTCTATCCTGCAGCTCTTTTAAGCGATCAGGGTAATCAACGGGTGTCCGGCATCGAGTGTCATTATGGCAAGAATATACCTGCTACTTGAAAATTACACGTTTTGACGAACGTTTATCTGATTGTTTTACGACCGCTGTAATAAATACGACTGTTTGAAAGCTTTTTGAAACAACAATTGTTTCGATGATTTACAGCGATAAACGAATAACCTGGTCGCCATGTCGGGGCGAATGCCATGGTCTTTAGTTGGCTGAACTTTCATTCTCAAACTGTATTTCAGAACCACATGCATGCACAAAAAGAATTAATTCATGTTGAAAAGGGAAACATTCTCAAAGGAATGAATTGAATATTTTTGTGGTAATATCTAACAGAGAACAACTACTTCTTTAGCTTAGGCACAGGCTGACTTCATCTCACATATTGTTAAAGCAATAGTATACAGTGCTCTTCTTTAATGTCCCCCCCCTTTTTATTTTTTGAACGGGTCAATTAAAAAAAAATAGAAACTTGGGATAATTAAATTGATGCATAAATACTATATTTTGGAGTAAAATTGACAGATGAAACTTTCAAGATGGCGACTGGGCGCCATCTGGAAAAAAAAATTGAAAGGGGGGTCTTGTGACACATTCTTTTGAAGCTCCTGACGAATACTTCACAACCCTAGAATATAAAGTCAATATCTTGATCTACTACAAAATGGCGGAACATTCAAGAATTACCTGCATAAAACACATTAATATCGATACATCTAGAAATATCTGTTTTTCTCTGCCATATGGCAACCCCAACAACCCGATAAGGTTTGATAGATTATTTTTTGTTTAAACAAAAAATGACATGAAATGTCAGTACGACAACGAACATCATTGCTCAGTTAAAATATTCTCATTTACTTTTCGGTTTCACTAGTAAATACGTACCACGTAAACTATCTCTAAAATGGTCAATTCTCGTCCATTGGAAGTAAAAATCGAAGCGCTTTTTATTTACGGTGCGACGCGTAACTTTCACAAAACCGAAAGAATTTTCAATTATCGTTTCTCGAATCGTCCTATCTGTAGAAAATATTCAAGGGAACTTGTAACCAAATTTACAACTACCGGTAGTGTACAGAACAAAAAGCCCTCAGGTCATCCGTCCATTCCGGAAGAACAGCAAGTTCAAATTATTGGTGAGATGATAGTAAATCCTCAACAGTCTACTTCCTTCGTCGCGAATGTTTGTGAGGTGTGACCTTCTACTGTGTGGAGACTCTTGAAGAGGAATAAGTATCATCCATACAAAATCAAAATAGTACACCACTTAACTGAAGATGACCCTGATCGAAGAACAGAATTCTGCGAAATTATGACGGCAACCATTGCAAGGCATCCTACCTATCTCCACAATATTTGTTTCAGTGACGATTCTATATTTTATCTCAACGGCAAGGTTCACAGACAAAATTGCCGTTATTGGAGTGACACCAACCCTCACATTTTCCGGGAAACTCATACTCAATATTCAGAAAAAATTAACGTCTGGGCAGGAATATTGGGAAACCATATTGTAGGACCTCTATTCCTTGAACAAAATTTAACAGGGGAACTGTATTTGAATATGCTGGAAAATACTGTTGACCCTCTAATCACCGACGAAGCGAATCCTAAAGAATTCGATATGGATATTGTATTCCAACAAGATGGAGCACCACCACATTACTTCGGACAAGTAAGAAACTATTGGGATAATACTTTCCCCGGTCGTTGGATTGGCCGTCGAGGTCCTACGGAATGGCCAGCCCGCTCGCCAGATTTGACTTTTTTTATGGGGCTATTTGGATATACGGCAGAGAATAATAAATATTTGTAGAAATATCGACGTTACTGTGTTCGAAAATGTTCGGCGTGAAATATCGGATAGGCTGTTCTTATGTCAAGCAGTTCAAGGCAACCATTTCGAGCATCTTCTGAACTGAACTCAGCTTCTTTCCTCAAATTATGAAGTTAAACGTCGATGTATTCAGGCAATTATTAAATGTTCCGTCATTTTGTAGTAGGTGAAGATATTGACTTTATATTCTAGGGTTGTGAAATATTCGTCAGGAGCTTCAGAAAGATGTGTCACAAGATCTACCTTTCAATTTAATTTTTTTTCCATATGGCGCCCAATCGCCATGTTGAAAGTTTCATCTGTCAATTTTACTCCAAAATATAGTATTTATGCATCAATTTCATTATCTCAAGTTTAAATTTTTTCAGTTAAACCGTTCAAAAAATAAAAGGGGGGGCGACATTAAAGAAAAGCACTGTATAATTTTTGTATTTCGTGGAATTTATTTTATTGTCTCAGAGAGATTGCGACTTATACGGTCATCTCCAGTGCTTGCCCGCAAAGTAAGCGAATGATGGAAGATTGATATTCATATGTTGTCCAAATGATTTTACAACTCTATTTTTTTTGTCGTTGTTCCATATAAAGTTTGCTTTTGTGTTAGTTATGATAATAATACATTTTTTTGAGTTATCGTAGAAATATTGAATAGTTCTGATAGATTTAAAAATACCGCAAAAGAATAAACGGATCGTAACTTTGACTATTTTGTAAATAACTCAAAGAGGTTCAAATGTCGTTGAGGAAGGGTAAATATGATGCTGATGCATTTTGTTAGACAGTGTGACAATTCATAAACTTACAATAGGCTATATATCACAAACAAAAAATGCTCTAAACGGTTTGTAGGATAGGAAGGGGGAACTAAAATGACATAAAAGAGAACATACCCCCATCAACCCCCTAGGCCCCAGCTACACCAACTACACAAGTGCAGTAGCAAACTTACTTGTGATACATCATTGAAAAGCCTATAAAAATGCTATTCAATGGTATTAATGATAATTGTACAGGGTGAATCTATAATTGTGAAACCTTACCTTGAAAGTAAATTTAATGAAGTTTTTGTTGAACTACAAATTTGTTAAAAATGAGAATGAAGTAAATGTTCAAAGTGGTCTCCGTTGTTCTGTAAACAATAATACAGCATATTTTCAGAATCTGCACGAACTTTGGCAAACGTTGTTCTGATAAAAGCGCGACATGCTTTAGTAATTCTTTCCCGCAATTCCCCAAGTGATACGCAGGTTGAGTTTTATAAACAACTGTCTTGAAAAAAATCAGGTGGCGTTAAGTCTGGTGACCTAGTTGGCCACTCAATGGGACCTCTCCTTTCAATCCATGTGTTCGGATAATTAGTATCCAACCAGTGCCTAACTGTAATTACATGGTGAGGAGGTGCTCCATCTTGTTGAAAGTACAACAAACCTGCGTCTAGAGTGAAATTGCCTTGGTCGTCCCTTTGGTTCTCTACTTCATGCACAATCAAGGGATCGATGTTGTTTTCTAGAATATCCAGATAAATTTCGCAATTTAAATTGCCTGGTATACATACGGGGCCAATTGAAGCATCGCCCAATATCCCTGCCCAAACTTTCAGTTTTTCTGGAGATTTAGCATAAAACTACATTCATCACTGAAACAAATATTTTTTAATAGTCTAGGTTCAGCGCGAATTCTTTCAGTCATGACTTCACAAAACTTGATTCGTCGGTCTCGATCATTATCGCCTAGTTCTTGAAGAATTTGCATTTTGTACGGGTGAAACTTCCTTACCGACTCCCGTGATACTCCTGTCATTGCAGATACTTGACGTGTTGATGCAGTAGGATATATTGCAAATTTTCCAAGTACCTCAATTTGGCTTGCTTCATTCCGCAATCTTGGGGCTTCCCTTTTATTATTTTGCACTGATCCCATTTGTCTAAACTTTTCAACTAAATCGCGGATGAACTTACATTTTTGTCAGGATGCCTCTCATTGAATATTTGAGCTGTTAGTAAATAACACTGTTTCTGGGAGCCAAATATAAAAATTATCTCCACACGTTCAGGTATACCGTAAACCATCATGACAACTATAGCTGAATGACAGTACGGATCATACAAATGATGAACACCCATGACATTTAAATATCTCAAATGAACAAAAAAATTATGGACTGCGACAGAACCCAAAAAACAGATGTTTACAGTTTACAACTGGTTTTGCAAAAAAGGCAAAATACAGTTTTTATTTAACAACAAAAAGTACCTACGGACACTCATCATAAAAAATAATGTTTTATTGGCCTTTAGAGCTTTTTAACATTATATCACAAGTAGAGGTATGTTTGTTTCTAAAATTGTTAAATATTATTTGGTTATTATTGATACACCCTTATATTATTATTCATACCATTTGCTAACATTTTTTATAGGCTTTTCAATGATGTATCACAAGTAGGGGTTTGCCATTTTTGTTTTGTTGGGGTAGGTGGTGCCTGGGGCCTAGTGGGTTTATGGGGTGAGTTCTCTTTTATGTCATTCAAGTTCCGCCTTCCCATCCTACAAACGGATTTGAGCATATTTTGTTTGTGATATATAGCCTATTGTAAGTTTTTAAATTATCACATTGTATATGTGGTTGAAGTACGAGACATAAAATTTCATTTGAACGCATGTGAGAAGCTTTGTGAAACCAACGAAGCCTATTTCAACTGCCCTGTTTGGAATCTGTACAAGCCCATGGCTCCACATGTAGTAATTGCAAGAGATGTTTAGAAAGTACATAATTTTTAGTAAAGAAGTCCCTGGTGGGTTGCATTCTTGAAACCGTAAGATTCAGACGTATCCTAGTCAAAAATATAAATATATTTATTTTTATCATTATTAATTTCGAGTTGGTATCGAGGAGAGAAACCGAGTATGAAATTCGCAGTACCAATAATTTGGCGCGAGTCAAGACACCACGTTAATTACTGTTATTTTTGCGTAATAAATTCAGCTAAAAGACGTAAAGGCAAAAATTGTTAACCAACAATTACTTGATCTTCTGCTCCAATCTCACATATACCACAACTTCCAGTACCTGAACCTCCTAAAAAAACGTCTCAATCAAGCTCATCTCAGAGTTCAAATAAAAATTCTGAAGATGAAGAATTTGTACTGTCACAGGAACCACCGAAACCCCATTTCCTTTCCTCAGAAGACTTTAATGAAGAGTAAGGCAGAGCTTTTGGGTTCTCGCTTCAAGCAATGGAATTTGCTTACTGATATCAAAATAACAGATCAACGAAGTTGGCATGAGGACATTTGCTACGTTCTTCACCAAAGAAGATGTACTTTGTCATTGTAACGATATAGGAGTTTTTTTTGAAGAACTATGGATGCCCTATGTTCCAAGTGAATGGCGTTTATTTATTGACAGCTCGACGAAAAGCTTGTAAGCCGTTTTATTACATAACGGAAATACATTTCCATCCCTTCCCTTCACTCATTCTGTACATCTGAAAGAAAACTATGAAACTGTCAAAATTTTACTCGAGGCTTCAAAGTATAAGTAGCAGTTCTTCGGAGATTTTAAGATGGTAGGATTTTTAATGGGGCTACAGGGTGGATATACAAAATATCCGTGTTATCTCTGTTTATGGGATAGTAGAGCAGATGCTCGACACTATGTTCAACGATCATGGCCACTAAGAACGGAATTTTGTGTTGGAAAACAAAACGTTGAATGAGAACCTATTGCTTAACCTGAAAATGTATTGATGTCGCATTTACACATCAAGTTAGCGCTTATGAAACAATTCGTAAAAACGCTAGATAAAAAATCTGAAGTTTTCGTTTTTTTTTCTACAGTTCCAGATGTAAAGGTTGAAGCTGGAATTTTTGTTGGTCCACATTTTTTTTTTCCAAAATTACTTACTAGTGCTAAAAAAGTGGAATAGTTTTAAAGTAGTAGTTTCTGTTTTTTAAGGGAATAACAAAGTTAACAATCACCAAGAGCTAGTTGAAAACATGTTTAAGAACATTAAAATCATGCGTTGCAGAATGTTTCTAAAAGTACATATGCTGATGTTCATTTGGAAAAATTTGAAAACAACATGGAAACGTACTCAGAAGAATAAGGAGAACGTTTTCATCAAAATATCATCAATGAACTTCGAACAACGTTATCACGGCCAATACAACGAAAATATGATGGGGTACTACATTTGGGGTTTAGTGAGAGAAAGTACTTATGAACACGAAAGAAAAAGTAAAAGGGTTCACTTTTAAACTTTTTTCCACTATTTTGTAATTTGATATGATAGTTAAAGTTGGTAAAAATCGTATATAAATATATTTGTTTCGATTAATCGATAAATAAAAATTTAAACTATGGATTTTCTAAAATACTGTTCAACCGTTCTCCTGAATACAAAACAAACTTTTTCAGGCCATATAATATATTAAACTAGAATAAAGCAAAGAAACAAATGTAAGTTTTGTTTTCTTCTAACATAATGGATTACTGTATGCCAAAATTGCGAAGTAATGCTGTCTTCGATGGAATTGATTTTTACACACGCTTCATTAGCTTCACCTGTATGTGTGTATATATGTAGGTAATAGAATAGAATATAAAATATAATTTCCATTTCAAAGATATGGCGAATGCACTGGTTTTTCGAAGCGAAATTTTTATTTCAAAAGATGATGAATGAACATTCGCCAAAATTTAGTTATACTTCTCATCTCATGTGGAGGAATCAGTTGAAGAGTTTTTCTCCCGAGGTCTTTTTCAGTCTTTTGTAGCAATTTAGATTAGGAAAATTAAAATAAAATTATAGTTTAAAGAACTAAAAAACACGCTATGAAGCAATAAAGACTAAAATGTTGAGAATAATAAGAATAAAGTCATTGAAAAAAATGTTTGTCTTATGTTAAAAAGCAAGGGGGGCTCTTGACTTGCTTTTCATAATTATATTAAGTTAACTCATATCAAGCACCTCACGCTTTTTTTTTCATGAGAAAAAATGTTTTGGTCAATGACTTTATTCTTATTATTTTCAACATGTTGGTCCTTTTTTCTTCATAACCGTGGTTTTTATATTCATTTAAACTATAATTTTATTTTCTATGCTTTCAATTGGTGTACGTATTCTATAGCGGTCAGTTTCCTCTTCATATACCAAATAGATTTTCCCTATTAGTATTTTTGGCAATGGAATATAAGATCCTCAAAATGTAGTGCCTTTCGAACATATTCTAAAAAATATATTTCTTTTCGCAGATGATGATTATTACAGTAACTAACTCTTTCTTTCACCTGGTTTTTCATCTTAATATCAAACGAACAACTCAAAATGTTCTGACCCCATGACAAAATCATCCAAAAGTGAAAAATAATTCTACGCATTCAGTATTCTTCTATCCAAAAATCAAACATTTGACTTTTTGTATTCTTTCACTTTATATAAAAAATGAAAAATAGCATCATAATGATATGATATCATAGTAGAAATAATGGAAATTTCAGAGAAAATTTAGAAGGAATTTAGATGTTTGTAAGCAAAGGTTCCTCGTGAAAATAAAAAAAAATCTTATTAATCATTATTAGATTATCACATTCTCACTTTATTACGATATACTTGATAACAAAAAATTAAACCGACGAAATACGGAACTGAAAATTAAAAAATAAAATAAACCTTCTTAGTCTCAATAACTAAGCTCCTAAACTAATGTAAGTAACTAATTTTGAGTCGGCGCCAAACAAACAAGCAAATTAATTAGGTAAGGCGTTAAATGACGGCATCGAGTTGCGCGGTGACATTAGAATAATTTTTTTGAAGTAATTTAATGATCTTCGTTGATTGTTCGTTTGGCGCCGACTCAAAATTAGTTACTTACATTAGTTTAGGAGCTTAGTTATTGAGACTAAGAAGGTTTATTTTATTTTTTGCTTTTCAGTTCCGTATTTCGTCGGTTTAATTTTTGTTAAAAAGTTTTTATTTTCATTTTTTTGTGGCTGAAATCTACTAATTACTACCTACTTGTTTTTTGATTACTTCCAAAATACTTACTTACCCATCTTACTTCAACTATTACCAGTTAAAAAATATGATTATCTTCTTTTACTATTTGTTGTAATATAAATTATTTTTGTTGTTCTGGTCAGTTTATTTCAGTACTTTGTATATCATTCCATCCTCTCATAGAATATAATGATTGTGACTGATGTAGAACAAAAATAATGACAGTAGCGATCTGTCATTGTCAACTACATATGTACGTGCCAATGTTCACAAGTAAAAAATCAATTATCCCCTATTTTTCCACCCGTAGGGGTGGATAATTGCATTCGAATTCCAAATATGAGGTATACCCTATCTATTAAAAAAAGAATCATCCAAATCGAAGAACCCAGTACAAAGTTATGCCTGATAGAATCGGTTAACGGACCAGAATGCAGAGGGTGAGTGATCAATATCCTTCATTTTGCTACCCTTAGGGGTGGATTTCATCTTTTTAATTCAGATGGGACCAACTTCAAAGTACACTCTATCAACTGAAAAAAGAATTATCGGAATCGGACGTCTCAATAAAAAGTTATGCGTGATCATACATAAAAAAAATACATATACGCGTCGACTAGAGAACCTCCTCCTTTCTGGTTTCGTCGGTTAAAAATGTAGAGAAAAGCTCAAGAATAGTATTGATGGGAGTTTTGAAAAACCAACCTCATCTTCAGGTAATGTAAAACAATAATCTGGGAGATTCGTGTGGGCCCACGTATTGAATGCAAGTTGGAAAATTTCTCAACTCAGAACTCAATAGAACGTGTCACAACAAATCCTGCGTTTATAAGAGCCCCACTCATTCTATTTGTTGTAACCTTGTAATACACCAGGATAATAATTTCGGACATCCCCGATGTCCAACCTTCCATCAGATTATGGTCATTTATATTCAATAGCTTCGACTATTTTATGGCATGAATAACAAGGGTTTTGAATGTTTAGCCGGAAACGATTCTTCTAGGGTGTTCTCTGAGAGAGACTTTCATAAGACAGGTAGTCAGAATGTTAGGACAAGTGGAAGACTCAATTGTTCATTGGCGTTATAGAAAACATGCTACGCAGGTGATCTATTCAGCCATTAGATGTGATTGTATTCATTATTCTTAGCTCAAACTCAAACTATCCCAATAATGATACTGCAACAACGTGTATTTTTAAAATGGCATTGTTTTGTGAATAACACTTTCACACAGGCGTGAAAAGATGATTTCCAGAAGAGTTATTCACAACACTCTGCTATCACTTCAACGGTTTAATAAAAATAAATATGCAATTTTGTTGTGGTAATTTAGTTGGAATAGTAACAAAAATTTTGTCGTTTTTGTGAGTAAGATATTATTTTCTTACAATATATACCAAATAAAACTTTGCATCAGCATTTGCACAGAGTGATATTATATATTTCCAACACCATCACTATTTGGAACAGAAATTTCACTTGAATCTTCTATTTTCAAAGAGTTCGCGAATCAATAAGAAGAAGATTGGATGCTCGATTAATTTAAATCAAAATATCTCGAAAACCGCTGCTTGTAGCGACTTTTGAAAAGCATACATTTTTCACGTAAACATGTTAGAGGAATCAATTTTTCTTCTAGAAAATGTGATACATACATGCACGACAAATTTGTGACACCCCAAAAGAGACAAAGACCTGTAGGCGGCGCCCCCTACAATTAAGAGCCAAACTGAGATCAAATTTGAATTTATCATATTAAAAATCCCCAAATACCAATTTTCCTCCAAATATCGACATTATTTCAAAAATTATTCACGACAAACCAAAATGAACATAAATTCTTAACACCTTGTATATTAAAAATTAAGGTCTTGCGGAACCATGCTTATATGAACTTTTCACCTTATGAATAACTGAGGAATCGTCCTGTAAAATATCGAACTCTTATTACATAACACCCTGTATATAGTCATAATACAGTCGAGTGTAAAAAATGATTCAGGCCAAATGAAAGAACGAAGATCGAGGTATAAAGTTATTCACAATAGATTACCCACCCCTTATCAACGTTATTATTACCTATAAAAAACAAGTTAAATCCAAAAGTTGTATGGTTGTGACTGAATTTTGACAAAATTCTATAAAAAATACAGTGGCGTGCAGATTTCAGTTTTTTTTAAATGGGATATCCTGTATATTAATGAATTTTTAGAAATTTTTTTTTCCAGATTTCAAAAATATTTCATTGGTTTCCCCTATTTTATACCGTTTTTTAGTTATTAAACGTCGAATAACTTAGTTAGACTAGTTGTTACTGTGAATACCTATCCTATGAAAGTTAACATTTTTGAAGTAAGCAATGAAAACGACAACTATCTTGTGATATTTACTTGATGGTATAATCAAAGTGGTTAGAAGTGAGGAAGAAAAAGTTCAAATATACAGGGTGTTTGTGAATAAGTGCGACAAACTTCAGGGGGTGATTCTGCATGAAAAAATAAAGAAAGTTTGTTATATAACTTTTGTCCGAAAATGCTTCGTTTTTCGAGATACGGGGTGTTAAAATTTCTCTTAAAAACTGACTATTTAATTATTGCTCTGAAACCGGTCCAAATATGCAAATGAAATTTGGTGAGTTTCAAGAGGTAGTTATTGCGCATCACATGCAATTGAGAATTTGATTTCTATCATTGGCGCGCATACGGGTAATATTCTCAATTTTTTCAAAGAAAAAAATGGTACGCCACTGAGATATTCCAGTTTAAAAATCATTTTTGAGTTTCTCGTTCAATTTGTGACAAAATATCTCTCCAGCGTTTTTTTCGTATGGGGCGTCGTTTTTATGCAAAAAAATTAAACATCTTAACGCGTATTTGTCATTACTTTAATACATTATCTAGTAGCGATGCTAGTAGGCTACTGTCAACATTCTGTTGAAAATACGAATATTTCAACGAAATGTCAAATTAGCCTTTCTTTGTTTTCAAGCTTTTAGTTTGGTATAACATTAATGATAATAAGTATGTAATTAATTTTTCTTTTATAGAAAAGAATGGAAAATTATACAACTGCGAACTTGTCAGACATGCATTTTGTCTATGGTCGAAGTAATAAAAATGGTCGGCAAGCTCAACGATTGTATGCTGAGTTGCATCCAGGACGTAGGGTACCCCATCACACAATATTTGCTCTTCTTCACCAACGTTTGCGCGCAAATGGTACATTTAAGAAACAAACGGCTGACTGCGGGCCCCCTCGAGAAGTACGAATTGTGCAATTAGAAGAAGCAGTTCTCGAGTTAATTGCGGAGTCACCTGAAGCAAGTGCTCGAAAAATTGCCAACTTACTGCATGTAAGCAACTTTACTGCATTTAAAATTCTTAAAGAACAGCAATTGTATCCGTTTCATATTCAACGTGTGCAAACTCTACTACCTAGAGACTTTTTTCCGCGCCTAGTTTTTTGCGGTTGGATTTTTCATCAAATCGCTCAAATTCATAATTTTTTAATTGGCTTTTTGTTTTCTGACGAGGCTAATTTTGGACGACAGTGTATACGAAATTTCTATAACAATCACCTCTGGGCTGAGGAAAATCCACATGGAATCTTTGAAGCTGATTTTCAGCATCAGTTCTCAGTAAATGCATGGCTTAGGGTACTTGATGATCATTTAATCGGTCCATATTTCCTCCCACAACGGCTAACAGGCGACTCTTACCTTAATTACCTACAGGAAGAGTTATCTGTTCTTCTTGAAGAAATTCCTCTACAGCTGAGACAACACTTCTGGTTCATGCATGATGGTGCACCAGTCCATTTTGGCATTATTGTACGTAATCACATAGATACAGTATATCCAAATCGTTGGATAGGTAAGGGAGGTACGGAACATTGGCCTGCTCGATCTCCGGATTTAAATCCTCTAGATTTTTGCATTTGCAGTTTTATTAAGTCATTAGTTTATTCCACTCCCGTCGAGAATGTTGAAGACCTGAGGAATCGAATTATAGCCGGCTGTGAGACAATAAAAAATACACCAGGAATATTTGCGCGAATACGACAATCAATGAGGCGTAGAGTTGAATCTTGTATCAAGTCTGAGGGAAGTCATTTTGAACATTTGTTGTAGCTTTGCACCTATTTATTTATTTGTGTTATTTTCTGTTATTGTTCTGGTTTAACGTTATTGTATTAGATTGTTCTTGATAATGTATTGAAGAAATGAAAAATACGCGTTAAGATGTTTTATTTTTCTGCATAAAAAACGGCGCCCCATACGAAAGAGAGCAGGACAGATTTTTTGTCACCAATTGAACGAGGAATTCAAAAATGATTTTTTATTTGAATTATCTCAGTGGCGTACCATTTTTTTCTTTAAAAAAATTGGGATTATTACCCGTATGCGCGCCAATGATGAACATACAGTTTCAATTGCATGTCAAAAAATGCGCCATAATTACCTCTTAAAACTCACCAAATGTCATTTGCATATCTCGACCGGTTTCAGTGCAATAAATAAATAGGCAGTTTTTAAGAAAAACTTTAACACCCCGTATCTTGGAAAACGAAGCATTTGCGGACAAAAGTTATAGAGCAAACTGTCATTATTTTTCCATGCAAAATCACTTATTCACTAACACCCTGTATACTTGTTAAATACAAAACAACGAAAATAAACGTGTAGCAAAAAGTGCATATAGGGTGTGGTATCCAAATCGATTAACACCATCAGAAAATACATTCATAAATACTTACCAAAAGGTGAATAATACCTTCAGTTTCAGTAGAAAAAAGCGTAATTATATTCAATTCAATGAAGACACGATTCGACTTGAAATAGAGAATATGAATGTCAATTTCCAATGCACTTATAAATATAAGAAGATGTAATCAATTATGCATTGACAATGAACATCTTTTATGAGTTATTTAAATTTCCTAGAATCTATTTTTGTATGAATATTTAAACTTTTTCTTTCTCACTGTAAACCAATTTGATTATTCCATTATCGATGGACTTCCAGGAAATCGGAAGTGAGTACTTTCCTGCCGGAATCGGATTGGACGTTGAATCCTGCGACAGCGGTGGGATCATAGGTAGGGGGAATAGGTAGAAATAGGGGAAATTCTATATATCACCCCCCTCGATCTTCCGGGTAGTTCCATTTTTGGTCGAAAAAGGCAAAACATGATTACATGCTCTCTTGTGAAATTTAAAAGGAACTTGTGGTATAGTGTGTTTCATCCAGACATCTATTTTGGGGATTATTTTCCACAAGTTATATTAAGTGAAGTTGGTTTCAATATTGTTTTTTTAGTATTTGATGGTCATCAATTGAACGTGGCATTTCACTCACACTCTTCCGAGGATTATTCGGGTTTCACAACTTGCATGAGACACTAATAAACAGAATTTATGGACACCTGGTAATTTTGTGATCGCTCAAAACCAGGCAAATTTGGGGGAAATCGATTGGAACTACATTTTTCGTTTTCCACGTTCCTGTATTGCCTTAGAAACCCTTCGAAACTCGAAGGGTTGCAAGTAATCTACCAAGCTACTGGAAGCTCCTGGGGCAATCCTGGTCTCGAAATGAGATGACCTGAGTGATGGCAAGACTTGTAGAGTGCCCCACAACGATTTTGAATACACGCAAGTGAAAGAACATTTGGTTTGTCGTTTTCTTAGTTTTTTTGTTTTTTAAAATGATCGCCCTATTAGGTTAGATTAATTGTACTCACTCTAATTCTTTGCAGCGGAAATTATTACGAACACCTTGGTCCCTTTTCAACATTTTTCAGTTTCATATGCGCATGCGCCTGAGCTCACGCGACGCTATTCTCGTTGCTTCCAACCCTGAGTTGATTTGTGCTGAAGTTATTTAATTTCTTCCTACGAGTGTTATGGTGCGCTGTCAGTAGAGTGTACGAATTCATTCAATGTTTCATTGATATGCACGATTGCATAATTGTTGGCTATATACTTTGGATTTTGTGGTCTCGTTATTGAAATGTAGATACCATACGCTTCCTGTATAATTTTTATTATTTCATTTCATGCTACTCTAGTAAACCATCATTGTTGGGATTTTAGTTTAAATTGAACCAAATAAGGGTGATCTTGAATACAAAAATTGACTTGGGTACTCAACCTTTTTTTTAATTTCCAACATCGTTTGGTAAGTAAGTGATGTCGAGCGGTACAAACGTATTTGGCGTTTTTCAATTACTTTACCTGGCGCCTATTTACAACAATTTTCAATCAAGCTACTGGTGAACCTCATCCATTTCCACTGATGAGCGTAGCCGCAAATACCAACCTGTGAGGTTGATTGGTGGTCAGGTGGCCTAGTGACCTTGAGTAGTTTGTGAAGGTCACAAGTTAAATTCATCATGTCGAGGGTCTGCCACCACATATCCAGGTTGTTGCCAGGTGACTACAACGTGTTTGGAATGCGGCTATCTAAGATCCAGGAACGTAGTGGGAACGTAGCGGCTACCAAAGAAGTGTTCCCCATTTTGGTAGCCGCCACTTGGTAGAACGCGTAATACGTGGCAGAGGTTTTGGACAAACACTTCAAAGTGTTCCAGGTTCGTGGCCGCTACGTTCTGTCTACTAAAACTGCTACTTGGGACCGTTTCATATTCTAATACCAGTGTGGACTTCCGTCGATTGGTTTCTATAAATAATGAAAATTGGGTTATGACCAGCGACAGAGATATTACTATAGTCACGCCTAATAACCACTCCAAATTTTTATTGGCTGTTGCACATTTCATTGAGAATGACACTTGTTGATCAAGTCTATGTCGACCAATTGCAGGATAAGATTGACTTGTGAATATATCATCCAAGCTAGTCCATTGTTTTTCTAATAGTAGAAATAGAAGTTCTCTCAATTCGTTGATTGCCTTTCGAAGAATGTAATCGGTTCCTTCATCTGCATATATTTTTTCTAAATAGTAGCTTATTGATTCTACTTTTATCATCTGGAAACTCCTTCTTAGCTTCTGAGTTTTGTAATTGGTAAACAGCTTTATTAGCATCAAACCCCATTTTTTCAAATGGGACCATAATGGTACTCTGACGTCATTCAAAAGTACCCTTGAAGTACATTGACTCTATTTGTGATCAACCAATAGGAATACAACAATGTAGTTGAATAAAGTTCAAGTATCTTCTCGGTTCAATAACAATAATTTATCTAGGTGGCTATGGAACACAAATCACATTTTGACGTTTCGATAATCTGTAATTGTCAGTTAGTCACTGAATACATTATTGAATTGATCGGATTGATAATAGAAATGAGTTCTGGTCAATATTTCATCAAACCGATAGAGCTCCTAAAGCTCGAAGGCTCAAAGCCTAGGTTCAAATGGCAATGTAATCAAAAGGATAACAATAAGGTATTTTCTCACAATTCAATTAATAACGAAACAAAATTAAAAAAATAAAAATCTTATAATAGCTGTTCGAGATGTTCACCACCAACATCCAAACATTTTCGTGCTCGTTTCGCGGTATATCGGATAGCATTGTTCAATTGTTGAGGCGTTATACTTTGAATGTCTTACTCGTAATTCTAGGTTATCGCGGGTCGTTGGGTATGTTTTGTAAACGATGTTTTTCAAGTGACCCTGAATAAAAAATCTAAAGAAATTAAGTCAGGTGATCTTGCAGGCCACCTAACAGGACCATGTGTTCCGATCCACATTTTCCCAAATCGGTCACGAATACATTTGTTTTCAGAAACTCATTATCTGGCTGTACATCATTGCGTAGTACCCACCTGCAATATTCCATCCTTATCATACTATCGTTTTCGTACAACTGTTGATGTATTTGATATTTATAAGATCGATACTTTCCAAAATTCTTCTGTCAGTTTCACGACTGGTATCCAACTCGGGAGCGATCTCCTTAAGATTTGTTGATTCATCGATTTCCACTCTCATGAGAACATTTATCTCCATATCTCCAGAAACAATATTATGTTAATTATCAACATTATCATCAGGCTGTCTTCTGAACTGCTCTTCAAGACGCTTGAAGTAATTTCGAGCCGGACATGTTGAGCATTTTGCTGACATTCCCCATAAATTAACAGCATATCTACTTTTTTGTTTCTGTTATAAACGGTTGGTATTCTTAACTTATTTCTATTCAATGCGATCAATTCAATAATGTATTCAGTGACTAACTGACAATTACAGATCATCGAAACGTGATTTGTGTTCCATATACTTACTTTTTTCGACTACATTTTTGTGTTCGTATTGGTTATAAACAAAAAGAGTTAATATTGATGGTACTTTCGAATGTCGTCAGAGTACCATTATGGTACCATTTGAAAAAATGGAGTTTCGAGAAAAACATTTTGTTCTACTTTTTTGGCACGTATTTCGAACCACAATACAATTTTAATCGAAAATGCGACAGTGTAGCATTATTTTGATTATTTGGAATAATTTTGGAATTTCATGGCTCTCTAGATCGAAAAATAAAATAGGTGTTCTGACACATGAAATATCAACTATAAGGTATTATCAGATTCAGATGATTACGAATATTTCAAAAATTTAATAATATACAGGATGCCCCATTTGAAAATCGAAAGTTTATATCATTTTCGCAAAAATGTCCCAAATATGTCAAAATGTGCCGTCTAGTGAGCATACTCAATGTTCCAAATTTCAGAAATATAGCTAGAGAAACAAAGGAGAAAATGGGGGTGCATGCTTCTGTGTCACACGGTATAATACACAAAAAACTGTTAACGTTGTCCTCAATAAATTATCAGGAAGAAAGGAAGCGTTTATGATAAATTCATGTTACTACCAATATACAGTAGATGAAGAAAGAGAAGGAATTAAGTTCCCGGAGTCCATTCGTCTACCTATATATATACCAAAAACTTGTGATAAATATAATGACAGTGTTCCTAAAATTATAATTTATATTTTATAGGTGTTTTCCTACCATACAATTTACTTTGATGGAATGCCGCCTGCCAACACCTGGCGATAGACATATTTTTATGTTGGTTTGATGAGCGGCGTGTTTGATTGCTCGCTGTCTGACTGGCACGTGCTCAAGAACATATTTGAGTCGGGTCTTTTCTTGAGCATTGAATGAAAGGTGACCTGATGTGAATGGGAACTAACCTTTCGGCTCTTACAAAGGTGAACGAAATGATTTTCTGACAGGCCGATAGTAACGTCCTACAAAGAAAATACTATATAGTTCCAAACAACAATATTTGTTCAAAACAAAAATGAAGGTCAGTCACGTTCAAGGAACTTTTTCAATGAATTTCTGTGACAGGAAGTGGAAATAACCATGTACTTAATTTAAATGAGTAATTTTTTTTAATAAAAATTCCGATTTATAAGTCGAAATTTTATTTTTCCGTATTTGAACTCGGAAATTCCGACTTTGAAGTCCGAATTTTGTATTTTCGACTTTGAACTCGGAAATTCCGACTTCAAACTAGGAATTTTCGACCTACAAGTAGGAATTTTATTATTCCGACTTCAAAGTCAGAATGTTGTTTCTCCGAGTTTGAAGTCGGAATTTCCGGGTTCAAAGTCTAAGTTCCTGCATACGAGTCGAAATTTTATAATTCTGACTTTCAAGTCGGAAATTCCGACTTTCAAGTTTCTACCAATAAGTCGGAATTTTGGTTCCTCATACAGTGTGTCGCACTTCTCATGGAAACACCTACGTATCTTCCGAAATTATTGGAGTAGAATTCTGTAATTTTCAGGATCTTCAGATATAGCGAAGATGAGTCCAAATCTCTTCTGGGGTTAACCTGAGTGATATACACTGCGCACTAGGGGTGATGGATATACTGATTTTGGCGAAAAATAATATTAGGGGGCAAGATGGGCCAAAAATTCTCACGGATTCGTGATCAGGATATGAACTTCAGTACCAATCCATATTTTCGCCGAAAATTTTTCAGTTCTGAAAAATCCGAATTCGTCTCACTTTCCATGGAAACGCCCCCGTATCTTCCGTAATTATTGGAGTGGAAATCCGTTACTTTCACGATCATTAGATATACCAAGGATTAGCCTTAATCTCATCTCGGGTTGAACTGCGTGACATACACTGCGCGCCAGGGGCGATGGATATACCAATTTTTCCGAAAAATAATATAAGGGGGCTAGATAGGCCAAAAATTCTTCAGTACCAATCCATATTTTCGCTGGAAAATTTTCAGTTCTGAAAAATCCGAATTTGTCTCACACCCCCCGTATCTTCCGTCTCGTTGTATGGCCACCACGATCCCCAGATCTAACGCCACTAGATTTGTATTTATGGGAAACGCTGAAAAACAAAGTTTTTAGATGTAGACCAACCAAAAGGAAGATCCATGAGAGGATAATTCAAATCACACCTAGAGAATTGAAAAGGGTAGGAAGAAATAATAGAATGCTTACAGAAAAATGTGTTGGCTTAGAGGGGAATTTGGTAGAATATACAAAAAATTTGAATTGTTAACATTAAATCAATTGAAACTGCTTTGTTTGTTATTGAATTGAAAATATTTCCTTGAAAGTACTACTTGGAGAGAGTTCTGAAATACACATAATTTTCTGCCTCAAGAAACAATGGATTTTGAAAAAATAATGGGCAGATGAGAATCTGAATTCAAATTTAAAATCCTAAAACCTCACTAATATCATGTTCCCATTCCACTTACCGAATTATCAAATCATCTTTTATTGAAATAACTTTCCTCTCACCAAAATAAAAAAAAAACAATTGACATATAAAAGTCAAATTTCTAAAAACCAATTGATTTTTCAGGAAAAATTTTGATATTTCTTATTCTGATCCGTATTTTGATGCTATCAAGGATGAAAAGAAATATATAGGAATAATCCTATTTGAATTCGGAACTCCATTTTTTACAGATCCGATTTTTTTTAACTATATAAATTCGAGTTATTCTTAACTTTTCTCAGTGGAATTGTGTATTGGTAAAAAAAAATCCTGATCACGAATCCCTACGAACTCCTCCCTATTTTTTGTTCGCAAAAATCGGTATATCCATTGTTCCTGGCGCGCAGTGTATGTCACTCAGGTTAACCCCATGAGAGTTTTGGAGTCATCCTCGGTATATCTAACGATCGTGAAAATTACAGAACTCTTCTCTAATAATAACGGAAGATACGGAGGTGTTTGCAAGAGAAGTGAGACACACTGTATAATTTTTCAGTTGAGTATTGCCAATGAAAAAATATCCCTGGAACTCTCCAGATGCAGAGATTAGAGTTCCAACAATTTAATTGAAAACTAACATGAAAGTCAAGGACGACCCAAGATGAACATAATGAAATAATACAAATTTTTATTTCTTCTTCTTATTTGGTTGCACCAATAAATCTACAAACTTAAAACTTTTTTTTTAAGAGAATGGGTTATTAAAATATATAAAATATAAAACAATATTTGTCAGTCACTTAACTGCATTTACATTTTTAACAGAAATATTCATGGGATATGATCATTTGTACAATAATAAGATCGAAAGTTAAATCAAATGACGATATAAATAATATCAAGATATTGGAAAAGATAAACTAGTAAGTACTTAATAGAAAAAACTAAAATGCCAGATGAGTATGAATTTTTATTTGAAGATGCTACTTGTTAATAACTTCTTGAAATGATCATGGGAGCTTCAAATCGAAAACATTTGATGTACTTTTTACCATTTGAATGGGGAATAATGTCACTGTGTCTAGTGTACTCAATTTGTATTTGCAAAACACATCACTTTGTGTGAGTGAATTCCACTTCATGAGCAAATAAAAGTTTGTTCAAATATATTATTTTAATTTCTTCAAAAACTAACCATCAATCGAATTAACCAAGATGAAACGAACGATATCAAAAATTGGTATACTCATTTTCTCGATTTTGATTATTTTATTCAATTCATAAGAATGCAAATATTTTTTGGAGAAATGACAGTTTTAAACTTTTGCAGTAGATGAGCACATTTCCTTTATCTCTGGTATAACATCACATACACGTTGGGTACTTTCATGTTTTTCAAAAGTCACATAATTTTTTTTCAAATCCTCTATTTGATATAAATCTCTGGCATAATTTGAGTTGATGTTTGATAGCCCAGGTTTAAGTAATAGTAAGCCGTCGTGATACAACATTTCCTGCAATTTTTTACTCTATATGTTTCGATTCAAAAGGAAGTGTGTAAAAATGTTTCAGTAGTCCAATTTTTCTCATAATTTCAGGATACTGTAATAAAAAATTTTTGTTTAGGTTTGAGAGTTAGTGAAAACAGATTTTGATATAAGGAGTGATGTTCACCAATAAGATAAGCCAATATGTCACACTTTGTATCAGAAACTGCAGACAAAAATACTATAACTAAAATCCGCAAGCTGCCAGTAATTTCGGGAATTCTATCATAGAGTTCACGATATTCAAGAAACTCACTGCACCACTAACAATATTGTTTGTAAATAAGTATTAACTGTAATTACAAACAAGCAAATTTCAAGCATAAGACGCTGCGTTGGTTCGATATTATATCTAGGACGCAATCACATACATCACTGCGTGAACGAAATGCAAAATGCGAGTGGAAAACGATACTATTGGCCGTTGGTGATGAATAAACGCATGCCCGTGATCTTCCTAATGACACTGATATTTAAGAAAGGATCAAAGTAGGCTAATTATAAAATGAAGACTGATAGTAACTAAATTCTGTGTGTTCATGACTGTCAATGACACTCCAATTACATATCTTTGATTATGACAAGGAGCCAGTTATTTGCACTTAGTGTGGCCGTTGATTGAAGTTTGAAAACTTTGATAATGGTAATTATTCATTTACAGCAAATACGACACTTTAGTGCTCGTAAGTGAAAAATGTATTGATGTAATAATAATAGTGTCAAGTGCACTAGTGCATTTGGACCGTTTTTCTCGGTGCAATCACATCCATCACTGCGTGAACGAACCGCAAAATGCAAGCGGAAAGCGATACTATTGGCCTTTGGTGATACATTTGCGCACGCCCGTGATCTTTCTAATGACACTGATATTTCTGAAAAGATAAGTAGGTTAATTATAAAATGAAGACTGATAGTATCTAACACTCTGTGTGTTTATGACTATCAATGACACGTCAATTACATATCTTTAATTATGACATGGTGCAAGTTATTTGCACTTAGTGCGGCCGTTGATGGAAGTTTGAAAACTTTGATAACGGTAATTACTGTGTTGTCAGAGTTCTTTTTTTAGTCACAGTATTTTAGTACTCGTAAATGAAAACTGGATCGCTGTAATCAAAATAGTGTCTAGTGTCCGGTGCACTACTTCATTTGGACCAGTCTTCTCGGTGTATATCAACCATCCTGGACTAGGCAACCCTCTCAGCCTATTACATACTTTTGTCTCTAAAAACGAAATTCAACGTAATCAATGACGGAATTGACGTTTACGTTAGATACATACTGCAAACAAAAGACTACTTGTCAAATGTGATCGTGAAAAGAACTCATTTTCATACTATAAATGAATGTTTCCCTTGGGCCAAGGCGAAGGAAGAGTCGAAAGTGAAGGAAGATGAATGACCCAACCATCCTACTATTTTTTCTCACGACTCGTCGTACTCATTGAGAATGATAATATTCCCGGAGTGGATGCAAAATTATAACTGAAATATAATATATAACGACTACTCTATTCCGATCCCATAAATACATGAGTTCCAGACAGACGTTACAAATGATTATTCACCATGAAAATTAAAACAAATCTCATGCATATTCATAAACACGTTTACTGTTTTAATTGTGGTATAAATTTACTCAGCTTCGTTAACCAACAATGAATTTGTGTGGAGCATATTAATAATTGTATACATATTCTTCTGTTTTAGCAGGTACTTAGAGTATAATTTGTTATTCTACGTAGTATTAGCAATTATTTTTCTATGTTGTTTGTTAATTTTAATGGAGTTTACAAAACGCTATTAGGTAATAGAACACAGTATCCAAACTCATTACAACAACGTTCATTAACAGGAATGTGGTACAACCCTCCAACATTTGTTTCGATATGTTGGTTAGTTTTTCAACTTCATCGATAATATTAAATCAGTTTTTTTCATTTCACACTAAAGGGTTTTCTGAACAAACATTATTACTTTTCCTTCGTTTAACTCTGGAGAATATGATGATTTTCATGGTTATAACATTCAATAGTTCAAAAATCACAGCAAGATTATCTGATTCAAAAAATTGTTAGATTAAGTTTCATGAGCGTTTTAGGGGGTTTTGATTTGGATTTATGCAGGTTAATTAATCATTATTATACTTTCGCAGAACTGGTAGATATTTGTACGGGCTTTGAAGCACTTTGGAAGAATGAAATATTTTATAATTCAGTATATGGGCACTGGTGGCTAGTCAGGTTGACGAGAGTCTTATCGATATATGAGCCAAGCATCATCGAGCGCCTTTAGTACTTGGATGGGTGACCACCTGACAAGGAAGGTGCGCGTTAAAATGCCCTAACAACTGTGGCGTAGTAGCATATTCGCAGTTGCAGGCGTCTTATCAATGAGCACGAGATAAGACGATAGATATGCCGTCCTTCGGAGGGGACGTTAAGATGGCGGTCCTGAGTTCATAGATGTTGAGCTCGTTAATGAACCCTACCTCTGAAACAACAGGGGATTCGGCAAAATTTCCGGTTGGGGGAAGTGTGCTCATCGGCGTCGGTGTTTTGCCCTAGTCGCAAAATAGGCCGATGTTAAATAAATCAATAAAGAAATAATTCAGCATGGAAGTATTTTGTTAGGTATGCGGGTTTTGCTTCGGGATCTTGTCATGATCTTCTTCGAAATCAAGACAAGTGACCTTCATGAAAGACAAGAAGCTCCGTTTTAAGAATACAAAATTTGCACTTTTATTCAAAGGCGGTGAGGGAGATATTAGATATTCGCTAATCTAGAGAAAAATTATTTGAGTGTTTCCGATAATTCTAATGATTTAGAGAAGTAAGATTAAATTATAATTGAGAAAAAATAATTACCATGCGGATGCCAACCAGAATGTAACGTTGCGGAAATACCTGAAACTAATACTTGAAAGATTAAAATAATTTATGAAAGGACCATCGAATTATTCAGTTTGAGGAATATAAATTATATTAAGACGATATTGCTGAATTAAAAAAAAATTGGAAAAAGGCGCTAACCCGAAAATCATGGAAGATATGGGTATACCAGGTGATTCTCTAAGGTGGCTCATCCCTGTAACTTTTTTATTATTGAAGATAGAAAAACGAAATTTGGGAGTTGTTTATTATAGTTCAATTAACATTTTTTGCCATATTCACTTGCTTTGCCGTACTACCGGTTGGACTGGAAATGACCCCAATTTTCGATTTTTAAATGGGATATCCTATATATTTTTAGTTATTCCGATCGAGAATGACATTCTAAATCCAACAACTCACTGAAATCCTGATCTAATATAATTATCTAATAAAATATATAATGTAAATAAGTAAAATGCTCTTTTTAAAGCTGTGATTCGGTGTCCTCTTGATCATAGAATAGGACTTATGCTTCTCCACTCACAATATATTTTGGTGATAGCGGTGATACTCTCGAGTCATTGTACTCGTGCCATGTGCCTGCGTAAGGGTGTATTGTCATTTTTATTCCAATTTTTATTTTTCGATCTAGAATGCCATGGATCATGTAAATCGCTTCATTCTTGATCAAGTAACATGGAAAAAATACGACTTTGAGGCTTATGACTTCACAGTCGTTTTAAGAATTATTTAAATGTCGCAAATATGAATTTTTCCAGTAAACATGATTTTTTCAAAAATTACACTTTATTTTCACTATTTTTCTGAATAATTGCAAGAAGCGATTATACCTAATAACAAATGATACGTATTCGGTTTACTTATGCACTAAGTCCTGTTATTCTAGTTATCCGTGACAAACAATTGAAGCTGTTGCTAGGACTACCTAAACAAATAGGCTAATGAATATGCTGTCAGTTTTGGAAATTCATTTGTTGCGTAGTTAATAACTTGATATGGAAAATAGGCCTTTTCATTTAGATGATTTTTTAAGACGCATCGCTCGTTTTGAGACCCAAAGTCTGATTGGCTATTGGGAAAGTGAATAGCCATTGGTTAGTTTTGAAATAACAATTTGAGATTGGCTTAGTTCAAAATTAGCGGTATTTTCACATTATGTCAACAGTCAACTTCATGACAAATGCACCTGCATACATTGGCGTTCGTAACTGAATAAGTAAGTTTAAGTACTTATTACCTATTTTATACCGCCACAAACCTTTCATTCGTAGATAAAATGTAAATTCAAGTCAACTATCCATAGGAAAACTCGGAAATATTTTATTTCCTTTAAAAATAAAAAATTCGCCGTCAATGCCGTTGGGTCTGACAGGTAAACAAAGTTAGTCATTTGTCATCTGAATGAAAAAGCCTATTAAACTAGAAACGAGAGAATTGACATGCTGCTAATTTACGGAGAAGCAAAAAAGAATGCAACTGATGCAGCTCGAATTTATGCTCAGAGATTCATCCCATCCCATTCCACTCGGCATTATTTTCCAAAACTGGAAAGAAAAATGCGAAATGAATCAGAAGAAAATGCCAATAACTTCATTATCAGTGAAGAAAAAGAAGTAGACGTGTTGAAGTGAATTGTACGGCGCCAATTGTTTCTGAGTGTGGTATAAGTTATTCGTCGGTTTGGAGAATTCTTCACAAATATAATTATCGATCATTCAAGTACCAACTACACCAACATCTTTACGATAACGACCACAACCGAAGATTAACTTATTGCAACTGGTTTTGACTGAATACAGAGAAGATGTACGTTTTCCATTTGAAATGATTTATTCAGATGAAACTCGATTCACCAACTTGGGTCTGTTCAATCGGAATAAGAAAAGGTACTGGTCTCAAACAAATTTACATCTGATGCAAGAAGGTTGCTGTGGAGGGGAGTCCGTGACGAGCTACTGCTTAGTCTTAATACGTTTATGATCTTCGAGTAGTGTTCATGAAAATGGCATTGGGTGCAAACTTTACACCAGGTAAACCCAATACATTTGTTGCATACTCTGTAAGAGGAAAAACTAAAGTGCTTAATGTGCATGATGCACTTGTTAATCAACAACCCACGAGTTCGCCTGATAGTGTCTACATGTTCTAATACGACGGAAGTGAGTGAAATAACAATTTAAAGGTTTTTAAACGAGAGAAAAAGTGGAGACATTAGTGCACCAAAACAAAATTCAGGAATGAAGTCACTATCAATCCATAACTTTGATAGGACCGCCATCCGAAGGAAAGTTCACTCTTTTCATATAAATAAAGAGATACCAACAATGGGCAAAGTTCTACGTCAATTCAGGAAGACGACGATTTACCACAAGCAGGCAGAACCAAATTATGGAAACTTTTACGCGAGATAGGCTTTTCCTGAGAAAAGCAGAATAGAAAGTCCCTCCTTAGAGATAAAGACGAAATTGTGCGTAGGAGAAGAAATTATTCAAGGACGATCAGGAAGTATCGATCTAAAGGAAGAACAATTTATTATTTGGACGAAACATGGCTCAACGGAGGACATACTGTGCAGAAAACATGGGTCGACACTAACATGAAAACTTACCGCCAAGCAATAATGGAAGGATATTCCACTAGGTTACCTGCACCGATTGGAAAAGGGCGTAGGTTAATTATCACCCATATTGGAAATGAGCATGGTTTTGTCGATGGTTGTTTGCTGCAATTCGCCTCGAAATCAACAAAAGATTACCACGAGGAGATGAATGCGGATGCGTTTGAGGACTATTTTCACAAATAATAGAGATGTTGCCTGCGAATGCCGCTATTGTCATGGACAATGCTAGATACCATTCCAGGCTTAAAGAAGCGTTGCAAATAACAAAATGGAGAAAAAAAAAATTCGTTAGAGCAGAAAGATCTCCCACATGATAATAGCATGGTAAAAAAAGAATTATTATACATTGCGAGGCAACACAAAGCAAACTACTGACAGTACGTAGCTGACGAAATGACTGAAGAAAAAAAGATGGTTGTATTACGATTACCTCCATACCATTGTGAGCTCAATCCTATCGAGCTCATATGGGCTCAAGTGGAAGAAGACGTTGCTAGGAACAACACTACTTCTAAATTGGATGATGGACCTCACCTTCTTCTAGCATCATTATCCAAAGTGACAAGCAACAATTGGAAAAATGCTGTAAATCATGTATTCACAGAAAAACAGACGATGTGGGATCTTGATAATTTAATTGACCAAACTGTGGAATCTCTAGTAATTTCAATAGGACCCGAAGATTCATCTGATTCGGATTCCGATGATGACTGTGAAATTTACATTCAGGTAACTACATACATTTATTACCATTTGCAACTGAAACATTTTAGGTGAGCTGCCGAAGTCGCGCACAGGACACAGTTATAATAGTTTGACAAGTGTAACTTTGATACATCCAATAATCGATTAATTGTCAATTAATACTCTAAATTTAATATTGTTATAAACATGTATTGTTCCTTGGAAAGTTATATAAATGAATAAATATTAAAACATGGTTTACCGAACGCACGTCACTGATCAGTACTTTTACCATCGATGCTTTGTAGTAATTTCATCGTTCTATTGTTATTAGAGATAAAACACAGTGGACTAGAAAAGTAAACTCGAAAACACATGAAGTCCTATCAAAACGTGTTTGTTACCATGAAATTTATTTGAGCCGACGGTAAACAACTTTTCGCAGATTTGCATTTATAATGAGGGTGTTTGGCTGCCAGAGAAAAAAGGACAGAGTATACATATGGAGTTCAGAGGAGAGTGTGCCATTATGTTATTTCTTGGTACTGAAATATAGAAGTATTGCTCAACTCTGCTATTAATTCTAGGTATATAGAAGTTTATACAGTATCGGAAAGTATTTATCTTAGGTATGGTGGTTTCATGAGAGTGCAAAGAATACAGTATCGGAAAGTATTTATCTTGGGTACGGTGGTTTCATGAGAGCGTAAAGAATAGCTTGCTTAATGTTGAGAGAGCATTACAATTTCTCCTCGACTCGCTCGAGGAAGGGATATTTACGTCACGACATAGAGATAGGAGAATCAGGGCGGTCCCGGCGGTCAGCTCAGGACGTCAGTATCATACCAGTAGCAGTCGGGAGAATGTGCAACGAAGAAGAATTATTGACGATAATTTCACTTCAGATAATTTGAACAAATTAAACTGAATCATTGATTCAATTTAATCTGTCGGATGACAGGTAGATCAAAATATCTGTGGTGCCGTGGTGACCGCGAAAACAAAAAAAAATTCTTGAACATAAACAAAAGCAAACGATATTTCTGTAAGACAATAAAAACAAAAAACTTATTTCCAACAGAAAAACAATTATTTCTTGAATGGAGAGAAAACACATATTTACAAGAAAAGATAAACCAAATTAAATATTTTGTGTACGGAATTATTTTATTAAATGTTCGAACAAACCACCATTTTGGGCCAAACAATAGCCGAATCTATTGTACTTTCTCTGCGGTTGTGTTAATAGGCGGCATGTTTCAAAAGGTAATAATTGTCACGATCTTGTGTTTTCGCAACCACGGCTCGGCAAGCTGTGCGCTGTGTCGCATCGCCACGTTTATGTGGTATTATCATATCATTGCGTTCCTTGTTGCTCGTGTAGATTGCTGTCTATATCCCAGATAAAATATTTCCGATACTGTATATGTTACGAGAGCATTACAATTTCTCCTCGACTCGCTCGAGGAAGGGATATCGACGTCACGACACAGAGATAGGAGAGTCAGAGCGGTCAAGCTCAGGACGTCAGTATCATACCAGCAGCAGTCGGGAGAATGTGTGCACTGCAATGAAGAAGAATAATTGACGATAATTTCACATCAGATAATTTGAACAAATTAAACTGAATCATTGATTCAATTTAATCTGTCGGACGACAGGTAGATCAAAATATCTTTGGTGCCGTGGTGGCCGCGAGAACAAAAGAAAATTCTTAAACAAAAACAAAAGCAAACGATATTTCTGTAAGACAATGAAAACAAAAAACTTATTTCTAACAGAAAAACAATTATTTCTTGAATGGAGAGAGAAAAAATATTCACAGGAAAAGACAAACCAAATTAAATATTTTGTGTACGGAATTATTTTATTAAATGTTCGAACAAACCATCATTTTGGGCCAAACAAAAGCCGAATCTGTTGTACAATTCTGTTCTGGTAGGCGCAAGGATAACTGGTGTTATCTGAGCACACAACTGAATAATTTTTGCTCTCAGTTCATCTAAATTGGTGGAACGTTCGAACTCATGCCGATATACCTCCGATTTTAGCATGCCCCTGAAATATAAATCGAGAGGTGCTACATCTGGTGATCGAGATGGCCAGTTGATTGTACCTCGCGTACAAATAAACCGATCGGGAAATAATTGATTCAAAAATGTAACCACCGTGCCTGCATTGTCGGCAGGACAACCATATTGTTGAAACCACACGTCGTTGAAGTAAATCGGAAGAGCGCGTGCAGGAATAATTTGCTTTTGCAAAAGTTGCAAATATTTTGCTGCATTTAAATTCCCTTCAATAGAAATGGGCCTTTGACGTTATCGCCTAAAAGTCCCGTCCACACATTTAATTTGCTTGGGTACTGTGTCCTCACAGCAATACTCAAATGTTCATTTTTACGAGACCAATAACGTACTACGGATGGGTTGTGTTTTCGATGAATTGAAAAGGACGATTCATCGGTAAATAACACCTTTTTTAGAAAGTCATTATTTACACGAAATGCCCTATTGCATTTTTCGACCATCGTTTCACAAAACTCCATACGTCTGAAATGGTCTCCAGGCGAAAGTTCTTGTGTGGTCTTGACTTTGAAACAATTATAACCGTTTCTCTTCAAAATATTCCTTACAGTTCTTTCATTCAAATTCACTTCATCGGCGATCTGTCTACTCGAACAAGGTGTCGTTTCTGCCAATGCACACACTTGTGTTTCTCTTATTTCCCATTCCTCGGGTATTTGTCTAGGATGCGGTAGTGGATTTGTGGGACAACATTTTTTGCAATATGCTGCCACACACCCAAAATTCTGAAATTTATTAATAATTGAAAGGACAGTCGCTTCCGTAGGTACAGGTCTATCTGCAAAAGCCACTATGAATAGATTTCTAGTATCTTGTACAGAATTACCCCCAAAGTACCACTAAACGATCTGTACTTTCTCTGCGGTTGTGTAAATAGGCGGCATGTTTCAAAAGGTAATAATTGTCACAGTCGTTTGTTTTCGCAACCACGGCTCGGCAAGAATGAGTCAAGTCCCTGTGCGCTGTGTCGCATTGCCACGTGGTCAGTTAATGCGTCGGGTGGAGTAACAGGAGGGGCGCACAGCAGTGCGTCTCTCTTGTTTATGTGGTATTATCATATCATTGCGTTCCTTGTTGCTCGTGTAGATTTCTGTCTATACCCCAGATAAATTGTTTCCGATACCACAGTTTATAGCTGAAGAAGCAGTTCGCTCACTTGGCCCAAATGCATGTTCCAAGGTAACATCCACTCCAGGATGCGCAGAAGACTGTACGCGGTTATCGGTCTTCGAAGTATCCGAAAAATGTCTGTATTAGTAACACAGTAACACGCGGTATGCGCGAGGGATACAAATCAGAGTTGCGCAGTGTACAAACGGGAACATAAAGATCAAAGTGCCGACGCCAAGTGAGCGAACTCATTCTTTAGCTTTAAACTGTGCCGATACTGTATGTGCTAGTAGTTCTGGACAGTCAATCAAGTTGTTCAGTAGCTTAAATGCGGAAATACATGAATGATATGCTCTTCGGTCTTCAAGTGATAGTAATCCAAAACATTTTAGTAGGATGTTGTTATCAATACTTTGGGGAGGGTACATCCAACTTCCATGCCATGTACTTTATAAATGTTATGTGAACTGATTCCAGTTTGTGTATATATGTATTATATCCTAGAGACCAGACTAAGGAGCAATATCCAATGCGTGACCTGACATAGGAGTTGAAAAGTGTTTCATAGCAATTTGTATTCGTGAAAACATCACAGTTGCTGAATATGAAGCTGGCAGAAGCTGTTGTTTCTGATATATGTGATGCAAAATTAAGTTTGTCATTGATCTTTGATGTGGTTTTCGTATTGTACGTTGTTGGTTTTGGGTCTCAATGTGATCGTTGAATATTTGCATTTCTGAATATTAAGGGATAGTTTATTTATAGAACACCAGTCATTAAGGTTCGCTAGGTCTTGTTGAAGTAGTTCACAGTCTCTTTGTGATTCTATGTTTCTGAAGATTTTCATGTCGTCTGCGAATAGTAAGAGATTGATGTCGATAATATTGCAGATATCGTTAATAAATAATGAACAAGAAGGGATGTCAAATTGCTTCCTTGGGGGGCACCACTTGATGCTACAAACTCGTAGGACCTATGACCCCTGTATTAAACAAATTGAATGCGGTGTATCAGATATGATTGAAAAAATGTTGGGAAATTTTTGTCAAACTCACATGATTATGTCCAGTTTGTGTAATAGTAATGAGTAGTAGAATAGGTATCTTAATTTTAATCGTAGATTTTTCAATTCACAAAATTCTTTCTATTCAATATTTAAATGAGAATGTTTTCCTTTTCGTCTGAGTCACGAATGTTAATTAAATGTGTAACTCCCATCCATTCGAACTTGATGATGATAAAAAGGATCATGATTCGATTCTTCATTGTTTCCTAAACAAACATACCCATTCACAACAGCTTCTATTCACCTACCATCTCAGTTAGCCAGCCATTGTTTGTTTTAGGAATTAACGGTTATCTATACAAATAACGTTTAAATACAAAATATTATCATAAGTATGTGTGAAACTTTACGGTGTCAGTAAACATTCGTGGTAATTATAGGGTTTCATTAATGAATACAGATAACTGAAGTAAAGTGCGGTTAGTTATTGAAATAATAATATTACGATTTGAGATGTGTATTTGGATTCTATCATTAGCAGCAAATGTAAATATTTGAAGTTATTTACACTAAGATTGATGATTTGAAGATCCAACTTTTACTGAAGTATTGTTTATATTGATTTCTGTACGGATTTTACTAGTATAATTTATCTTGGTCCTTATAATCCACCAGGAGTAGATCAAAGAAAATATTTTTTCAATAATAATAATTATTCTAATAATAATGACAGATTCCAATTACTGGACTGAGTAGTAATACATGAATATTATTTCCAAAAATTTATTTTTGAAGTCGCGAATATTAAAAAAAAATCATGAGCAAGGAAAAAAAATCCAGGAATGACTTGAGCACGTGTGATTTTCGGTTAGAGAATTTTACGTTAAAAATCATGATTATATTGAAGTACAAACTTGGATTTCCGAATAATTTATTTGACATTTTTGAGGTTGATTGTTATATCGTCGTGAATCCATTTAATTAGATAGTATTTTTAAATAAATCAACAAAAAATAATTAAATTATTGTCAGCGATGACTTAAACCTATTTCATACGTTTTATTCAGTACACGGCTTAAATAAGAGTTTGTCTTCAAAAATGTTTTTCTTTAGTAATTTTTTTTTTGCTTTTCAGTTAATTCGCCTTAATCTGTTCATTTCTAATGGAGCATTTATTAGAAGGTCTCTTGCTTGTAAGTTTTGAGCTGAAAGAAATCATGATCTCCGACCGCAAAAACTCTCACACACCAATTTGGAATATAATCTGACCATAATCACAAAACTCGTCCAGCATCCTGAAGTCGCCATTTTAAATTGATAGATTTTGACAAAAAATTCATAATCTCCGAACCTGAAGACCCCCATATACCAATTTTGAATAAAATATGACCATAATCAGAAAACTCGTCTTCCATTTTGTTGCCGCTATCTTGAATTAATGAATTTTGACGATGAATTCGACATCTCCGACCGCGAAAACCGCCGCATACCAATTCTGAACCGAATCGGACCAATATTACAAAATACTTCCCCCATTTTGAGGCCGCCATCTTGAACTTATGAATTTCGACAAAATATTCATGGTCTCCGGTTCCAAAAACATCAACTTACCAATTTTGAATAGAATCGGGTCATAAGCACAAAACTCGTCCGCCATCTTGGAGCCGCCATCTTGAATTTATTAGTTTTGACAAAAAATTCATAATTTCCGACCCCGAAAATCCTCACATACCAATTTTGAATGGAATCGGATCATAATTACAAAACTCGTCCGCCATCTTGAATTTATTACTGTTGACCAAGGATTCTCAATATTCGACCCCGAAAACCCTCACATACCAATTTTGAATCCAATCAGACCATAATTACAAATCTCGTCCGTCATTTTGGTGCCGCCATGTTGTTTTTTCCCTAACAAATATTCCATAAATCATTTTCACTAGAATTATGAACATCTGCCAAATTTCAGATCATTCGGACGACAAAATTCACTTGCAAGATTTGACTCTAGCGAACGAACTAACAAGTGAAACTAAATGAAAGCTTGTGAATAGCAACACCCACGTACCAGTTCAACTTCAATGGGCACGCTGACCTAATGTGCATCAATATGTCATTGTTAATGAAATGGATTCATTCATGAATAAACATTATTATTATAAATATTTGTTATGTCAAACCCAAACGTTCATATATTTCATTCTGTTCAGATTTTTTATCATTTTATTCATTTTATTGTCTCTTCAAATGTTTTTCAGCAGGAGTGAATATTTCATTGATAAAATATTGTTTGTTATGTTGAACCTGAATGTTGTTATATTTTATTCTATTCAGGTTTCTTTGGCATTTTTTTACATATCTTATTTCATCTACATGAACACAAAATATGAATGAACAGTCTATTCAATTTTCTAGAATATGCTCCTGAATTTTCGGAAAAAAATCATAAAATTGTTCAATATAACAGTATAATAATCAAAAATCTTTCACTCCTCAAACGTAGGTGCTTCTTTTACAACACTCTATATGAACCCATATCTAGTGGAGTCAATTTTCAATCATACCAGCAGCCGATACCAACATGTATATACTCGAAGTGAAACACCTTTCACTGTCATTAATAAATTACCGATTCAGGAAGGAACTTTATAAATATATACTGGTCATAAGGTGTATATATTTCATTTAGATCTGATGGCACCAAAGAAAAACTTCCTATCCCGCATCAGAATAACAACAAACTTACACCCATTATTACGTCTTAATTGCTTCAATATATTTCTTTTTAAAACAGTAAAAAGCAAAGTGAGTGATTATGTATTTCTTCAGGATAATCCATCGCCCTTATTAAAAAGAAGGTTTAGTGATGGTCAGTTGGAAGCATAAGCGCAGACTATAAAAACTATACGGGGCGATATAGCATACTAGACATAATGTGGAAACGAGGGTTAATTAAAAAATAATTACGTTATCGGACGTCATGTCTCAGCCCTCACCAATGACTTAAAAATGGAATAAATACAGGAAAGAATGGAGGAACTCAACAAAACCTATTGCCGTTTGTTTCACATTCCACAGTTACTGTTTCCTATACATTTCAAAACATAACAAAGAGATTGTCAGAAAATCCTTCAAAAGATAATGTATCCATATTACAGGAACGAAAATAGGTATCAAAATATTCAATTTTGGATTAACTACATACTTATAATGAATATCAGAATTTGTATGTATATGCAGGAAAACTTTTTGTCAGAACAAAAATTATATCGTTCGTTATATCCCGATGCATCTGACAACAATATGTATGGTGATAATGAATTATATCCGCGCATAGTGTTCCTCATGACGAAAAAAACGGAAACAATAATTTTTTTTTGCTCAATCGCCTCTTTTGCTGTCAAAACTTATGACAAAAATATGTTTTTCTTATGAGGGGCTGGTTGAAAAAACTGTTTCGAGTTTTTTTTGCGGAATTGCTCTGAAAACGACGACGAGAATCATGGTGAAAATAAAAATAAATTGTCACAAAGGGGCGGTTTTTAAATCAGATCCAAGCCTTTTTTCGCGGAATTGCTTTTAAGGCTGACGAGAAACAGGGGGAAAATATTTAAAAAATCTTGTCAAAAGAGGTGGTTTTGAGAAAGGATGGTTCAAAGAAAACATCAGATTCGCGCCTTTTTTCGCGGAATTGCTTCTAAGACTGACGGGAATTGGGGGAAAAATATTTAAATAATCTTGTCATAAAGGGGTGGTTCGAAAAATAAATCAAATTCGAGCTTTTTTTTCGCGCGCGGAATTGCTTCTGAGGCTGAGACCCATAAGAATCATGGGAATAATATTAAAAAACGTGTCACAAAGGGGTGTTATTTAGAAGGGGTGGTTAAATAATAAAATCAGATTTGGGCCTACTTTTTGCTGAATTGTTTTCATAGCTCACGAGATCCATAGGAAATATATTCGCAAGAGGTTGGCTTCAAAAGGGGTAACTTTGGTATTAGATCAAATGATGACTTTTTGAATATTTTACTTTAATTAGCCAAATCAGTATCCAAAATCTTCTTAAAATATTGTTTATAATATAGAGAGTCACATTCTAGCAAAAAAGTCGTTCTTCCACAAAAAAAGGTAGGTTATGAACTATGACACGTGTTTCGCTTTTGCAAGTGGATATAATACATATTACTGGAACTTTAAGACATTTTGCCGGTAAACTTTGAGTGAAATTGTATTCTATAAATAACTACTAAATTCCTGGAGTTGTAAGGGTATGTAAATGAATTTCCACCATGGATTGTGCCTATCGAGTTGATGAATTGTAGAGCAATTTTTTTGGTCATTATGATTCTGGAAACATGGTGGCTTGAAGATCTATTAAATATAAGTAAAGTCGATTTCATTTAAGACATTTTGATTGGTATAATTTAGCAGTAGTTGCAGTTGGAAACTCTGATCAAATACAAATTTCATCCAAATAAATTGTGTTTATGAATGCATTTGATGAACCTGTTTTGGTTTCTATTATTCGATTGGTGTAAGATCCTTTCAATCTTCCAAACAATAGGTACAATCTAACGATGTTTCTTGTAACCAAATCGTAAAAAGTCAGTGAACTGAAGCAAGCTTTATTACAACTGTCTTCCGTTACCGCTAGAAAAAAATAATTAACTACATGACGACTGCGGCATACACCGATAGTCGTCATACAGGTCATAACAGACATTCATTTAGATCTGAGGGCAGTTCTGAAAAACTACGTATCCCGCATATTTCAACTTAGACCATTATTTTACACCGATATAAACTGATGTATGGATTAATTTTCCCGTAATTCATTACAACGCAGTATAATGAGTAATTACAATATTTTTTGAATAAATTAATGAAGAAATATGCATCACGCATACTAAGTAGAAATGAAGTGCCGCTGAAGATTGTCAGTTGATTTCATAGGCGCGGGTTACGGAAAAATAATGGGGGCAAATTATTGAAGATCAAACTTGAGAAAGCTGAAATGTTCATGTGTTTATTTATATATATTGTAGTTCAGTTGTTACAAGAGTGACATTGTCAAAATATAAATTTATCTTTCTCTGAGTTTTCACCATTTATTATTCCATTGAAATTCAGTTACTTCAATTCTAATTACACCTTGAATCAAAATATTGGTAGAAATAATTCATGGAAGTATTCTAAGTGACGTTGGAGAAAGTTGATCAGCATTACAATTTCAATTGCGGCTTTTCAAATACTTGATAAATCATTACTGCGTATTTACACTTCGCGGTGGCTGATTCTCGATCCATTCGACAGCCCTTGATCATTCGTAACTTTCTTTCAAACCGACAATCTAGCGGTTTCTGCGGTCGGAGATTATGACTTTTCTGTCAAAATTCAACAATTTGAGATGGCGAAGGAGTTTTGTGATTTATGGTGTAAATCTATCTATTGTTTGATAATACAAGGTGACCCAGGGGTGCGTGCAAGCTCCATAACTTTTTTTTTCTAGCCAAGCCATCGACTTGATTTTTTTTCAAACGATAGGTCCGACATTGAGACACATTCTAAAAATATTTCTATTTATATACATGATGTCCCAAAATAAGATACACAACTGAATTCACTTTCTTTTGTGTGCAGCCCCCATTTTTATAAAATATTTGGATTCGTCACTGAATTATCGATATAACGCACCAGGATTTCTTGGACTCATCTGCAATAGTTTTTGACTTTATATATACAGGGTGTTAGTGAATAAGTGCGAAAAACTTCAGGGGGTTATTCTGCATAGAAAAATAATGATAGTTTGCTCTATAATTTTTGTCCGCAAATGCTTCGTTTACCGAGATACGGGGTGTTAACATTTTTCTTAAAAACTGACTATTTATTTATTGCTCTGAATCCGGTCGAGATATGCAGATGAAATTTGGTGAGTTCTAAGAGGTAGTTATTGCGCATTTTTTGACATACAATTAAGAATTTCATGTTCATCATTGGCGCGCATACGGGTAATGATCACAAATTTTTAAAAGAAAAAAATGGTAAGCCATTGAGATATTTCAAATTGGAAATCATTTTTAAAATTCCTCGTTCAATTTGTGACAAAAAATTTCTCCTGCCTTTTTAAAAAAATAAAACATCTTAACGCGTATTTTTCATTTATTCAATACATTATCAAAAACTATCTAATACAATAACGTTAAACCAGAACAATAACAGAAAATTATACAAATAAATAGTTGCAAAGCTACAACAAATGTTCAAAATGACCTCCCTCAGACGTGATACAAGATTCAACTCTTCGCCTCATTGATTGTCGTATTCGCGCAAATATTCCTGGTGTATTTCTTATTGTCTCACAACCGGCTATATTTCGATTCCTCAGGTCTTCAACATTTTCGACGAGAGAGGAATAAAGACTAAAGAAAACCCCAAATTCAAAAATCTAGAGGATTCAAATCCGGAGATCGAGCAGGTCAATGTTCCGTACCTCCCCTACCTATCCAACGATTTGGATATACTGTGTCTGAGTGAATACGTACCATAATGTTGAAATGGACTGGTGCATCATCATGCATGTTAGTCGTTGTGGAAGGTTATGTGGACCGATTAAATGATCATCAAGTACCCCAAGCCATACATTTATTGAAAACTGATGCTGAAAATGAGCTTCAAAGATTCCATGTGGATTTTCCTCAGCCCAGAGGTGAGGTGAGGAAATTTCGTATACACTGTCGTCCAAAATTAGCCATTCAAAAAATTAGGAATTTGAGCGAGTTGATGATGAATTCAAAGGCAAAAAAACCAGGCGCGGAAAGAAGTCTCTAGGTAGTAGAGCCTACACACGTTGAATATGAAACGGATACAATTGCTGTTCTTTGAGAATTTTAAATACAGTGAAGTTGCTTACATTCAGTATGTTGGCAATATTTAGAGTTCTTGTTTCAGGTGACTCCGCAATTAACTCGAGAACTGCTTTTTCTAGTTGCACAGTTCGTACTTCTCCAGGGCAGTCAGCCGTTTGTTTCTTAAATGTACCATTTCCGCGCAAACGTTGATGAAGACGAGCAAATATTGTGTGATGGGGTACCCTACGTCCTGGATACAACTCAGCATACAATCGTCGAACTTGCCGACCATTACCATTATTTCGACCATAGACAAAATGCATGTCTGACAATTCCGCATTTTTATATTTTTTTATTTTTTCGATAAAAGAAAAATTAATTACTTATTATCATTAATGTTATACCAAATTAAAAGCTTAAAAATGAAAAAACGCTAATTTGACATTTCGCTGAAATATTCGTATTTAACAGAATGTTGACAGTAGCATCGCTACTAGATAATATATTGAAGAAATGACAAATACGCGTTAAGATGTTTTATTTTTTGCATAAAAACGGAGCCCCATACGAAAAAGAAGGTTAGATTTTTTTTGTCACAAATTGAACGAGGAATTAAAAAATGATTCTTTATTTGAAATATCTCAGTGCCGTACTAATTTTGTCTTAAAAAAATTTGAGATCATTACTCGTATGCTCGCCAATGATAAACATACAATTTTTAATTGTAAGACAAAACATGCCCAATAACTACCTCTTAAAATTACTATCAATCCGGACGTCCATCGTCCTAATGTATTTAATAGGTTTTCACGACGTTTCGAATGCTTGTATCTGCAATCCTCTTCAGGTGAATACCTGTACCAGTATTCACCTGAAGACGATTGCAGATACAAGCATTCGAAACGTCGGAAAACTTTTAAAGACATTAAGACGATGGACGTCCGAAATGATAGTAATCAAGTTACCACATCGTCTACAACCTTCAAACATACCTCTTAAAACTCTCCAAATTTTATTCCCATATCTCGACCGGTTTCAGAGCAATAGATAAATATTTAATTTTCAAGAAAAACTTTAACACCCCGTATCTCGGAAAACGAAGCATTTGCGGACAAAAGTTATATAGCAAACTGTCATTATTTTTTCATGCAGAACCATCCCCTAAAGTTTGTCGCACTCATTCATTAACACCCTGTATGTGCCAACCTAGAATGAATATAGAATATCAATAGGTGGTTCTATCATTGTTGTGAGATGTTTGTATCAGAAAAATGATATTGGTATTGAAGGTAATGGCTAGTGGCAGATTTGCTACGACCTGATTAGATATATTGTCTTTATTGCCCTGCTCCTCGGGGCATTGCTTTTTGGGAAATTATCCCACCTATTAATATATTTCAAACATTTGAATTTCAAATATTTATTAGGTTAAGATTTCATACATATGTATTTCGAAATTAACGTTTGTGGCATGTAAATATTTCAGTTTTGCTGAAGCAATTCTACTAATCATACCTACCTACAAAGTACAGGTATTTCCCTAAATTAACAAATGTCCCCTATTCACAAATTGGCGAACAACTTTTCTGATCGGATCACAAATTCCAATAATCATCATAAAGCCCTTGAAATGTTATCATTATTACAAGACAATTTAATAACTTCATTAGGTAAACCAAATCAGGTAAACCAAATCACCTCAAGGGTAATTCCTGGCAATATTCCTCGACAATTATCAGACTGAAGTACTTAAAGTACCTACTTGCAATTGGCTGGGATATAATAGTGAGTCCCCCGACGTCATTATTATCAGTTGAGTTCAATCAATCATTCAGTACCAGTTCCAGTTGGAGTTTAAGTTCAAATTGCGGTTAGCTACTCCCTCGGCACAGATAAGTTCAGACGAGTTGAGTTGAGTTCAGTTATTCTCTCTCGGGGTACTTCAATACAGAGTCACAACTCGTCGTTCAATTCAAGTTTTCAACACTATAGCTCGATACAATACATTGTTATTTCACAACTCTCAAACAATTCGTAGCCATCTACCAACTTTTAATTTTTATATTCGGATGAGGCCGTATTCTTGAATCTACACCACGATTGGGCAAGGTGAAACAGCCAATTATTTGTGCTGAAGGAAAAATTTGTTTGATTGCTTTTTGGATGCCCTTCTCAAAATCGATAGCATTTTTGTTATTTTTTTTTGTAACACCATTATGTTTACAAATATTTATTATTAATTTAAATAAGTTTTTATACGTATCTGAGCAGTTATCAGTTGAAAATTAAAAAATAAATAACTGTCACTGTCACAGAAGCAAAACAACTCTAAATAAAAGTAATTATTTTTGGTTTTCCCATTTCACTTACACGAACAAGGGATAACGCAGGTAGTCCCCGGAAACCAAATCAATAATGTCCTGTTTGGGATTGGGAACTGAATTACTTATTATTATCAAGCATCTCAAATAAATTGTCTAATTTATTACCTGACGGGAACCAAACTACCAACACCCTCAGGGAGGGAAGGACTATAAAAAGACGCACTCTCAATTGTAATTCCATAGAACAACAATAGTTGAAAGAAAAATTGAATTACCTTTTCAACGATGTGCCTTTCGCAATTTTCAAGTTGATGTGCCCCCAGCGCCCTCTGTCGAGTAATTGTAACGTTTTCTCAAAAAGTAGGACCATTCAATATATTTCATGTCTCATTGTTTCACATCAAACTGTTCAAAAGTTATCGAGGTGAGGGTACCATTCAGATTCGCACTTATACTTCACATTCCAAAAAAATAGGATGGTTGAAAAGAGAATTGAATTATCTGTTCAACGATGTGCCATATGACCCCCCCCCATGCTTTTAGACATTCTTAAGTTGATGTGCCCCCCCTCGCCGTCTATCGAGTAATCAGAATGATTTTAATTTCAATAAAAACTTTTTAACAAAAAATTAAACCGACGAAATACGGAACTGAAAAGTAAAAAATAAAATAAACCTTCTTAGTCTCAGTAACTAAGCTCCTAAACTAATGTGAGTAACTAATTTTGAGTCGGCGCCAAACAAACAAGCAAATGAATTAGGTAAGGCGTAGAATGATGGCATCGAGTTGCGCGTGGACATTCTGATAATTTTTTTGAAGTAATTTAATGATGTTCGTTGATTGTTTGTTTGGCGCCGACTCAAAATTAGTTACTTACATTAGTTTATTTTATTTTTTACTTTTCAGTTCCGTATTTCGTCGGTTTCATTTTTTGTTAAAAAGTTTTAATTTTTCAATTTTTTATGGCTAAAATATACTAATTACTACCTACTTGTTTTTTGATTACTTCCAAAATACTTACTTACCCACCTTACTTCAACTATTACCAGTTAAATAATATGATTATCTATTTTTACTCTTTGTTGTAATATAAATTATTTTTGTTGTTCTGGTAAGTTCATTTCATTACTTTGTATATGATTCCATCCTCTCATAGAATATAATTGTTTTGACGGATGTGGAACAGAAATAATGTCAGTAGCGATCTGTCATTGTCAACTACGTATGTGTGTGCCAATGTTCATAAGTGAAAAATCAATTATCCCCTATTTTTCTACCCGTAAGGGTATATAATTCCATTCGAAATCTAAATATAAGGTATACCCTATCTATTAAAAAAAGAATCATCCAAATCGAAGAACCCAGTACAAAGTTATGCCTGACAGAATCGGTTATCGGACCAGAATTCAGAGGGTGAGTGATCAATATCCTTCATTTCGCTACCCTTAGGGCTGGATTTCATCTTTTAAATTCAAATGGGACCACCTTCGAAGTACACCCTTTCCACTGAGAAAAGAATTATCGGAATCGGACGCCTCAGTAAAACGTTCTGCGTGATCATACGGGTCGACTAGAGAACCCCTTCCTTTTTGGTTTCGTCGGTTAAAAAGTAGTATCGGTGATATCATTCAAAATTGTTTATGACCCATTGTTCTATGTCGAACCGTTCAAAACTTAAGAGGGGGGAGGGACTATAAAAAGTCGCACTGTATAATGAAATTTTTTGAGAGGAGGTGTATTTCATAATTTCTTCACATTTAATGTGTTTTGAAGCTTATGTGATTTGCAGAAACCTTCAAAAATGAATTGTTTCTGTGAATATTATTTCAGACCGATGCACGGTACTCTTTTTTCGGTCAATACACTTTGTGCAGATTCCATCACTTTTTTTACACGCTTTCTATTAGCTTCACTTGTATGTTTGTTTGTAACCGAGTCCTTTGGATGTGATTTTGACCCCCTTCTAGACGTACGAATGATTTGAAATTTGGCATGTGTACATAATTCCGGTGACTATGCATTAAGAAGTTTCTGTTTGAATATGGCGAGGTTTTGTGATTATGGTCCGATTCGCTTCAAAATTGTTATCTGAAGGTTTTCGTGGTCAGAGATTGTGATTCTTTTGTCAAAACTGAAAAATTCAAGATGGCGGCTCCAAAATGGTAGACGAGTTTTGTGATTATGGTCCGATTCTATTCAAAATTGGTATGTGGGGGTCACTGGGGTCAGAGATTGTGATTCTTTTGTAAAAATTTAGAAATTCTAGATGGCGGCTCCAAAATGGCGGACGAGTTTTGTGATTATGGTCCAATTCTATTCAAAATTGGTATGTGGGGGTTTTTGGGGTCGGAGATTATGATTATTTTGTCATAATTGAAGGATTCAAGATGGCGGCTCCAAATGGCGGACGAGTTTTGTGATTATGGTCCGATTCTATTCAAAATTGGAGAATAATAGTTGAAAAAATTAAATAATTATAATAGTTTGAAAAACTAAAAAACACGCTTTGATTGAATACAAAACTAAAAAGTTGAAAATAAATAATAGTTTAAAAACTAAAAAACACTCTTTAATAGAAAACTAAACTAAAGAGTAGAAAATAATTTTAAATGAGTTTGAAATAAGAATACAGTGATTAACAACAAATTTATTTCATAGTAAAAAAGCGTGGGTGCTTTTTAAGATATTTTCATAATGATTCTACTTTTACCAATATCTGTCCATGAAATATTAACAACAATTGACATCAAGCCCCCCACGATTTTTTACGATGATATACATTTGTTGTTAATCACTGTATTCTAATTTCAAACTCATTTAAAATTATTTTCTACTTTTTAGTTTAGTTTTCTATTGAAGCGTGTTTTTTAGTTTTCAAACTATTATTCATTTGCCAGTATAATTGTTCAGACTATAACAACATTCCAAGACTTTTGTGGAGTCCTGCAACACTGCCGTCTGCCGCCATCAATCATTGAGATTTTTCTAGAGTGTACCTCTCTCACTCAGATAACAATATATTCTGTTCTTTGTTTTACTCATAGGTGAGTATAGATTTACATTTCCATTGAGTTATTGTCATGCTACGAAAAATGTAGATTTTATTGTTCGTACTTCTTAATGACAAGTAAAGTCAAACACTTGGAGTTGAATTTCATTTTTTAACAAAGTAAGGAGATCAAAAGCGGACGATAAGTCCCAAAGTTCCGACAATGAGCATAGGGATGCTGTAACTGAGATGTAATCCATTGGAATAGTTTGGCAACAGTGTCGTGACACGACACTGTTGCCACTGTTGTCACTGGAGGTGGAGGTTTGCACGTCAGTTTTCCTTAGGATATGTTTATAATAATTCCCCCTCTGGTACAATTCAGACTTACTGATATCATAAAACCCCCAGCGTTTGTTTGGCTGTGTAGTTTGTTCGACGCTTCATTATCGACATAGGTCTGACTAAGGGTTTCGCGTTAGTATTTGACCGATGCGCTACGACCTTCTTAGAACTTCTGCTTTTCCAGGAATATAGTGATGAAAGCATTCCGTCTATCTTTGATTTCCTTGGAAATTTGTTTTTTTTGCAGCGTTTGTCCAGCAACGTACTCCATCGCCCTTGGCGCGCAGTGTATGTCACTCAGGTTAACCATGGATGAGATTTAGGTTCATCCTCGATATATCTCACGATTGTGAAAATTTCAAAATTCTATTCCAAAAATTACGGTAGATACGGGGGTGTTTCCATGAAAAGTGAGACAAATTCGGATTTTTCAGAACTTAAAATTTTTCAGCGAAAATATGGATTGTTACTGGAGTTGATGTCGTGATCATGAATTCGTAGGAATTTTGAGCCTATCTTGCCCCCTAATATTATTTTTCTTAAAAATGTATATATCCATCGCTCCGGGCGCGCAGTGTATGTCACTCAGGTTAACCCAAGAAGAGATTTAGACTCATTCTTGGTATATACAGGGTGTTAGTGTGCGATAAACTTCAGGGGGTGATTCTGCATGAAAAAATAATTACAGTTTGGTATACAGTGCTTCTCAAAAGTTATCTCCCCCCCTCTTATTTTTGGAACGATTATACATAAACAAGTGAAATTTGGAAACTGAATATAAGAGGTTGTAAACTACCCTACTAGTGATGATAGATGACGAAATCGTCAAAGATGACGTCACAAGGCCATTGTGACCAATAATTTTAAATGGAACCCTACGGCAAGCGATACCTCTTTTGAAAGGTATCGAAAAAACCTATTCAATGATACTAATTTTGTTTGTGTTTATGGCAGTTTTAATGGCTCATTAGTAAACATTAAAATTTAAATTCCATTCAGTATGATATCAATTACAGATTTAAGAATCAGTATCTACTTGAAGAAATTGCTCCATTCACTTCCTGACAGTGAAATATCCTATTTTTGAACTCTTCACGTACTTTTGCAAATGTGTCTGCGGAAACAGCCTCACATTCTGCAACAATACGTTGTTTTAAAACGTCGATATTGTCAGATTCAGTGGCGTAAACCTTCGATTCAAGGTACCTTCACAGAAAAAAATCCAAAGCTGTGAGGTCCGGTGATCGAGCTGGCCATTCCGTTGAACCTCGTCGTAGGAATGTTTTTTCTAAATTGCCGAATTCATCTGGATTATCTTCCAAAATTTCAACGGTTAACGGTTCTATTGCGTTTTGCAACAGCTCCGGATAAACCTCACCAGTTAAATTAGTATTTAAAAAAAGAGGCCCAACGATGTGGTTTCCCAGGATACCTGCCCAAACATTCACCTTCTGGGGAAATTGGGTATGTGTTTCACGGAACAGGTGAGGATTTGCGTCACTCCAATACCTCACATTCTGTGTATTTACATTTCCATTTAGATAGAAAGTACTTTCGTCACTGAAACAAATTGTTTTGACAAAGTTTGGCTGTTGGTTAATTTTAGTTTCCATATTTTCACAAAACAAAATTCTAGTCTTCGGTCTGGGTCGTCGTCTGAGAGTTGATAAACCATTTTTTATTTGTATGGATGAAATTTGTTTTTTTTTTCAACACCCTGTGTGCTGTACTTCGACTGACTTCACAAGTAGACGCAACGTGAGTTGTTGAAGAAGTAGGATTAACTATTACCTCTGCCAGTATACCAATTTTTTTCTCATCAGAAATGTGTGGTCTGCCAGATCGTTTCGCATCATTAATACTACCCCTTGTTACAAACTTACGAAGAAGCTCCCTTACATAAGTCCTCGAAACGGGGCGATCGGGCAACCTCTCATTAAAAATGTGTTCTGCTGCATGAATATTTTGTCCAGTTTCACCAAGAATTAGGATCGGTGCTACTTTATCACCTAAAGCATGTACCATTTCTCTTCTTGAAGCACTTAAATGTTCGGCTCACAACAGTTTAACAAATAATTAAAATGTACAAAAATATTAAAAGTACCAAAAGCTGCTGAAACAGTTAAACGTTCGATCAACAATCCACAAATTATTAAATGTACAAAAACTTGGACAATTACAAAAACGTCGAATTAGGGAGACTAACAAAAACGTCAGCTTATTTGACAACTATCCAGAGGCGGAGCTTGAATTTTGAATTTTAGTATTAACTGATTTAATTCATCACAGCTTTGCGTTTTTTGAAAGCGAGTTGCCAAAACTGCCATAAACACAAACAAAATTGAATAGGTTTTTTCGATACCTTTTAAAAGAGTTGTCGCTTGCCGTAGGGTTCCATTCAAAATTATTGGTCACAATGGCCTTGTGACGTCATCTATTTCGTCATCTATCATCACTAGTAGGGATGTTTACAACCTTTAATATTCAGTTTCCAAATTTCACTTGTTTATGTATAATCGTTCCAAAAATAAGAGGGGGGGAGGGGACTTCTGAGAAGCACTGTATAACTTTTGTCCGCAAATGCTTCGTATTCCGAGATACGGGGTGTTGGAGTTTTTCTTAAAAACTGACTATTTATTTATTGCTCTGAAACCGGTCGAGATATACGAATGAAATTTGGTGAGTTTGAAGAGGTATTTATTGCGCATTTTTTGACATGTAATTAGGAATTGTATGTTCATCATACGGGTAATAATCTCAATCTTTTTTAAGAAAAAATGGTATGCCACTGAGATATTTCAAATCTAAAATCACTTTTGAATTCCTAGTTCAATTCGCGACGAAAAATCTATCCTGCCTTTATGCAAAAAATTAAACATCTTAACGCGTATTTGTCATTAATTTAATACATTATCTAGTAGCGATGCTAGTAGACTACTGTCAACATTCTGTTAAATACGAATATTTCAACGAAATGTCAAATTAGCGTTTCTTCATTTTTAAGCTTTTCGTTTGGTATAACATTAATGATAATGAGGAATTAATTTTTCTTTCATCGAAAAGAATGGAAAATGCGGAATTGTCAGACATGCATTTTGTCTATGGTGGAAGTAATGGAAATGGTCGGCAAGCACGACGATTGTATGCTGAGTTGTAACCAGGACGTAGGTTACCCCATCACACAATATTTGCCCGTCTTCACCAACGTTTGCATGAATATGGCTTATTTAAGAAACAAACGGCTGACTGCGGGCGCCCTCGATAAGTACGAACTGTACAACCAGAAGAAGCAGTTTTCGAGTTAATTGCGGAGCCACCGGAAACAAATACTCGAAAAATTGTTAACATACTGAATGTAAGCAACTCAACCGTATTTTAAATTCTTAAAGAACAGCTATTGTGTCCGTTTTATATTCAACGTGTGCAAGCTCTACTACCTAGATACTTTTTTCCGCGCCTAGTTTTTTGCCATTGGATTCTTCATCAAATCGCTCAAATTCCTTATTTTTTTAAATAGCGTTTCGTTTACTGACGAGACTAATTTTGGACGACAGTGTATACGAAATTTCCATAACAATCACCTCTGCGCTGAGGAAAATCCACATGGAATCTTTGAAGCTCATATTCAGCATCAGTTTTCAGTAAATGTATGGCTTGGGTATCTTGATGACTTGATGACTTGATGATCATTTAATCGGTTCATTTTTCCTCCCACAACGACTAACAGGCGACTCTTACCTCAATTTCCTACAGAAGGAGTTACCTGTTCTTCTTGAAGAATTTCCCCTACAGCTGAGACAACACTTCTGGTTCATGCATCATGGTGCATCAGTCCATTCTAGCATTATTGTACGTAATCACTTGGTTACAGTATATCCAAATCGTTGGATGGGTAGGTGAAGTAAAGAACATTGGCCTGCTCGATCTCCGGATTTGAATCCTCTAGATTTTTGCGTTTGGGGTTTTCTTAAGTCATTAGTTTATTCCCCTCCCGTCGAAAATTTTGAAGACCTGAGGAATCGAATTATAGCCGGCTGTGAGACAATAAGAAATATTTGCTCAAATACGACAATCAATGAGGCGAAGAGTTGAATCTTGTATCACGTCTGAGGGAGGTCATTTTGAACATTTGTTGTAGCTCATCAGGATGTCATTTGGTGATTCTGTTTTTTCTCCGCAGATCCTGCGGGTGCTGCCTTCCTTAAGGTTTCTGTCTTCTGAAGGTTTCGGCATTATTTCACTCATGAGATTTTTCGTTATGTTGTTGCAAGTTTCCATTACAATGTTTTGCACTGTGCAATGCCCCATTCGGTTACTAAATGATATGGTTCTTAAAGAATCTCCAGTACCCAAAACAAACCAAATTCGTGTAAAGAAACGTTATTATATGATATTGTGAAGTTTATAAATTCAAGACAAAGGACCTCGCACTTCATCAATGGGAAATTGGCTTTTGGTGAATTGCTCTAATTTTTTATATATTTCAGAACTCGTGATGCTGATCAAATCTCTCCATTGCAACACCGCTCTAAATTCAACAATTTAGGTGATATAGGGTGCTAAAGATAACTTTCCCAAAATTTCAAATGGCTATTGTGAAGAGACTTTTTCGAATATATAGTGATCCCCTTTAATGGCTAGAGCCTTCTATCGTTTAAGTTAAAAATATTTCTCGCTTTCTTGGATCTTTGCTTGTTGCTGTACTGAAAGTTTCTGACATTGTGCCAATACTTATTCCTCTTTGTTGAGATTCTCCTGAAAGTAGGATTCTCTCAGTTCGCCAAATAGAGGTGGCCCGATCAGTGACGTTGATAATCGTGGAGAGTTGTTATCACAATAAATTGAATTATTATAATACCATTGATAACTGTTATCATTATTTTACTACATTTTCTATTCATAAACTATGCGTCGCACCTCGTTTGAGAAAAATACCGGCGCTCATGACGGAAATGGCCGTGTTAAGTGCCCCGATAAGTGTTGTTCAAGAAGTGTACAGGTGTCTCCTTGAAGTCGACTCAACATGCAAGGGATGTTTGATACCCAACCAGTCCGGAAGTCCGTTAATTGCGTCAAAACACGTGTGATATAATATTTGAGTCGTGTTCATGGGAATTTTTTTCCTGGTCACTCCTAACTAGTTTGTGTATGAATATATAAAAACAGTAATTTTCGAGTTTTTTAGAAGACGTCAATTTTAACTGATCATATGAAAATTTTGATGCTTTCTTGGAAAAATGTCTGGAATTTTGAAGATAACTGTGAATTATCGACTTGTGAAAAAATTCTTTAACCAATTTCACAAAATGAAGTATAATTTTTTGTTAATTTAATAAGAATAATTTCATAATTTGTAATATTTTTTTTTTTTTTTTTAAAATGTTTTGTTTTTTGTAAATGAAAATGGAGACGAAAAAGAAAATTGCGTAGGAAAAATTAAAACTGCAGAGACATTTAATATTAAGGATAACTACCAGCGTTAAATGAATATACAAAAATCCGATGGAGCGTATAGAAAAGGCAGATTTTAGAATTTAATTAGTGATTCTGAAAAAGTCATCCATCAAGCACGAATCATGTGTCCGAAAAATAGGACCTCCATAAACTGAAAAACACAAACAGCATTTCTATTGTAGTATAACCCTCAAACTCTAGAATAAAAAATTGGAGAAGAGTTCAAATCTCTCTGAAGGCTTTCATTATTTTTATGTAATCTGGATCAAAGAAACAGAAATTCTATTTTTGTATAAACTTAAACTTAAAAATCAAAAGTTGGTGGAGAATCCAAACCTACATGAATTCTTCCCAATATTTCTATGCACCAGACGATATAGACAGTACTTACTTGGGTTTCAATCCTAATATCACTCAGAGAAATAGCATCTGATATTTAACTTTGAAATCAAGAAATGTCAAATATAAGTCAGAAAGTGCACGCATTGAATGACAAACTGTATCCCTTTAAATAAATAACAAAACCATATATATTATGCAAATTGATAAAATAGAGATGTTCAAGATATTTCAACGCGACAATTTTAGTATAGGTATAAAATTGTAAAATAGCGTAACACAAAATGTGAATATACAGTGTGGAAAAGCCTAATGGAATAAATTTGTTATTTCAGTTATTGTGTACATTTATAAAAAAATCCGAGATACATCAATTCCAGATTTTGAAATGTCATCCTGCAATGACAAAATTTCATCCCTACTTTGAAGGGGTTCAAGTGACAATTACAACCCCCAAATTTTTAAATGGAAAGTAGGGGCATGTGATACATCATTCAAAAGGTCTCTCCATTCTCTAGGCAAAAATGTTATTTTTTTCGAATTCTTTGCAGAAAAAAAAAATCATCTAAATAAAGTAATTCGCTTCAATACGCTTTAAAACTAATACTAATACCATTTCTTGATAATGAGACAGTGAGAAATAGTAAATTGTACCCTATAGTTTTTCTACGACTATTTTAATCATAACATTAGTAATCTGTTATCTTATCATATACTCTCATGCCGTCATTGAAAATACAAATATTAAAAAATATTATAAAAATCAAACATTACTCTAATTGATTTCGTTAAAAAAAATACAATTTGAAGAATTCTCCAGCGTGAAAAATCCGGGACAACCCTGAATTAACACTTCTATCCAATCTCAATCTACAATATCAGATTAGGTGGTATCAAATTTAGAATATCACTGTTAGCATCACCACTCATTTAGGTACTGTCCTGATTATTTCATGTTTTGAAATTAATTTTATGAAAACTACCAAATGTCAAAAAAAATATAATCAGACAGATGTCAATAGATTTGATTCGATCTCATATTATCTATCATCATGAAATTCGTTATTATAATGACAGTCTAGGGCCCATTGAAATAGTTACCATGGCAATGTTAGTTTTGTTTCAATTGTTGTGGGATTATAACCGCATGACAGTAGTTGTCAGAGTTATACTTGTCATTTGAATTTCGTCAACTGCAATTCAGAAACATGGTTCATTTAACAGAAATGCACAAAATAACAGTTCTGCAGATGATTAGAAGACAGTTTTATTTAAGATTAGGATATTGCCAAGACGTTCGAGGTGAGGATTTTGAACACTTCCTACGTTGACATTCTTGTTATTTTTTGTTTTCCACATCATCAGGAACTAAACTGATTATTTTATTTTTTCTTGTTAATTTTTGAAACAAATTCGAAAAATATCACATTTTTGGATAGAGAATGAGAAGACCTTTTAAATGATGTATCACATGCCCCTACTTCCCATTAAAAAATTTGGGGGTTGCAACTGTCACTCGAAGGGGGTTGAAAGTAGGGATGAAATTTTGTCATTGCAGGATGTCATTTCTAAATCTAAAATTGTCTTATTTCGGGACTTTTTAAAAAAATGCACAACAATTGAAATAATGAATTTATTCCATTTGGCTGGTCCACACTGTAAGTATATGAGGTTTGAGAAAAAGAGGAACGTTGACAACAGCAGCAAAACAAAAATTACACACAGAAAGAAGATAGAAAAAAAAGTGTGACTGTAGAATAGTTTACTCATCGGAAAATTTTGTTTTTCTCCTTTGTTGTTTAGGTCAAAATACAATAATGTTCTGTTTGTCGGAGGAAAGAACACTCAAATAGTATCTGGTTGACACTAGCGAATAAACTTCAGAAGAAAGATGCATACAGGGTGGACAAAAATCTATCATTCTCATGAGTGGTAATTTACAGAGATTTTTGATTTTTTCGTTTGTGTGTACAACTTAGAGAAAAAAATAAAGAAAACAAAAGTTGTAGAGCTTAAAAATCAAATTATCAAAAAGCACAAACATTTGCGATACCATTTTTTTAATAATCTACATTTTGTGGACGTCGCATATAAAGTAAGTCTCTAATATATCCCCACAAGAATAAATCTAGTGGAGTCATATCTGGACTTCGAGCTGGCCATGGTGTTGGACCCTTATTTCAAATCCATTTCTCATTAAGAGGGTCATCCGAATATTAGGTAATTATTCTATTATTATGCTGAGGTGCCCCATCTCCAAGAGATTCGGTAACACATGTTGGAGGAAAAGCAAGTACCTCTCTCCATTGAGAATTCCGTCGTGAAAATGAGGTCCTATCAAATAACCATCAAGATTCCGATCCAAAAATTAACCCCCCACACAGATTGATACTTCGTTTCTTGAATCCAATGAGGGTTCACGTCAGACGAATAGTGATAATTTTTTCTTTAATTTAATAATCTGTCCATTATGCCACAAATTCCTTCTTCATGATTTTTCTCGGACAATAATTTTCCACCTTCACAGTGACAATTATGTTTGTTTATTATACCGTTGTTATGGAAATGGCTTTCATCACTCCATAATATTTTGTTCAGAAACTGAAAATCATCTTGAATACGGATGGACAAACATGCAATGAAGTTCAATCTCCCATCAGCATCTCCCAAATATGGGAATAGATTATAGTTATGAACAATTAACAATAAAGATTAATACCTGGCTGTACTCCTTGGACCAGATGTATTTTGTAGGGATGGAATTGTTTTTTTTGACATAGTACGTTGTATTGACGATTTCGAAATGTCACAATCCATTGCTACTTGTCTGGTAGAACTATAGGGTTCCAATACCATTTGACCTAGCACTGCAACAGTGTGATTCTCATCTGTAGCCGTTTTTGTTTTTTCTCTTCTTTTCATTAAAACATACATTTGGTGCCAAAGATTTGGCTAAGCTAGTGAATGTTTTGTCTGACGGCAATCTTCTGTCAGGATACCGATTCTCACTGCTTCTTTTTGCATTCCTTCTTGCTTCGCCATAAAACATATCATATCCAACTTTTCTGCATTCTAAAAATGAACCATTTTTCAATTTTACGAAAAACCAACACAAAACTGGATACACTTTCGTAAAATCTGACAGGTTTTCTGACAGATCGATGAATACTCGTATTATTGGATTCATTTATACGCTTTCGTGGCCCTCTTTAAAATATGCAATGAAGTTGTATGTTTTCATCAGTATTTAAGGGAAACTATGAGTGTGCTATATGGCTGAATTCAGAATTTAATGCAGAATCGCAAAAAGCATTAAAAAACCTGGAATGCCATTTAAAAACAATAGCGACGATGTCGCGACGCCCTAACGGATGGCGCCTAGTGATGGATCTCTATGTAAATGAGAGGACCCTTTGACATCAAGAACATCTGCTTTCAGGACACTGCGACCAGCTAGGGTCTATTGTATCACTCTGTCGTCAGTGGTTCCTCATTCAAACAGGTTTGTACCTTTAATTAGGTTTAGTAGCCTGTTAATAAAGTTCTTCGAATTCATGCTTGGGCTGATCTCTCCAAAGGATCTGTGTCGCCTTCTACTTAGGGCGACACAGTCGAAGATAATATGAGAGGCTGTTTCCTCCTCTTCATCACATAGCCTACACTCCACGGTTTTCCTGCGTACGCCCATGGTGTTTAGGTGTTTCCTTAGGCCACAGTGTCATGTCAACAGACCTACTATTATACGTGCCTCCGTTCTGTTCAAGATCAGGAGGTCAGCCGTCAGAGTCCGGTTTGGGTGCCCTACCATGACTTTGCTGTGTATTTGCCCGACAGTTTGATCCCAATATTGTTGGTGTCTTCTTTTTATCCACTCATCGATCAGGGTCCTGCATCGGTTTTTGCTAATCCCATGCACACGTTCTGGCCCTGTGAATAGCGTTTCAGATGCTTGTCTAGCTAGCTGGTCCGCTTTTACGTTGCCTTCAATGCCTCTATGACCTGGCACCCACATCAAGGTGACCTTGTTGTATTTTGCCAGCTCGATGAGGTTCTAGAGGCAGTCCCAGACCGGTTCAGACTTTATCTGTGTAGAGTTGAGGGCTTTGATGGCACTTTGACTGTCAGATAGAATGTAGATGTGTTTTTTCCTATAACCACTTTCTAGATCCTTCTGAATGCATACTATAAAAGCATGTGTTTCAGCTTGGAATATCGTGAAGCATTTGCCAAGTGATATTATGTAGTCCCTTCTTGGCCTTACCCCATGTATTCCTGCTCCCGTTCCTTCAACTGTCTTTGAACCGTCTGTATACCAGACTATGTCAGCAGTTGATTGTGATTCTATACTCGGGGCCCATCCAGATTCGTCAATTCGTGTTTCGAATGGTTTTTCGAATGAGTATAGGGGCTGCATGAAGTCTGAAATCATTTCGATTTCGTCGATATTGATTACATGAGTGATTCTGGTGTGTCCAGTTGTTCGGATTCTCCAGTTTTTTGTTTGTTTCAGTCTGTATGCACTCATACTGGCGTCTCCAAGTCAAGGGGTTCGAGGATTAGGATAATTTGCATTGCAGCTGTTGGAGTGCTATTCATTGCACCCGTGATGCAGAGACAGGCAAGCCTCTGGATTTTCTCAAGGTTGGTTTTTGCCTGTCTTTGATTCGGTTTTGGCTACTATAAGAGTGAGCCATAAGTTACTCTTGATATTATTACCGCTGTGTGAAGCCAGTGCATGGCTTTCGGTTTGAGCCACCAGGTTTTTCCAAAAGCCCTCTTGCACATCATGAAGGTTATCTTGCTTTCATTGGTTACATGTTGAAGATGCGGGTTCCAGGTTAGTTTCTTGTCAAGAATCAGCCCTAGATATTCCACCTGCTCTACTACTTGTAATGTTTCGCCGAATAGTCTGGGAGGTATGAGATCTCCCATGTTTCTTCCCCAGGTGAAGGGAATTAGTGTTGTTTTGTTCGGAGTTGCCCTTAGGCTCTCTCTCTGTTGCACCATTCCTCTACTGTCCTCAGTGCATTTTGCATTAGTTCTGAGGTTGTTCGAGTATTCTTTCCTTTGATGAGGATGACCAAGTCATCTGCATACCCTTGTGCACCCTTTGCACTTCATCTACAACCATGTCCCACAGAAGTATGCCTCCCTGTGGGGTGCCTCTGGAAATTTCAACCTGCTCTGTTTCCTCGAACATGTTGGCTTGGAGTGTGTGAAGCATTGAGTGTGTCCACCTGCAGGTGGTTTCGTCAATGCCTCTTCGAGTGGCCGCAGAGACCATACTTTCATAGGAGGTGTTGTCGAGGGCTCCTTCGATGTCTAGGAAAGTGCATTGTGCAATTTCTTTGTTTGCTAGAGACTCTTCAAGTCTTGAAACAAACTGATGATGTGCTGTCTCGCATGATTTCCCTGTTAGATAGGCACATTGGTTTTGATGTAAAGGCCGTTCTATAAGAGCGGTTTCCCTTATGTCTCTATCTATCAGTTTTTCTAAGCCTTTCAGAAGTAATGATGATATGCTTATTGTTCTGCATGCCTCCGCCTGGTCGTATGAGTCCCGTCCAGGTTTTGGAATAATGTCCACGTTTACAGTTTTCCAGGTTTGAGGTAGCTAGGAGACTTGTAAAGCTTGAAGGAGTTTATTGCTCACACTACTTTTGAGTGTATTACCATTCGTTTAGCCACTTCCCAGTCTGCCCTTTTTGCCCTCAAATGAAGGTTTGCAGGGATTTCATATCTGGGGTTTTGGTTTGTGTTGACAGTGGATCCTGGGAAGTGTGCGTGGAGGAAGAGTTCTATAGTTTCCTTCCCAGTGTTGGTTTGATTACCGTCGAGTTTTTTGAGAGTCCCCAATGGATTGATGGGGTCTTTGGAAAGGATGCGGTGGAGTTCTTTCTGAGGTTTGTTCTATGTCTCACAGAACTTCTCACAGAACTTCCCCTCCAATTTTTTTGTTTTATTCTGTGAGAGTTTTGGAATAATCCTGCCATTCACCAGTTTTTTTTCTCTCGATTGAATAGTTTGCGCGTTTTATTTCTAAGATATGTGAGTTCGGTGTTCCACCAGCTCACTTTACCTTTAGTGGTGCTGCGCTGTATATATATATATATATATACATACATATACATAACATAACATGTACTTATGGTATTTTTGTGTTCTGGGGACCATGGTGAAGATATATCAAAATTTATTGAGAGTCATGTTGTGATCGGGATCAATGAGTAGTATTCCTATTGAAATCAACCTGATAATGTACCATTGAGAAACAATCGTCTTTGTTACAAGATGATATACCTAATATTGAAAATTTGATTCTTCCTTGAACCCAGAACACACACAGTAAGTACACATCAACAATTAGTACCACAAAGCTTAATGACAAATATGACAATGGTTAATTGTCATCTATCATAAACTTCTCCAAGAGTTATATTTTTCATTGCTGCAAACTCCAATATTCACTAGCTATTCCTAACTATATATTTTGTCAGAAATAAGTAAATCTGCAGCCTCTGAAATCTTTTTGTTTCTTTGTGTGGTTTATTTTCTTCCCATAATTCCAATTGGAAAGTTAGCCCAGCCAATCTATCAAGAGACAATATCTTTTAGACTATCGACGATCCTCAATGAAAAATTTTTTCAACGTCGATAAGGTACACATTTTCAATTGATATTCTAACTTTCGTGCTCCACTCCCTCAGGACATCCAGGATCCGCCCTTGGTAAAAATGTATAATTGTTGAGAATAAAGCACACTCAAATCCTTTAAAGGATCTCGAATAACAGATCACAAAGGACCACTTCTTGTCAATAAAAGTCTGAGGTACGAATAAATTTTGTATTAGAAATCGCCAGGCCATTAATTAACTGACGTGTTTTTCTCTTTTATCTTGGTGCCATTCGCGTGTTCGCCTGCCTGTGTGTTCTTTAATTAATTGCCATTTCGAAGCCAATTTGAAATTTAAATGCTTTATTGGTGCTTGTATACAGAGCACTGATAAGATAAAACGAAAAGATCGAACATTTCGAAAGGTCTTTCACTTGAGTGTGGAATTTCAGAAAAGACAACATAAAACAAAATATTCATTTTAATGATCGTTTTTTTTTTAGAATATATTATATTCATTATTTGAGAAACGAAAGTTGGTAAAAATAGAATGAGTGGTAGGGTAATATAGTGGACATACGGTTGAGAGACATAATTTGAATAAAACATGTAACTTAGATCTCAGATAGGACAATATTTGACTTTTTTCCTTAATTGGACGTTATTCCAATTGGTTGATCCTATATCAAATTGTAGATGAATAAGCATTTTTTTATCATTGTTATATCTCTAATTTTTGATAAGATTTCTGGTAGGTAATGGAAGGTTCAAACTGTTGCTGCTATTACGGGTTTTATAACGGCAGGAAGTTGTGGTATATTTTAATTCATCCTTATTTATTAGGCCCACTGAATCCAATCACAGTAAAAAATTTTTTTTTCTCAAAAAGAATATACAAGAGCCCCGTGATTTGAGGTTGAATACCTCATGGCCCGTTTTCTGAATTTGAGTAAAGTTTGATTAATTGAGCAGGGTTTGCACGTATTTACAATAATTTTAATATTCATATTTTATGATAGTTGTGTTGCACCTAATGTATTTGTCGGAGGTGTGAAGTTTTTTGATAAAATACGATGATTTTTACCACCTTATATTCATTGTAGAGTTCCCTTTGAAGAGCCAATAGAATCGAAAGCCCTAATAGAAAAAAGATTTCAATTTATTTTATTTTGACTGCATACCCGAAATCAAAGGATTCTTCTACATATTTACCTATATCAAATAAAGCTCAATCAAATACTGTTAATGGAATTCCCTGTCGTGATTGTGAAAAAGTTTATATTGGTCAAACTAAACAATTACTCGAGGATCCAATGACAGGCCACAATAGTGATTGTATGAGAGATATAGGATCCTGTGCTTTGCGATATAAAGACCATCGTATTGATTATCAAAAAAAGTGATTTAATAAAAACACTTTCCTTAGTAATGGTTCACAAAGTGATATGACTTCTTTATAGAAAAGCGTTGTTTATCTTCTCAAACAGCTGGTCATATTGTCTTTGTAATTAATTACAGAAATAACGATGTTAATATATTTTCTCACTAATTAGATGAAGTTTTTTATCATAGATTCGAAGTGGAGATAAGTTTAACGTTTATAAAATATTTATTCCCATAATTTGAATTATAATATATGAGCACCCGAACTAATTTATCCGAAAGTTTATGGTGTCATGTTGGGAAAATAACGTTAAATTTTTCCGGAACTTAGTTATGGAATCATTTTCTCTTATAGTGTTTTGTGACCTCACTGGTTATTATGAGAAATGGTCAATTGACTGAAACCACTATGGATCTGTTGCCGACGTTTCAACTTTTATAAAGTCGTCCTCAGGGCACTACAATAGGGATTGTGAATGTTACAAGGGTGAATAGTAGAGTTAGTACATGATGAATTACATGATAAAAACCTCAATAGAGGTATGAAATACAAACAACTCAAGCTGTTAATAGGTCAAATCTTATGAAAATATTTATATATAAAATTGACATGAATAGAAATTATTGTAAAACAAATCATGTAGTGAAACAACAGGATACTTACAAGAAAAATAGGTTCCTTGTCGTGATAAAATGTATATTAAAAAGGACATTTACATATACTTGGATTCCTCTTGTGATAATATAAATGGAAAATTGTTAAAATATGTCGAAATCGACGGAGAGTTTGCTTCTGGATGAACGCATCCAGTGGAGATTGGAATAGTTTTGATTTTTCCTCTTGATTTCTTTCGTTATTTATTGAAAAGGTACGTGTAGGAACCATAGGCGTGCATGGTGTGTGTCTATTGTGGTGTTTTCAATTTACTTATTAGGTATGAATAGGAGTTGGGTAGAAATTGAGTATCTGTTTTCTTATTAGCATTGTTTTTGTATTTTTTTTATTTTCATCATATCAAAAGATTAGATAACATCTAATCTTCTGCACACTCGTGAATGACGAGTGTATAATGCTACTTCATAACGAATTACAGTAGTTGAAAATTCGAAAAAAAATGGAATACATGTTTTGTTATTTGTCAAATTCGACCAAATTTTGGGAAGCGCCGCTTGCCTAACCTCAGCTGTCTTGATCAGAGCTATAAGTTAACGCAATTGCTGATGCAATAAACATTTAAAATATGTGGAATGTTGAAATGATTTTGTGGTGAATCTACAAAAAAATTCCAAACATTGCTTGCGATAGATAGTCAATAGATGTATATTCATTTTCAAAGTGATGAAAACAAATGAATGTGGTTCTGATCAAAGTGGAGTGGATGCATGAAGAAATGAAGTACCCCCAATCATCTCCACGAAATTTATTTCAGAAAGGACATGTTTCGGATCTTCAAAGCTCCATCTTCAGCTCATACTTATATAAATATCATGGGGAAAAAACACAACATGAAAATATTAGTAATTTATAAAGGTAAACAAAGCATTATAGCTTTGAAATTACTTGAACTGAAGTGGAATGGTTTCATCCCAATTACGGTTCAAGTAGTTTCAAATCTATAATGCTTTGTTTTTATATATATATATATATATATATATATATATATATATATTCTTCATTAATCAAATAACCACCCTTCTTGAAAATAAATCTATTGACAATATATTTATCGTTGTAGTTTCGTGTTTAGTAACTATTTTAAAAATCAATATCATTTATATTTCAAATAACTGATTTCCTTGTGAACAAAAATAGACATTTATTTATATATATATAAACAAAGCATTATAGCTTTGAAACTACTTGAACCGTAATTGGGATAAAACCATTCCACTTCAGTTCAAGTAGTTTCAAAGCTATAATGCTTTGTTTACCTTTATAAATTACCAATATTTTTATGTTGTGTTTTTCCCCATGATATTTATATAAGTATGAGCTGAAGATGGAGCTTTGAAGATCTGAAACATGTCCTTTTTGAAATAAATTTCGTGGAGATGATTGGGGGTACTTCATTTCTTCATGCATCCACTCCACTTTGATCAGAACCACATTCATTTGTTTTCATCACTTTGAAAATGAATATTCATCTATTTACTATCTATCGCAAGCAATGTTTGGAATTTTTTTGTACATTCACCACAAAATTATTTCAACATTCCACATATTTTAAATGTTTATTGCATCAGCAATTGCGTAAACTTATAGCTCTGATCAAGACAGCTGAGGTTAGGCAAGCGGCGCTTCCCAAAATTTGGTCGAATTTGACAAATAACAAAACATGTTTTCCATTTTTTTTCGGATTTTCAACTACTGTAATTCGTTATGAAGTAGCATTATACACTCGTCATTCACGAGAGTGCAGAAGATTAGATGTTATCTAATCTTTTGATATGATAAAAATAAAAAAAATACAAAAACAATGCTAATAAGAAAACAGATACTCAATTTCTACCCAACTCCTATTCATACCTAATAAGTAAATTGAAAACACCACAATAGACACACACCACGCACGCCTATGGTTCCTACACGTACCTTTTCAATAAATAACGAATGAAATCAAGAGGAAAAATCAAAACTATTCCAATCTTCACTGGATGCGTTCATTCAGAAGCAAACTCTCCGTCGATTTCGACATATTTTAACAATTTTCCATTTATATTATAACAAGAGGAATCCAAGTATATGTAAATGTCCTTTTCAATATATATTTTATCACGACAAGGAACCTATTTTTCTTGTAAGTATCCTGTTGTTTCACTACATGATTTGTTTTATAATAATTTTTATTCATGTCAATTTTATAAATAAATATTTTCATAAGATTTGACCTATTAACAGCTTGAGTTGTTTGTATTTTATACCTCTATTGAGGTTTTTATCATGTAATTTATCATGTACTAAGCTACTCCACTATTCACCCTTGTAACATTCACAATCCCTATTGTAGTGCCCTGAGGATGACTTTATAAAAGTTGAAACGTCGGCAACAAATCCATAGTGGTTTCAGTCAATTGACCTTTTCTCATGATAACCAGTGAGGTCACAAAACACTATAAGAGAAAATGATTCCATAACTAAGTTCCGGAAAAATTTTACGTTATTTTCCCAACATGACACCATAAACTTTCGGATAAATTAGTTCGGGTGCTTATATATTATAATTCAAATTATGGGAATAAATATTTTATAAACGTTAAACTTATCACCACTTCGAATCTATGATAAAAAACTTCATCTAATTAGTGAGAAAATATATAAACATCGTTATTTCTGTAATTAATTACAAAGACAATATGACCAGCTGTTTGAGAAGATAAACAACGCTTTTCTACCGAATGATGATAGGAGTAATAGTATGGAAATAGACAGAAGTTATTAGAATATTCAAATTGGTAGTTTGAATGGTGGACCCCACACTACGAACTTAATGAAATTAGTTTGGAATTGATTTATGAGTAAGCTGACAATTTGTAATGTTTTAAATTCAATTAAGTTTTTCTGTTTGAATGAATTGTAATGGAATGTATTTCCTTGTGCATATGGTAACTGAAGGAGACCATTGAAAAATGCAATCCTAAAATACTCCAAAACTGTGATCTACAGAAACGCAGAAACCTCGTTTTAACATTGAGAAGAGTTACTTCCACTATTGAAGGAATCGGTTTAATATGACCATTCGATGAAAAAGTGAGAGGATTGCATCTCCAATCTCCACGAATATGTGTAATTATCTTCAGTACTTTGTAGAAGTCTAACCTCCCAGTCTTACTACTTGTACTAATTTGTTTATCTCTGAATTAACTCCGATACCAGGCAAGCAGTTTTGTGGGAGTAGCTTGGTTGGTTGGTTGAAAGCTGACGAGCCAGAGACAGGGTTGGCACTTAGCTTCCCTTGACACTGCGACCAGCTGGGGTCTATTGTATCACTCTGTCGTCAGTGGTTCCTCATTCAAACAGGTTTGTGCCTTTAATTAGGTTTAGAAGCCTGTTGATGAGGTTCTTCGGATTCATGTCTGTTTCCGGGCTGGTCTCTCCAAAGGTTCTGTGTCGCCTACCACTTAGGGCGTCACAGTCGAAGATAATATGAGAGGCTGTTCCCTCCTCTTCATCACATAGCCTACACTCCACAGTTTCCCTGCGTACTCCCATAGTGTTCAGGTGTTTTCTTAGGCCGCAGTGTCCAGTCAACAGACCTATTATTATACGAGCCTTCGTTCTGTTCAGGTTCAGAAAGTCAGCCGTCAGGGTCCGGTTTGGATGCCCTACCATCACTTTGCTGTGTATTTGCCCGACAGTTTGATCCCACTATTGTTGGTGTCTTCTTTTATCCACTCGTCGATCAGGGTCCTGCATTGGTTTTTGCTAATCCCATGTACAGGTTCTGGCCCTGTGAATAGCGTTTCAGATGCTTGTCTAGCTAGCTGGTCCGCTTTGACGTTGCCTTCAATGCCTCTATGACCTGGCACCCACATCAAGGTGACCTTGTTGTGTTTTGCCAGCTCAATGAGATTCTGGAGGCAGTCCCAGACCAGTTTGGACTTTATCTGTATAGAGTTGAGTGCTTTGATAGCACTTTGACAGTCAGTTAGAATGTAGATGTGTTTTTTCCTATAACCACTTTCTAGATTCTTCTGAATGCATACCATAATAGCATGTAATCCCTTCTTAAGTAAGTAGCTCACAAATGAGATGTGCTATGATGATAATATGCCGGCTCATTGAAAAATACAAACATAATTTCTATTTTCATGTACAATTTTTTACTCTAAGTTCAAGAAATGAAGAAGGTTTCAAGTCTTTCTCAACCCTACTGCAATATTTCCATGTATCTGACTTAAATTCCATATAACTCTTGAATTTAAAGATGATATTCAGAAATCCAGATCCAAAACCCTTCTCGGTTACCAACTTGTTTCAATCTTTGACCAGACTTATAGAGCTCATTCGGTTTTCTCAGTTAATCTGTTCTATATTACCTGTTCTATATCATTCAATTTTTTTGCGAGAACGACTGATAAGTAATGTGTGTCAAAAAAAAATAGGCTCTCAAATTGTATCTAATCAACACGAACAAAAGAAAGAGCATACAGGGCGAATAAAATTATGAATTTATTTAAAAACAACAACGATTCTTTGAAGCGATTTTCTATACTGTTTCAAAGGGAAATTTTTTAAATGAAAGTTGTGAAGCGAAAAAATAGCTGTCAACCGACATAGTTTGTCTGTAATGATAAAAAGTATCTTTGTGAATATTGGGGAATGCAGGAATGAATAAGGAAACTCTTTCGGAAATCTTCATTTCTATAATGAGAGAGACTACAATAGGGGAAATAAAAATATATCCCAATGTTTGGGTAAATAATTCGGTATTTGTTAGACAGAGAATATTAACAGGTTCAATTGCTGTTACGCCGATTACACACTTGGCGGTTTTCGCCGTCGCGGCAGATTTGCCGTCACCGTCGTTATGATAGTAGTGTAAAGTTGTAAAGAATTAAATAAAAGCTCTCACATTTGGCGGCATAAATGATGCGCGGCAGTTTTGCCGTTGGCGTCCGTTGTGCAGCCGCCCACTGCAACGTGACCAAATGCATGCATACACACTCGGCGTTTTTTTCCGTTTTCAGACTGCTACAGGTTAAATGCAATTCCTCAGTTTTGTAGTTCTTCTTTGTATGGTATCTTACAGATGATCCAGTAACTCGTCAAATGACTTCATGGACATTCGAAAATTATTGAAAAACTGTAACATCCTGTAACGACAAACATCTCCAGGATTTCTTCTCAAGAATTAACATATTCAGGGATTCGATCAAATTCTCGATGGAAATGGAAACCAACAGTGCCTTACCCTTCCTCGATGTGAACGTTGAGGAAATAGGCAATGAAATCTGCACCTCCGTCTACGGAAAGGAGACACATACGGGGCAGTACCTCAGTTACAGATCCAACCATCCGAGTTCGACGAAGAGAGGGATCGTGAGAACATTGGTAGGGAGAGCGACGCACATATGCAACGACGTGGAGTCACTAGATGCCGAATTAAACCACATCAGAGAGGACCTCCACGGGAATAGATATCCCAAGAAACTCCTAGAAGAAGTATTGAAACAACTCCGGAGAGCGAAGACATCTGAAAAGCAACAACAAAGCACAGTGATCTGCCTTCCGTACATCAGAGGTGTCTCCGAGAAGATCAGAAGGATCGGATACAAGTTCAACACCAAGAGCTGCTTCCAATCCGGCAGTACTTTACGGAGTTTCCTGACCAAGACCAAACCTGACAACAAAGATGAAATCAGTAAAAATTGCATTTATGAAGTTCCATGTGAATGCGAAGATTCCTACATTGGAGAGACAAAGAGACCGTTATCGGTAAGATTGGATGAGCACAAGAAATGGACTCAACGTGGAGAAACATCAAAATCGGGAATCGCTGACCACGCCTGGACTAAGCACCATCGAGTTCTGTGGGACGACGCAAGTGTTCTACATAGAGAGGAGCATTGGTTCAAACGGAAGTTCAAAGAGGCCGCCTACATCGAAGCCAATAACGCCTTTAGTCAACCAAGCGTTGATATCAAGAACGTATGGAAACCACTGATTGCTCTTTCTGGCGGGCTGCAGAGGCGCGAAACTTCACGCACCACCACACCGCGCGAAATTACACGCACCACTACACATGGCGGAATTACACGCATCATTGCACCGACAGTCATATACATTGGTAAGTAGCACCTAAACTTGGAGATACAAGCATTCGAAACGTCGTGAAAACCTTTTAAATCCATTAAGACGATGGACGTCCGAAACGATAGTGAAGTGTTATGTTATTATTGTTTTTTCATTTTTTGGCCTTAATGAAAGTATGTATTTTTCTGGTAATTTATGAGATTGAAATTTTATTATTATGAGAAATAATGGAAGAGCTCATATCTCTCGACTGTCCTATTGAAAACTATTAGTGAAATATTTCTCTATATGGTGGTTACTGGACGTCAAACATCAATCAAAGTGCAAAGCTTTCAGGAAAAAAGTAGTTTAACGCTTGCTCTAATTTTATTGTTGGGGTGAACCACATATGAAAAAATCGTTCGTATTTATGCAGGTGTATTATCGGTTCTTGTGTTGATGCCAATGCACAAAGAGTTTTATTGAAATCAAGGAATTATCGGAAAACATAAAATATGAGAGTTTTACGGGAAATATGGATTTCATTTGTCTTGAAAATGAAAGTATGAGCTCTTTTATTAAAATAAATTTGGTGTTGATCGATGTTTCCAAATTTATGGTTACAATTTTTGGTTGAAACTAGATATGATTTTATTTGTTCATTTTATCATATTGTTATTGTTTTTCGATGATTCATTTTTACGATTTTATATTTGTTTATGCTTTCAATCAATAGAAGTATTGAAGTTATTTCGTGTATTATTCGAAAATAGAGTAAAGCAAAAGATAAATTGAATTCAATGTACAAGTCATTTTATTTGAGAAGAAAAGTATACTTATATATTTTTTCATATTATGAAAAAATTTATTTGAGGAAAAAAGTACTATTTGATTCATTGGGAAAGAAAAGTTGTTCAAAGAATACCTCGCATGTTAAGCCGATGCCAATTTTATTGTCCCAAAGGACAAGTGACTTGAATTAATCAGTACCTTATAAAAAAAAATCAAAATCTGGATAAAATAAATTATTTTTAAAATTTGTGGAATGTGTCGAAAAATCTCTTTTTGGCCATTCCGCTGGTGACAGCTGCCCGTATAATATTCAAAATTTTATATATATTTTTTTGGTATTATTAGAAACATAAAAAACCAGATAGTGTGACTATATGGGACATGTTAGTAAGTATGAATTTTTGTTCAAAAGTATGGTATATTATTGACTACTTTCACACTGGTGTCCAGTGGCGGGATTGAAAAAGTATAGTATACATTTTTCTGAGTAATATAACAAGAATCTAATTATATATTATTTTCCGATAATTGTTGATAAAAAATAAAGAGTATGGTCCAACAACTGTACAACTAGTACAACTATGTACAACTATGTACAACTAGTGTCTATGTCTATGTACAACTAGTGTCATCGGCAAAATAGTTTTTTTTAGAATTTATTTTTTCTTTAAAAAATTAAAATAAAAATAGTTGTCAATAGTCAATTGAAGTTCTTTTTCAAAACTTTGTGTCATCATTCCTCAAATCTTCATACATGTATGAAATGCTCCAAATTCTTCTTTTTTTTGGATTATGGGACAAATCCATAAAAGGCAATTTTTGGAACAGAGGCCCTTCAGGCGGCTTGCGGTAGGTGTTGACTGGTGGAAAAAGTAACGCATGGAAAAAGCGCTATGCCCCCTCCATGCGACTTTCTCTCTCTCTCTCTCTCTCTTCTCTTTTATTATGACAACTACACTTGGTCCTGTCAGAATTAAATGTCAACGCATTTAATTCCTATATGGGGCAATAGGAAATGCAAAATTGATTGAATGAGGGATTTTGAATTCACTACCTACAGTCATTTGATATTTGAATTCAAATATACCTTTTTCAGCATGTTAGAAAGCCTCAGTTTTTTAAGTGAGGCAATGAATAATTTAATTGTGTCATTTTGTAGTTGGTAGAGCTTCAATATGCTCCACGAATTTTGTGAAATTCATTAGTTCAAAGTGCCGTATAAACCCCAAAGTGTTGAAAAAGTGAATTATAAACTCCTTCGTTACCTTAAAAACAATAAAACACTGTGCTGAAAGTGATCAAAATGCCTAAAAAAAGTGAAACTAATGTTTCTAACACGATATCGGGCCATTGGAAAACTGCAGGCCATTGTGACCCCTAATAACCACCGAGTACGAGAATTCCGACCGCATAGGTTCGCCAAAGTGGAACCCACGAAAGTGGAACCCACGAAAGTGGAAACAATTTCGCTTATAAAAAGGGAAAAGAACAAACAACCACAGCAGAATTGGTGGAAAGGTTCAATAAATGACCCCAATGGAAGAATTCAGCGGTAGGGGTGCCAATCGCAACAAAATCATGGATACATTGAAAACAAAAAGCCAGAATGGATCACCCAGTGACAAAAGCCGTGAAAACGACATTATTTCACCAAACCACCGAAACTGATAAAAACAGTGTGTAGGCAAAACTTTCAATCCCCCATGAGTACAGAAAGACTTTCAAGCCTAAGAAACAACACGATTTGAATAAATATGAACTCTGTAGCCAGAAAACAAATTCACTGGGAATAAAAATCAAATACGCGACCAAACTGATACACAAGCCCCGTTAAAAATATTTTGTCACCCTTCAGCCCGGATTGCATATATAAAATCCCCCTTTTACAAATCACCCTAAAAGTTACGCGTATCTAAGGAATAGTAGGAGTGAGCAAAGCAACTATAAATTATAGGTTTTGACAGCTAGGTAAGTGCAATACGGCCACGAAATAGATGAATCTTTGTTTTAATAAATTTTTTTAACGACAGTAAAACTCCATTAGTTATCAAGGTGATTTATTATCACAGCTGAAGTAAAATAATGTTAGGAATTTTGACCCACGAACGATCCGTGAAAGGGTAGGGGATATAAAGGGCGTGACCCCGAGGACAACAGCATGATTCGGTACACAGACGTTGCTCGAGTAACGTGTCCTCTCCGAGGAGGTTAACTTTAACTCGATTACCATATAGTGAAATAAAGATGAGAAGTGTACGAATATGATCATCTTGCAGTGAACTTGCGAAACTACTACGAACGGAAATTCAAATCAAGTTAAACCGGAATTGTACTGACTTCACAAGCGAATACACCAGTAAACAGTATTTACCATAATTGAACATTATTTTATCAATGCCTCAAGATCGAGATGAGTCAACGAAAACCTCCATGACCTCATAGGAAACAGTATCTATACCACTATAGACTAATATACAGTGAAATTCAAAAGTAAATAAACAACTTTCGCGGAAATAAATGGAATATTAGTCAAATGAAACTAATTTTGTGTAAAACGAATAAACGAGTGAAAAAGTAGCGGAACCTGGTGGTATGGAGTAAGTTACCACATATTTTCAATTCATATTTATCAATAGTCGTTTACCAATTCATGACATTCTTTTTACTTATATTCAGTCTACTTGACTTTGAGGCTGACAAAAATTAACTCAAGGTAAACTTGCCACTGTTCTTTGACCATTGTATCTTTTAAACAGTTGATAGAACGGATGGAAATGTTTTGTAACTTTCATAAAATATATATGTATATTCTAATGCTTTTCCAAGTGCATTATTTCACGCCCTTTCTGAAACGGTACATGCTCCCAAGTATAGAGAGAAAGAGATATTTTCTCGAAGCCGCTCTCGGGCAATAATCTCGGTTCAATTATTCCCAAATAATTGATGCTCCCTACACGTCAAAGTACTTACTTTGACGAGCAACTTTTCAAGGAAGGATTAATCAAGTATATGAATCCTATATTTGAGGCGCCCTTAGGTCTATGGGTCTTTTCTTGAAGGAGTGATCCCACATAGGAGGCAAGTGGCGTAACATTTGGTGGACAGGTGTGTGGTTTTTGAATGAATAACACCCTGTACAGTCTCAACATTTGGTTGGTCAGATGTTGGGGTATTTACTCCCCAACTCTCCCCAGTCCTAACATTTGGTGTTGCAGGAGTGGTGTGTTGACTCATATCACCCTGTATATAACCGCACACACCACTGGTGTTTTCTTTGAGGGATTGTACCCAGTGGCGTAACATCGGAAATTAGCGAAATCGCCAGCTATTCGGTCCTAGAAGCCGAGGAACTCCAAAGAAGATGCGATTTAGTGTATCATTTTCCCCCAAGTGAACCGAAAAACTAAAAAACTGAATGATTACATTTCTAAACATAGTGAAAGTGTAAAGAATAATTAAACCTGATAAAAACACTGGAGAGCCATGCAGAGTATGAAAAACTGAAAAAAGTAAAAAACTAAGTGAAATGAAAAACGAAAAGAAAGTGGTGAGTATAACTATAAAAATGTGGAGAATGGAAAGGGGGTAAGATAAACTCGCTGAAAAATATATGTCCAGAAGAAAAATTTTGTTCACCACACTTTCTGAACAAAATCCAAACATTTTGAAAGTGAGAAAAAAATGCAGATTATTTATTGACATTACTAGAACAAATGGGAACTTTTAATTCGAATCATCCATGTACGTTTGGCCAATCAAAACATTATTATAGTGGGAATATTCTACCTAGAAAATTGCCGCGGGAATATTTGAGGTATTTTGTTTTGATGTCTGACAATGTATATTTTCGCATGAAAAGTGGGAAATGAATCAAAACCGGTTTAGTACATTATATCATTTTGCGAGGAACTGTGTTTATGATCGTTACATCAATGAATAATCTATAGAACACCACACGAGAGTCCATAAATTGGAAAATATTCTCCAGATTTCTTTCTCAAACTTGTGTCTATTGCCTGGCAACAAGTTTTCGAAAATCTGTCGAATATTTTCACTTTATTCTCACTCTCTTGTGATATTACAACTGAAAATATGGGGAGTGATATGGAGGGTGATAAAAGGACTGCAGAAAATCGATTTTCGATAGAAAATCTATGTTTTCCACACTTCCAAAGAGACGAATAGTATTATAAGGAATAAAATACCGTTTACTATAGCGGAGGAGTTTGGAAAAAGGATATGTAGGTATAATATTGCTTGGTATTACGTGACGATTTCTACCAGTCAAGCCGAGTTTTATTTTCCCTCTTCTTTCTGCGGCGGTATAACAACAGAACAAGAATTTGTTGCCGGTCTATTTTATAACTAAGCTCATACATAAGCGGTTATATATGCGGTATCGCTCTATCGAAACATCCATTTTTTAATAAAAACAATGGATTTTAAAGAAGAAGTATTGCTTCTGGCAGCCTCCAATGAAGAGGAAGAACTAGAATTGCAACATCATAGGAACCGTAGGTGAGTGTTCATTGCAAGTTGTTGAATTCAAAATTTAATTTTCTTTGCCCTTATTTTGGAAAAAAACAATGGGTTCATTAAATAAATCAGCAGCGTCTTTAGAAAAGGAAGTTCCACACATTATATAGACAACTACGAATGGATATTTATTTTCCAATGAATTTTGAATGCTTTGATGAATTATCAGCACTCATAAAAAATTCAATATTTAAACATTTTGCAATTTCATCCCATGATTTGTTGAAAATATAAACAGGATGTTCATAAAATCAGATGAGGAATCATCTGCGACTGAAAGATAAACTTTAGTCACTATCTTCCATCGTCAAGATAACCTCTTGTGGGGTATTCATGTTGAAAAGGGAAACATTCTCAATTGAATATTGATAGAAAGATTTTTCTGTGAATTGAAAATCCACGATTAAATGAAGTTATTTTTGTGAATGTCTAACAGAAACAATCACTTCCCGGCTAAAGCCACGCTGACATTGAACTCATCTGATAGATATTCTGAAAAGGCCTAACTCAAAGAAAAATCTGAAATTGAAAATTTGCATTTTCATTCAGATAGTTATTTGATTTTCATTCCAGTCTTAATTAAGAACTCATAAAGATGAATGAGGCAAAGAAGAATATTTTCCATAAGAGTACTCACCAGAACATTCGTAACATTGACGCAGGAGACATCGCATTCACTAGGTCTCAATCATTTTGTCGACGAAATCATTTCACGTTTAGATCATCAGGAAGACCGGAATGGAACACATTTCAAGCAATTCACTTCGAAAGATGGAAAGTTAGAATCATTTCTTTTGAGAGACACTTTGAAATTAGTGTTTTCGACATTAAACGTCATGGGTATGATAGATTGATTGTTAAATATAAACAGGATGTTCATAAATCAGATGTGGAATCATTGCGACTGAAAGATAAACTTTAGTCATATCTTCATCGTCAAGATAACCTTTGTGGTATTCATGTTGAATAGAACATTCTCATGAATATTGATAGAAGATTTTCTGTGATTGAAAATCCACGATTAAATGAAGTTATTTTTGTGAATTCTAACAGAAAACAACTTCCCGGTAAAGCACACTGGACATTGAATACATCGATAGATATTCTGAAAGGTCCTAACTCAAAGAAAAATCTGAAATTGAAAATTTGCATTTTCATTCAGATAGTTATTTGATTTTCTATTCCAGTCTTAATTAAGAACTCATAAAGATGAATGAGGCAAAGAAGAATATTTTCCAAAAGAGAGTACTCACCAGAAATCATTCGTAACATTGACGCAGGAGCGATATCGCATTCACTAGGTCTTCAATACATTTTTGAAAATGTGTTTCCCATTTCTTCCGGTCTTCCTGATGATCGTGGAAGCGTGAAATAGATTTTCGTCGACAAAAATGTATTGAAGACCTAGTGAATGCGATGTCTCTCCTGCGTCAATGTTACGAATGATTTCTGGTGAGTACTCTCTTTTGGAAAATATTCTCTTCATCTTTATGAGTTCTAATTAAGACTGGAATAGAAAATCAAATAACTATCTGAATGAAAATGCAAATTTTCAATTTCGATTTTTCTTTGAGTTAGGCATTTTCAGAATATCTATCAGATGTAGTTCAATGTCCAGCGTGGCTTTAGCCGGGGAAGTAGTTGTTTCTGTTAGACATTCACAAAAAATAACTTCATTTTAATCGTGGATTTTCAATTCACAGAAAAATCTTTCTATCAATATTCAATTGAGAATGTTTCCTTTCAACATGAATACCCACAAGAGGTTATCTTGACGATGGAAGATAGTGACTAAAGTTTATCTTTCAGTCGCAGATGATTCCACATCTGATTTTATGAACATCCTGTTTATATTTTCAACAAATCAATCTATCATACCCCATGACAGGTTTAATGTCAGAAAATACTAATTTCAAAGTGTCTCTCCAAAAGAAATGATTCTAACTTTTCCATCTTTGCGAAGTGAGATTGCTTCTTGAAAATGTGTTTCCCATTTCTTCCGGTCTTCCTGATGATCGTGGAAGCGTGAAATAGATTTTTGTCGACAAAAATGTATTGAAGACCTAGTGAATGCGATGTCTCTCCTGCGTCAATGTTACGAATGATTTCTGGTGAGTACTCTCTTTGGAAAATATTTTCTTTGCCTCATTCATGCTTAACGAATAGAATCAATACTATCTGAATGAAAATGCAAATTTTCAATTTCAGATTTTTTCTTTTGAGTTAGGGCCTTTTCAGAATATCTATCAGATGTAGTTCAATATCCAGCGTGGCTTTAGCCGGGGAAGTAGTTGTTTTCTGTTAGACATTCACAAAAAATAACTTCATTTTAATCGTGGATTTTTCAATTCACAGAAAAATCTTTCTATCAATATTCAATTGAGAATGTTTCCCTTTTCTTCATCCCATGCTTTATTCTTAATCCGAATATTTTTGTATTGAGAATGGGATAAATCATATAGCACCCTGCACTCCTTTACATGTTCAATAATTTCCTCAGTGAGACTTTCTTCGGCGTTTGTCATTTCTCCTTGCGGTACGCGTTTCAATAGCGATCGAACATTAGACCACCACCGCTTAGTGGAACGCTAGCCACACCGCTGTGAACGCAGTCATGATAAGAGGCCAATAAAATTAAATCGAAAAAAACCGTTTTGAGGAATTAATTTCCAGCAAGCTGGAAATAGTTTCAATACCTCTATTTGGTCCTAAATGCGTGTAATCTGAGTTTGCACCATCCCAGGTGGTGAGCTTAACTTTTGGTAGCCAAAAAATCGCCAAAGTTTTGAATTTTTTGTAGTTTTTTGCTTGTCGCTGGAAAACGGTGCGTCGGGCGTAAAATGTCATTACATTCAATAATGCAGAGGACTGAATTCTGCGTCGAAAGACCCATGTAAACATCAAATTCGGTTCAGTGGTATAGCCAAAATCAAATGTTAAAAACGAAGAAAATTTCGTAGTTCGGTGCAAACTTACATTGTGCGGCTTTACAAGACAACATATCTTGAAAACAGATACTCCTATTAAAAAATATATGGAAAAAAATTATAGAGAATAAAATTTCACGTTACATAGATACCGTAGTTTTTAAATCCAATCCTTCAAAATTCGAAATTTGGCATCAACTCAAAATCGGTGTTTTCGACGTTTTGAGTCATTTTAAGTCATTTGTACCAAAACAGCACTTTTTATTGCTTTTCAATATCGAAGTAATATGTACAACCTGAGTTGTACGTTTATCATTATTACGTTGATCAAAGTTCTGTATCACCATTGAATCTGTAATAAGTATTATTATTAATTTATTAATAAGTAAATTATTCATAGTTCTTAATAGTTTAGGTGCAATGAAGTAACAAAAACACTTGATTGATGAATAGTTTATTGATGAAATCTAAATGTAAACATGGTAGAAATCAATATATAATAGGAATGCAGCACAAAATGTGGCAGTTTTCATGTTCGCATGTTCTTTGATGTCGATGGCCCTTCATCTGAGGAAGCTCGGAAGGCGCGGTTGCATATCTAGGTCCTCTTCATCTGAATCATCTTCAAATGAACTATCCTCACTTATATCTGCTTCTACGGCAATTAAGGTCATATCCTCATCCTCGGAGGGTGCAGAATTTGAGCATGACTGGCCGTTGTAGTTGAGGCATATGGTTGAACATTTCATGCCTACTTTTCGGCAGCTGCACTTCCCTGTACACTGCTTTGTACATTTGCAGGATGCAGTGTTGATAATTTCAGATGGAGCTGGATCCTTGGTGTTTATGATGGGGAGCAGGCCAAGGTCCGTTCTCCTCCAACCCCAGCTCAGGGGATCATTTGGTCTATAATACCAGCCATGGATTTGAAGGTACACCTGCAGAATATGTTGGGCGGCGGCTGAATTTGTTGGAGGTTAAGAGGCCAGCTTCGAAAGTTGGCTTTGTTAGGGATTTTGAAAATATCTCGTAGCGGGTTTGGTCCAAGGAGGTCTCATCTTCCATAGATGTATAGAGGGCTGCCAAGAATAGTCGAACGGTCTGAGTATGAGCGTATTTTTCGGAATCGAATGCGATCCGGATAATTGGCGATCCGGATATTTGGAGTTCGGGTAATTGGAGTTCTAGTGTATCTATAAGTATGACGTTAAATTTTATTCTCTATAACTTTTATTCCAGGTTTTTTCAATACAATAGGAGTAGCTGTTTTCAAGATATGTCGTCTTGGCAAGCCGCAAAATGTAAGTTTGCACCGAACCACGAAATTTTCTTCGTTTTTAACATTCGATTTTGGCTATACCATTGAACCGAATTTGATGTTTCAAGATTTCATCCGACGCAGAATTTTGTCTTCTGCATTATTTAATGGAATGACATTTTCCGTCCGACGCACCGTTTTCCAGCTACAAGCAAAAAACTATGAAAAGTGCAAAAATTTTGTGGTTTTTTTACTATCAAAAGTTAAGCTCACCACCTGGGATGGTGCAAACTTAGATTTCACGCATTTGGGACCGAATAAAGGTATTAAAAGATTTCCAGCTTGCTGGAAATTAATTCTCCAAATATCCTTATTTGATTGGCCTATAAGAGAAGTGTGCAACGGCATATTTGATCGTACGTGTCACGTCTGAACGTCACCGCGAACTCCACCGCGACCGCTACAGCCACCGCGCATATGTAGCATGGCCTTAATTCTGTGCAATCCCTGCCAAGCAAACTGAAGTGTGGAATTTTCCGCTGAAGATCGGCGGTCATTTAGCCGCTTGTGTGAAAATGTGCTCGATCTCTGAGTGGCGATGGCAGATTTGCCGCGACGGCGAAAACGCCAAGTGTGTAACCGGCGTTAGATGGGACACTCAAAAAGAGATGTTCGAAGGTCTGTGGGAGATTGAAATTGCGAGTGTTGCAGGCTATCCAAATCAGAGATGTAAGTAGAGATTACCATCATGGGCAATTCTCAGTCGTTGTTTACCGGTTATAGACCAGGGCCTTTAAAAATGGTAAAAAGTGACAAAAATAATAGTAGGATGAAACCCATTGGAAAAGGGAGAGAATATAACAAAAATGAAAGGAAAAATAATTTACGGGCGTTCTGAGGCCGGGAAGTGGAAGGGGGGTGGGTTTTTGAGGGTAAAAAACGGTTTATCTCGATTTCCGGCCAAACTACAAGTCCTATGCAAAAAAGTTAATAGACAAGTTTTAGGTATAAAGTTATTTTGTATTTTTTCACATTACCTCAAAATGTTGTGAATTCAAATACCGTTTTCGTTTTATTTTATTACAAAAAAACACAAATTTGGTGAAACTTACCTTTATTCCAAACACATTTTGAATTTTTTTTCCACTTTATTTTGACTTAATATGGAAAAAGCACCCTAATTTTCAATCGAAAATTCTCCCGTCATAATATCAGCTTTTTCAAAAAAGTCGGTGGGCTTTTTGTTCGTTGAAATCTCTACTTCCTAATGGTATGAAAAAATATACATTACTAGGGTAAATGTTCTCAGAAAATGCAAAGAAACGAAAAAAACTCGAATCCGATTTTTTTTAATCATTATGTACAATTTTAAGCTATTTATTAAAATTTACACTTTAATTACTCGAAAAACGTGAGATTCCATGTTACATTGATAAACAAAAAAATTGCAAATCGAAATATACTACTAATTAACAACCAAATAAGTTTATAAAGTTTTGAATGAATGTGGTTTTTTGTGGAGGAACAACGTTTCTTGACAAGCAAAAACTATATAGAGAAGTATCTTTTGAATTTTTTTAAAATTTTTTTGATAGGCAAATTCAGAAAACGGCAAGTTATTGACAAATTGAATCATTTTTCCATAGAAAATATAATTTGGTGAACGCAATAACTTATCGGGGTGAACTAATCAGTTTGCTCTTTCTACACTTGTATAGATTTTCCTGATTATATTTTCATTTTCAGACTGTGGAAGGTTACCCAAAAAACATGTTAATAAAGTTAATATTCAATAAGACATCTACAATATTTTGAGAAAGTTGTATAATCTTCTTTAAATTATGCGTAGATGCCTATTCATTGCTATTTAAGATAACTTATATACCTGAGTGATCTACAGAAAATTTTAGCCCGTCAAAAGTTATTTCATAGAGAAGTGGGGAATAGGCTAGGAGGGTCTGGGCCTCACTTTCTTTGCATTTTCTGAGAACATTTACCATAGTAATGTTTATTTTTTTTTACACTTTCAGAAAGTAGAGATTTCAACGAACAAAAAGGCCACCGACTTTTTTTAAAAAGCTGATATTTTGACGGGAGAATTTTCGATTGAAAATTAGGCTGCTTTTTCGATATTAAGTCAAAATAAGGTGAAAAAATAAATATTTAAAATAAAGAAAAGTACAGTACACCAAATTTCGTGAAAATTTTTTTTTTGTAAAATAAAAATAAAAAACCAAAAACTTGCTTATTTGAATTTTTCGCATAAATTTTGAAGTTATGTGAAAAAAGAAAGTGTGCTATTCAATTTTTTTCCATAGTTTTGCCGGAAATCGAGATAAACCGTTTTTTACCCTTAAAAACACACCCCCTTCCACTTCCCGACCTTAGATCGCCCGTAAATTATTTTTCCTTTCATTTTTATTATTTATTCTTTTCCATTTCCAATGGGTTTCATCCCACTATTTTTTTTTTGTTTCAAAAATTATCGACCCTGGTCTCTTAGTCTTATCTGTGCAATTATTCTGGTCACATAAACGGGGAGTTCGAATGAGATGAATTTTTGTGAGCTAGAACCGGTCAAAACTTTTTCAAATTTCACTAAATGATTGGTCATATGTGAGAGAGTTCCAAGGATCTACAGATTTGATGTTTAGAAAACATTGTTTTATTTATTGAGCCCAGTTGAATTTGGGATCGGCACTATAGAGTCTCAAACCAGCAAGACGTAAAAAACATATTTTTGGGAATCTACATGCTCTATTCTCAGAATTTTCAGAAGCCAATTCGAAAACTGTTTGAAGTCATTCGAGTGAAAAAATTCATTAAAAATAATTTAAAATGACTAGTTTTCATAGTTCAAATTCAATTTAAAACCTCTTTTTGGATAAGTCTTATCCTAAACAACATTTTGTTTCACACATCATCCTCAGATCGACAGGCCCGAGAAAATATTGCAAATATTACCCCAAACAATAATGAGACTAACTCTATGGTAGGGGTCCACTGTTCATCTTAAAACTATACATACATAAATAAATAATAATATTGAAAATAGGTAATAATTTGAAAATTCCCTCAAATTAGTTAAAAAAAATATAGAAAGCCATTACAATGAAAGAAATTTTAATTAATTAAAGGAAAAAAACCAAACATTCCAAAAAGTCAGAATAATGTATGAAACGAAACATTTGTAAAAACAAAACGGGAAACCTCAATCGGCAGTCAATAAACATTGCTGATTCATTATGAGAGTCAGACAAAATGGGATATCGAGTCTCTTGAAATCCCATCAGCCATAAATTATCGCGAAGAAATATTGGCATAATCGAAAGCGTTCCAAATGAACATAACGATGGTCTGCAAACAGAAATTTATTAATCGACATTCGAAAGAAAAACATGCATATTAATTCAATAACTCCAATACTCGTTTGCATATTTCATCTTTAATTTATAAAGGATTACCCTTCATACCCATGATTTTTATGGTTGAAGAAAATTGTATTTTCAGCTCGTACGTTTACGAATGTGGGTACGTAGGCACATTTTTTCGCTGCAAAGCAACAGAATTTTCCATAAATATATTTCGTTCTAATTCGAATAGTAGAAGTAGGTAAACCTTGATATTTTGTAAGGAACTGTTTATATTTTATAAATCTTCCATTTTTCCAAACACCATTTTCATCAATGGCAATTCACTGACGATTTCAATATAAAATTCTTCATATTTTTTAAGGTGGGTTTTTAGGGTTTTTTTTTCAAGTTGCATCGAAAAACGCTTACCCTTTGAGAACTCGAATTCAGTAGGTGAACTCAGAAAGGATTAGAGAACTAAATGAAAATATTAAGATTGAACTCTTTCCGAAAATTGTTTTTTTTGTCGAAAATTGATGGAAATTAGCCAATACATGCTTTTTTTAATTTTGAACGAAAAACCAATAAAAATAAATCAACTTTCGATTAAAAGCGAATCTCCAGCCAATTCCGTTTGAAACATTAACTTGAAATAAGTCCAGCCGTTTTCGGATAGAGAGCGCCATTGTAAATTTCATTCATCCAGAGCCTATTATACTATAATGAAAAATGAATGTGATTTTGATAACGTCTTTAGAAGTAGCAAGATAAAGGAAATGAAAGTTTCGGATTCGGAGATTATTCATAGTCTTATCATGTAGAGTAATTTGGGAAAGGATAAATAAAAATCAACAGTCAATGGCGGGGTCCGGAGGTTTAATCTGTATAATGTAACAATGGCAGGGTCCGGAGGTTTAATCTGTATAATATAACAAAGCTTTTCTGACTGATAATAGGCACACGAGAAATACTTTTTCTCAACTTCCTTCTGAGGATAGTGTACCTCTTTGCCAGTTAAATTATTGGTATTTTTTTCGCAAAACGCTGATATTTTTACAAGCCTTCATCCACCTTGCTTTGTTTGTTTCTCTGTGATTATCATTTATTTCTCGATTTCTACGTACAGGTCAAATTTTGCAAATGAATTTTGATGCACTTCTAGTCGTCCGATTAACTTTGGCAATGTTCATAATTCCGGTGACAATCTATTATGAAATTTTGCTTACAGAAAAAAAAAAAAAGCGGTCGAGTTCCGTGTTTATGGGGCGCTTCTGTTCGGTGTTCTTTGTATTGATATGTCGTAGATACTGAATTTGTTGTCAAAATTCATTGATTCAAGATTGCAGCTCCAAGATGGCGAACGAGTTTTGCGACTATGGTCCAATTCTATTCAAAATTGGTATGGGGAGAGGGGGTTGGGTTCGAAGATTATCAATTTTCTATCAGAATTCAATGAGATGACGGATTTCATGAATGACTAGAAAGAATTCACTAAAAATGATGAAAAAAATTAAGACAAACATTTCTACAATGCATCGAAAGAAAAAATTTAAAACAATTAAAATAATAAAATAATTAATAAAAAACCTTTTTAAAGACAAGCTTTCCTTCAAATGCGCTGAAGAGTAAAAAATAATAGATTTGGATGTGCGACGTAGGTTATTCCGTGAGTTATAGATTCAAAAGCTTGTCGCTTCTGTATTCGAACTGAAAACTTTTGCGCGACAAGCTTTTGTTGTCAAAATCAAAAACATTCAGAGTGGCAGCTCCAATAACTTTCTTCAAAAAGTGTTGCATTAAAAATGCAAATGTGTGTTGCATTAAAAATTACTCTCTGTACAATGCTTGTAACCATTGAACACTCATAAATCAATGAGTATTGGAAAGAATTATAGTTTCTTGGGGGGTTTTGAAGGCGCATAGTACACATCTTTCCATGGATTTATTTTTTTCTCCAGATATGTGACGTATGTGAATTATTGTAGTCTTATATTGGTGATTATATACTTCGAAATGAATTCGGCTGATCAAATGCATTTATCCTACCAATAAAATCCTAATATCAGCGGATGTACACCATGTTGCTAGAATATCCGCGATGCTATACTTCAAAATGAATTCTGCTAATCGAATGCATTTATCTAACCAATAAAATGCCAATATCTGCGAATATTCAACATGTTGCTAGTATATCCGCGAACATATACACTACTTGCTATAAAACAAGAAGGCATTTACCATTGTTTATACCAAACCTATCAAAATAATTCAGTCACTGTCAGATGACGTCCAAGTCCTGTCAAATTATAAAATGGTGTCCGACCGTTTCGGAACTCCTTCCTTAGAAGAAATTCGAAAAAACGTAGAAAAACATAGTTTGTAATACTCAGCTCGATATATAATCTGCTCATATACCACTCGTGATAGATAATTTGGGTATAGTTAGTTTTTCGCCAATATTGTTGCAGAAATTGCGTGAATTTCTACAACAATTTTGTCGCAGAAGTGTCAAAGTATACTCACCAAAATATCCATCACTTGTGATATGACTACTGAAAATCACACGCGATGTAGAAGAATAAATCAATGATTTCTGATTTTACAAAGAAAAATTCATCGAACATATAGGACGTAAAACAAACATTTATTCCTTTTAATTTTGATTCTACAGCATCTTCTATCCACGGAGAAACTCAACATTTTTCATTCCTTATAGAACGTTGTCTGATTATTTTCTCCAGTACACAATCCTCATAAAATGTTTCTAACGTAGAAACCATTTTTTTCCATAAAATTTCGTCTCTTTCTCAACAATATTAAGGAAGAGAAATATTCAAGTCGTTAGAATGAACCGAAAATGCCACAATTAAAAACTGCCTTTTTGAAAATTTCAAAGTTTTTTGTTTTTTTTTTATTTATCCTCAAAAATTATGAGCTGCAACTACCAACTCTAAAATATTCTGTTGTGAAATTCAACCAGTCAATTATGGCATCCAAAGATTATTCATTGGTTCATTTCCAACGGCTTATTCAAAAAAACTAAAACAAAAGCCACAACAAAATACATATGAACCTGTGATTCAAAACTAATATATGCCCGGTTGACAATGCGAGATTTTAAAACATCCACTGATAGAAGTTAAAGTCCAATAACGATTCTCTAATATAGCCCGGTTGACAATGCGAGATTTTCAAAACATTCACTAGAAGTTTCAACGTCCAATAACGATTCTTCTGCCGCTGGCGCTGGAATAATATATTCTGCAGTAAAATCCGTAACAAAGATTTCCTTTTTTAACCTTAACAGGACGGCCCCACTGACAAGCTGTCAAGCTCCGCCAATATAATTACGAATCTCTAGGTTCATTATTTGAAACTTTGTTGAACCCTCATAATAATGGATATACAACGTTGATTTTCATTTTCAAAGAATGTTATTTCGGAATAACTATTTCAGGAATCATTCTTTCCTGATTGATTTCCAAATCAAATGATAATTGATACTTCAAAGCAGTTATTACATGGTACATAACTTTACCGGTAACAGTGCCAAAAAGTTTAATCTTTGACAGTGCCCGCCGGCCATCAGTTCGCCGGCTATTGTCTCCTAATAGAAATTAGTTTAGATAATAGTTACTCATTTGCACGGTTGGAGACTTGGATAAATATTCACTGTAATGCATGGTGGCTCCTCTATCGGATTAATTTTTCAAGCCATATTGATCGCAAACCTTGAATCATATACCTACATTTATTGTAATTAACATATTTTCGACAATTCGTCCTTTCATAGTAGCATCTAATTTTTCTAGTCTAGTTCACAAACTCGAAATGACTTCAATTTTTGCTAAGAGCTGCATGAGAGATATTACCAATTCATAAAATCGTGTATCTGCAGTGGTTAATGAATTATAAGTCGTGAAAGATTATGAATTTCTCAGAAAATATTATTTTTGATATGGGATGATTATTAACTCAATTGAGTGTACAAAGTAATTCAAAAATGTGAAATGGCTCAAGAAAAAATTACTTTAGTTTCTAGAAATAGAAAAATAGTTTATTGGAAAACTTGCTCTAAAATTGAATTCAGACGTCAATATGGAATCGAAGCCTCGTATAACTTTTTTTGAAATTTTGGTTGCCTCATAGCGGAGTGAGTGTTGAACCTCCGTATGGAAATTGAGTTTCAATGAAGATATCTGACCCCATGAAAAAAATTCCGACCTAACAGTTTATTATGAAAAGTTTATAAAAAAAGTACTAGTATTTTTTGTTGTGCAAAGTTAGTATTATTGACTTAAAATAAAAAATTACAATAATTTGAAATAAATAATTGGAACATTGATATACTCCTCAGATGCTTATCTTTGCAATTTGTTTCGGTTTCAAAAATTCCTTCAGATTGCAAAATACATCGTTTTTTTTTCTGTTGCTTTAACAGCTGTCTGTATCAATAACTACGATTTTTTTATGCAAAGACTGCCTGAATTACTAACTTCACAGCAAGAAAACAAGTAATTCCGCACCTTTTTTTGGAAGGTTTCGGTGTAGTAGGCAACGAATTTGGCATAACTGCATTCTCATGATATCGATGATTCCCAAATAATTTAGTGTTTTTTCCGGTGACCTCGTATTAACGAGTTTGTTTAATCTACACTAAATCGATCGGTAATGCCCCTATTAACGTTCAATTTATCTATTAAAGCATCAAACAAGAAAGCCATGTGAAGTGTAATATAAGAAAATAAGGAACTTTGAATTCTTCTCCACAACGAATTCAATATAAATTGAAACAATTGGTAGACCACAAGCGAAAACAACTACTTTCCTGGCAAATCACGCAGAACGTTGAATGATATTCACCTGAAAATCTATGCAAACTTCCATAGGAAATGAATTACTTTCTGATAAACTCGATTATGTTTAATTTATGCCAGGTCCGCCTAACAATCCGCATACCGGTTTCTGGCTTCTGGCCCTCATCAGGGTAGTCACCGGTCAGAGATCCGAAGACCTCTGGCCGAAGCGAGACCCATCATAAATGAAAACACCATCAAGCCAACATCACCTATAGGTACGCCAGAAAAAGTAAATTGTAACTGGCGCTACCTAGTGACAGAAAGAAACATTTCATACTATTCCCCTTTCTCAATAGGATTCTATATAAATAGGATTCCATCTCGGTAGGAGTGGCTGAATGCCCGACTGGCGTGTATATCAAACCAAAAAACCATGTGAAGTGTAATATAAGAAAATAAGGAACTCTGAAGTCTTCTTCACAACCAATTCAATATAAATTATATATACAGGGTGTAACTGAATAAGTGTAAAACATTTAAGGAGGTGATTCCTCATCGAAAAAAAGATAGGATCTTTCATATAAAGAAACTTCATTGGAGCATCCCTTGTTAAGATACAGCCCCTTAAAGGGGGTACATAAAATTTGTATAACAATTTTTTTACAAGCACTGAAAAGTTACAATTGAAATTAACCTGACGTTTTGTACTACCAAAAGACACTTAGCCAGTAATTTATTTGGTTTACCCCATGGTTGTAAGGGGTGAAAACGCAACCCTAAAATTTATTTCCAATGTAACTTTTTGTCTTATTATTTGTTTACCATTTATTTCCGATAGCCTGTTTCATTCTAAACAAAAAATGTCTCTTGGGTTTTTTGCCCAAAATAAACCAGTAAGCAGCAAAACATTATTTTACGAACAACTACAGAGATACATCGTCATAAATGCGAACTGGATTTATTGTTATTTTGTAGTTAGTACCTGCATTAAACGATTAAAGGGTAATAAACAAAACTAAGTTATTAATAACAAAACACACAACATGTAGAAATCATAGTGAATGTTCAATATGTCTACCTTCAAACATTACGCATGCGTCTAGACGTCGGCGCATTGAGCCACGTATTCGCTCAAATATTCCTGGAGTCTCTCTGATTACCCTGCACGCATCGATGATGCGGTTTCTAAGTCCTCTACATCGCGAACAGGAGTACGATATACCAAATGCTGTGAATGGCCCCAAATAGAGAAATCGAGAGGATTGAGATCCGGGGATCGAGCGGGCCATTTATGTGGTCCTCCTCGACCTATCCACTGATTTGCATATGTTTCAGTTAAATGCTGACGTGCTACTTGACTAAAATGGGCGGAGCCCCATCATGCAAAAAAAACATATCCCTTCTGACGCCCAAAGGAACTTCCTCCAGCAGTACTGGATGCACTTCTCTTAAAATTGAACGTATGCCCCACCATTTAATCGAGGAGGTAGAAAATGAGGCCCAATTAAATCATCCCCAATAACCTGAGCCACACGTTAAGAGAAAACTGTTCTTGATGGCTAGTTTCGACAATAGCGTGAGGGTTTTCATCAGCCCATATGTGGTAATATGAAAATTAATAATCTTGTCCCGAGAAAAACTACATTCGTCTGTGAATTCTATCGTCTTCAGAAAGTCACAATTCTTCTAATCATTTCCAGCATCCAATTGCAAAATTCAAGACGGTTCGGAAAGTCTCGCGGTAACAGTGCCTGTACTCGTTGCAGATGGTAAGGGTATAAGAGTTGTTCCTTTAAAATTCGAAATACCGTCATATGATCAACATTTAGCTGGAAAGCAATCTTTCTAGTACTGGTAGTAGGTTGTTCTTCAATCAAATTAAGTACTGCTTCCTCAAGCTGTGGTGTTCGTATTTCTCGATGGCGACCACAATCCTGCGTTCTTTTGTCGAATGAACCATATTCTCGTAATCGTTGATGAAGTCGAGCAAATATTCTATGTGAAGGATGCTGCCGTTGAGGATACATTTCAGCATATCTTCTAGAAGCTTCTAACCCATTCCCCTGCGACAGACCGTAAACGTAATGCATATCAGCCATTTCCTCATTTGTGTATGCCATTTTATTAACAAGTGAATTATTAAAGTAACAAATTAAGAACAGAACAACAACACACAATTAGTATTAATTCAATTTCGAAAATTCCCAAACTGACAGCGTCATACCAATTTAATTGTCACTATCGCTAATAGCGACCTACTAGATAGATTAGTTTCGTATTTTCGCATTTATGACGATGTATCTCTGTAGTTGTTCGTAAAATAATGTGTTGCTGCTTACTGGTTTATTTTGGGCAAAAAATCCAGGAGACATTTTTTGTTTAGAATGAAACAGGCTATCGGAAATAAATTTTTAAATGGTAAACAAATAATAAGACAAAAAGTTACATTGGAAATAAATTTTAGGGTTGCGTTTTTCACCCCTTACAACCATGGGGTAAACCAAATAAATTACTGGCTAAGTTCTTTTGGTAGTACAAAACGTCAGGTTAATTTCAATATTGTAACTTTTTTCAGTGCTTGTGAAAAAATTGTTATACAAATTTTATGTACCCCCTTTAAGGGGCTGTATCTTAACAAGGGATGCTCCAATGAAGTTTCTTTATATGAAAGATCCTATCTTTTTTTCGATGAGGAATCACCTCCTTAAATGTTTTACACTTATTCAGTTACACCCTGTATATATATATATATATATATATATATATATATATATATATATATATATATATATATACATAATTGTGATATATGCAGCGATCAATAATCGCCACCATTAATACACTAGTATATTCTCGATTCTTCTTGCATTCCTTAATAAAAACTGTATATCCACATATTATTTTTTATTGTTCCTTCCTTCCATTTTGAAAAACATGTAGTGCCCAATATATAGCGATTTTCTCCACTCTTTTGTTTGATTTCGATAATTCATCAGGTAATTCTTTCAATATAACAGGCATCTTACCTCCTTTTTCGTTAAATACTATCTGAATATAGAAAAACTAGCACTAGTTCCCAAAGAACAATATACAGATCTGGAAAAAAAATGTGTTAAATGTTGAATAGTGTCTATAGTCGACCAGCACAAAATATAACAACTATGCCCAATGGAGAATCAATTAGTCGACTGGACCACTGTTCCCCTTCCTGCACTCTTCGTCTCGATCACATTTACGTGTCAGTCTCGTGCATTTACGTGCCAGTTCACGCTCTAGCTGGAAACAATTCAAGAGTGGTCCAGTTCACTAATTGGTTCTCCTCGGCATATTTGTTATAGCCCCCCCAAAATTGTCGATTCCATTACTTAGTGGGGGTTTTAATAGTCCCCTGTTAAGTTTTGAACGGTTCGACGTAGAACAATCAAGAAAAAAGCTATTGAATGAAATCATCGATACTACTTATGAAAGACATTGTGAGTGCCTGATAGATGACGCGGGGGGCACATCAACTTGAAAATATCAAATAGCATGGGGGGTAAAGTAGCACATCGTTGAAAAGATAACTCAATTCTCTTTTCAACAACTTTGTTTTTTTCAATTTTGTTAATACGTTTTTTCCCAATATGCATTTGAAATGTCAAGTATAACAAAATTTCGAATTGCATATTGTAAAAAAACGTTCGAACGAAATTTAAAAAAAAAATTTGGTTGTTTGAATAGAGAATTGAATTATCTTTTCAACGATGTTCAACTTGGCTCCCCATGCTCTTTGAAATTTTCAAGTTGATGTGCCCTCCCGCGCCATCTATTGAGGACCCACAATGTCTTCTTTTCCAAAGATCGGTGTATCGGTGATATCATTCAAAATAGTTTTGGGTCCGTTATTCTATGTCGAAGCCTTCAAAAGTTAATAGTGAGGGGTGAAGGGTGATTCAGTAGAACAACCATAGTTGAAAGTAAAATTGAATTACCTTTTCAACGATGTGCATCAACCTCTATGCCTTTCGAAATGTTCAAGTTGATATGCCCCCAGCGCCCTCTGTCGTGTAATTGTAATGTATCATCTCTCAAAAAGTAGGACCGTGATACCATTCAATAAATTTCATCTCATTGTTTCACATCAAACCATTAAAAGTTACCATTCAGATCCGCATTTATATTTGACATTTCAAATGCATATTGTGAAAAAACGTTTGAACGAAATAAAAAAAAATAGGATGGTTGAAAAAATATTGAATTATCTTTTCAACGATGTGCCATCTATCGGGCAATCACAATGTCTTTTAGTAGTATCGGGGTGATATCATCCAAAACTTTTTTTTTCATTGTTCTACGACGAACCGTTCAAACGTTAACAAAGGGGGGGGAGGACTTCTAAAAGCCGCACTGTAGACACCATTCAACACATTGGGAAATCGTATGTTTCGGTAGATTTTTTCCAGATCTGTATAATGTTATCTCAAATGATAACAGCCACACGAAAACTATTTTGTCCTACCAAAAAACGAAAATTCAATTGATAAAATATGAGGGAAAAGATATCTCAACATGAAAAAAGAAGAAAAAATCAGCTGTGGGATACCTTAGAACTTGACCGACACGGGCCTCGGGAAAATGGGGTTGTTTTGAAATGAAACATTGATAAAACATTCTCAGGCTGTATAGGTCATCAAGCCGGTCTTGAAACGCTCCGAATGCGTTCTCGCTCTGTCTTGTACTCACTCCGCGAAATCCCACGTCTCATGACTGGCTTGATGAGCTATACGGAGTCAATTTGATCGGTCAATTCAATAGTCAATTTAGCGGTCAATTGACCAAGTGAGATATTTGACCCCAGTCATTTGAGCGGTCCTGCATCAAACGCGGGTCGTCTTAGTCAGAGCCTAGTCTAGGATGGTAACGCACAGGAGAAAAATTAAACTATCCTAACGTCAGACTGGGAACGGTGGAAACTGCAGACTTAATTTGTTTTTTTTTGTTGCTCCCTGCCGAATTTAGTTCTAATACATCGGATAGATTTTGAATAATAGAATGCAAAGTTTTGAACATTGACATTTTTCAATTTTTGACAGTTTGAGAAATAATTTTGACTGTTCTGGATACAGTTTTTCAAGGGCATTCAAATGACATATTGCAAGTCAAGTTCCGTGCGCTATAGTTTCTGTCATTTTCAATAGCGACACACGATATCTTTATACCAACATTCAGCTGGCAGGCAGGCAGGCAGGTAGGCAGGCAGACAGACGGACAGAATCGTCTCAGGGGACCTCAAAAAGGATATTTCCGTTGATATCTCGATTTTTTTTTCCACGTTTACATTACTTGACCACTGCGGGAGCCGGTCAAGTAAAATCAACACCCATTCTGTTAAATATTCACACATTCAAACAAGACAGTGTTAAAATCGATTAAAACCTAGACAATAGGAAATATACTAACATACTTGAATTCATAATTCTCGAACTGATTCAAACGTGTCAATTATTTCGAATTCTCAAAAAATCAAAATTTCCCTGCATTTTCTGGATTTTATATCCCCTGGAAGCTTGTGAACCAAGCAATACACTGTGTTGTTAAACGTATTCATTGTCTCATCACCTGTCATCTGAGTTATCACAATTTTGGAAATGCCATTTGATATTTTCAATTTGAGTTGCTGAAGGTTAGGGTTCGGTCGCATATTCATTTCTCAATTATTGTCGGGAACCATTCATATTCCTTTCCATCGCATATGAGATATCGTGAAAAATAAAGCAAGGAAATTAAAAAGGAAACATTCCTAATTGAATGTTGAAACATTTTTCTGAAAATTGAAAAATTTACGACAATAATGAAGTTATTTTTTGTGATATATAACAATGTAGTTCAATGTCAGCGTGGTTTTGGAATATATGTTTATTTAGCTTGATAGCTATTACATTACATATAATTATCCTTTGATATTCTTGTAAGAAAATATACAATTTTACTAGATATTCAAGTACATTTGCCTTAACCTAATTCTGAATATAACAGCTTTTGAAGATGTTTTTACAAGTAATAGTAAGTTATTACACTTTCAAACCTTCAACAAAGAGTGTTTTCTCCATGGCTCTAGTGTTGACCCCCTGTAATTGGTAATGATCTTTAGATCTCAAATTACAGTCGTCCAACTTTGATATTTTCACAAGATAATTACTTAAACAGAGAGGAGCTTATTTATTTATAATCCTATGTATAAGCACCAAGCTCGGCTCTGTTATAAGTCTTTAACATAGAGGTTATCGTAGTATATCTGTTGCATCGAAGAATAACTCTTAGAGCTTCATTCTGTAGTAATTGCAGCCGATAAGTATGTTCATCTGAACAGGAAATGAATATTGACAAACAATAGTTGAAATGTGGGAATATAATTGTATTGTATTCAATTTTCTGCACCACAACGAAATTTTCTACTAATTCTCAGAAATACCCCATTTTTTTCACACAGATAATCAATATGTTTGGAAAAATTCAGTTGGGGGTCAAGATAGATAACCAGATATTTTATTACATACATATAATTATCTATTTCAATAACAAAATTACCTTGGTCGAATTTAGTAATATTACTCTCATTACCTAAAATCATACATTTTGTTTCCAGTCCATTTAATTTAATCTTGGTTGCCATTAGAGTTTTCCCAGATAGAGAAATCAATGTGTCGAAAGCGAAGAGGTTGACAGATGACTTTTTTAAATACATATGTACATCAATAATATATAGAATAAATAGAAGCGGTCCAAGGGCGCTTCCTTGAGGGACACTATTTGAAGTTCCCATCTCAAATGAATAGTTTCCATTGATTTTCGTTTTCTAACATCTACCATTGGAATAGTTTTCCAACCACTTCAATACAACTCCTGTTATCCCATAATTTTTACATTCATATGATAATTTTTGCCTTTCTATTGTTCCAAACACTATTTTCAAATCTATAAAAACACTTGATATAATTCTACCATCATCAATTTCTTTTTTCCACGTGACTCTGTAGAATGATTACGTTTTAGTCGGGGAAGTAGTTGTTTTCTGTTAGATAACCTTATTATTATAGTCGATTTTTCAACTTTCAGGAAAATCTTTTTATCAATTGAGAATGTTTCCCGTTTCAACATGGAAACCTATCAATAAGTTAATCTGAACGATGGAAGACAGTGACTGAAGTTTGTCTTTCAGTCGCAGATGATTCCACATCTGATTTTATGAACATCCTTTCCATACTATCAAACAAATCAAAGCAAGATATATTCCAAGGAATTACTTACAAATCATCAAAATACAATTAGTTGCTTTTATTTTTTTCAAGTGATTTTCACCATAATGATATACCTCCACAACAACATTGTCATGAACTCAAATATTAATAGCACAGATATCTATTGAGTTAATCAAATCAATATTCAACATACGTTTAACGTGTATCTAGTCGTAATAAAAACAAAATATACACGCGCTTCTGTCCAACCACGCAGATTGTGTCCCATTGTCCCATCTGTCATACTTAGGCAATTTCATATGCATATCGTGCAGCTAGAAAATAACTGAACGCGAACCGCGTTGCGACTGTCACGTTTTCTTTAATTAGACAGCCGCTCTGATAGCTTCCAGATTAAACAAACGCGAAATGTCTGAAACCATATTCGACAAATTCCAGTGAAATCGCTGAAATTGTTATGTTTATGTTATGATTATTGGTATTACTTTTGGATTACTCTCGTTTGGACGTCCATCTCTCAAGGATTCAAAAGATTTTCACGACGTTTCGAATGCTTGTATCTGCAATCGTCTTCAGGTGATACTGACAAGTTTAGGTGCTACTTACTAATTTATATGTCTGTCACTGCAATTGTGCGTGTAATTCCGCCATGTGTGATGGTGCGTGAAATTCCATGAGGTGTGGTAGTGCGTGAAGTATTGCGCCTCTGCAGTCCGCCAGAAAGAGCATTTAGTGGTTTCCATACGTTCTTGATCTCAACGCTTCGTTGACTAAAGCGTTATTGGCTTCGATGTAGGCGGCCTCTTTAAACTTTCGATTGAACCAATGCTCCTCTCTATGTAGAACACTTGCGTCGTCCTATAGAATTCGATGGTGCTCAGTCCAGGCTTCTTTGTCTTCCAATGTGAAATCTCTGTATTCACATGGAATCTCATAAGTGCAATACTTACTGATTTCATTTTTATTGTCCGATTTGGTCTTGGTGGAGAAACTCCGTGAAGTACAGCCGAATTGGAAGCAGCTCTTGATGTTGAACTTGTTTCCGATCTTTTTGGAGACACCTCTGATATACGGAAGGCAGATCACTGTCCATTGTTGTTGCTTTTCAGATGTCTTCATTCTCTGGAGTTGTTTCAATACTTCTAGAAGATTCTTGTGGTATCAATTCCGGTGGAGGTCCTCTCTAATGTGGTTCAATTCGGCATCTAGCGACTCCTCTTCGTTGCATATGGGCATCACTTTCTCTATCAATGTTCTCATGATCCCTATCTGTGTCGAACTCGTCCTCCTATCGATACTACAACCAATGCAAGGAAATGACAGTTCATACGTCAAGAATTCCAAACACTTCGTAGACACCATCACATATGTTTAACGTGGACCAGAAGATCGTTTCTTCAGTTTCGACGTGGAGAGCCTTCACACCAATGTCCATATAGAGGAATCCCTCAGCATCATCAAAAGGAAACTCGAATAGGATACTCAGCTTCACGAGAGGACTGACCTTCCCATCCAAGCAATATTAAAATTACTGCAGAACTCATATTTCCAGGAAAAGGAACGATTCATCCCTCAAGTCGACGGACTGCCGATGGAATCTTTCCTTTCTTCAATTATCACCGACATGTACATGGAGTGGTTCGAGAAATTGGCTACACGGGAGGCAGAATACAAACCGAAGCTGTGGTTGAGGTACGTGGATAACACTTCTGTTATATGGAATCACGGAGATAAATATCTTCAGGATTTATTCTCAAAATTTAACAGAATCAGAGATTCGATCAAATTCACGATGGAAATTTGCAATGAAACCCGCACCTCTGTCTACAGAGAAAAGACTTATATGGGGCAGTATCTCAACTACAGCTCCAACCATCCGAGTTTGACAAAGAGAGGGATCGTGAGAACATTGGTAGAGAGAGCGATGCACATATGCAACAACGAGGAGTCACTTGATGCCGAATTGAACCATATCAGAGAGGACTTCCACCGGAATAGATACCCCAAGAAACTCCTAGAAGGAGGATGAAACAACTCCACACATCGAGGTGTCTCCGAGAAGATCAGAAGCATCGGATACAAGTTCAACATCGAGAGCTGCTTCTAATCCGGCAGTACTTTACGGAGTTTTCTCACCAAGACCAAACCTGACCACAAAAATGAGTTCAGTAAGTATTGCATTTATGGAGATCCATGCGAATGCGCAGATTCCCAAATTGTAGAGACAAACAGGCCGTTATCGGTAAGATCGGATGAGAAACGTCATAATCGGGAATTGCTGACCACGCCTGGACTGAGCACAATCGAATTATATGGGACGACGCAAGTATTATACATAGAGAGGAAGTATTGGTTCAAACGACAGTTCAAAGAGGCCGCCTACATCGAAGCCAATAACGCCTTTAATCAACCAAGCGTGGATATCAAGAACGTATGGAAACCACCGCTCTTTCTGGCGGACTGCAGATGCACAAAACTTCACGCTACACCACACCGCACGAAATTACACGCACCACTGCAAATGGCGGAATTACACGTACCATTGCACCGACAGATATATAAATTGGTATGTATCACCTAAACTTGTCAGTATTTAAAACTGAAGTCGATTGCAGATACAAGCATACGTCCGAAACAAGAGTCATCCATTTACGACATCGTCTAGAACCTTCAACAAACGTCAGCAAATTCAATTCTAATCTCCCGTATTCTCCATACTCAGAAATTCAAAATTATTGTCATCAGTTATATAGTTGGACTATGAACTATTATTTATCTATTATTACTTTTGGCTTTCGTATTATTTTGCCTGAGGATTATGCAGTGTTTCAATCTATATGTTCGAATTCATGGAAAAAATTGATAGTTCATAATAAAATGCAATTTTTGGAAGTCTCGGCTTCGCGAATGGTTTTTCCGTTGCGTCCCTGAAGAACCGTGAAATGCATTGTAACGGAGCGAACTTTGTAACTCCGTTACTAGGTCCAAAGCATAATTCTTGAAAATTTCAACAGGCTCAGTTGATTAGATTTAGGAAAACCGGGTTTGTATTAAAATATAAGTTTGGTCACACAACCATGAGTCCAAACTCAATATGTCCCAAGAGCAAGTGTTTATTTTTCAGCAGAGACAAGATTCACAATATGGTTTGAAAGAAACTGAAAAGTGAATTTTACATTAGTAAATGTCACCTCCACAACACAATCATATCAATACGCATAATTTATTTCCAAACTTAAACCTAAAACACCAATCTGATATATATATTTATATATATATATATATATATATATATATATATATATATATATATATATATATATATATTTATCAAATATATATTTTATCATTGGCAAATTTATTCAGGTTCATCATTTTCAGCTCGATCATCCCAAATTATGACGTTACGTTCTGTCAGATCAAAATAAATAAAGGATTTGTTTCCAAAACAGAATCTACACTCAAAGGTATGGTTATTATGACAAATAATTGAACTAGTTATAGACAAGGTGTATATTTTCTGTGGGACATGAAATAACAATAGTAATAATAAATAAGTTTCAGTACATCTTGCCCCCAAAGCTCATGGGAAAATTACCATTTAATGAGCATGAGCTGGCACATTATGGAGTTGATATTTATTTCCATCGTAATGCTGATTTTTATTTTCACCATGGAATTATTTTCCATTTTCATTGTGAAATTGCTTTTTGTTTTCATTGTAGAATTTTGTCCCATTTTATTTTGGTATATTTTTATAATACTCATCTGCATGTCCAAGATGAGTCACTGCTTGAGAAATAGTTGAACACCCTATCAATACACATGACATACTGGGGGAAAAATGTGGTTTTATGATATCAATAAGTTCATTTGGTGAGTATTTTGGTTGCAAATGTTTGGTTCTCGAAACCCAATGATCAAAATGATCACAAAAAATAACGCTTCTATATTCGTCACTTCCTAAACTAGCATTTATCATCCTCTGCTTTTTTGCATTCCAAAACTGTTCAATAAATTCAATTTTAAAAACCTCATAATTATTGAATGATTGTGAAAAACCCCCAAAGTTTTGCACCAAAGTTTTGCACCTCACCAAAGTTTTGTTAATTTCTTAAAGTTTCGGCCAACCAAAATTTTTAAATGATCAAAATGACCTTTAGAAAAATGTACACTTTCCAAAATTTGTAAAAAGTCCAGTGGTTGTAGATCACCTTCACCATCAAAATCAGGTAAAAGCTTACGTAGATCCCCTGAAGAATATTGCATTAACTGACTATTATTTGAACTCACATTTCCAATATTTGATGCTAGATTGGTATTTGGCACACCATGTACATTCAAATTAAAAATCATATGGTAGCTATTAACATTCTTGTATACTTCATTATTCACATAGTACTCACTTATTATTGTTCATAATAGAACCCTTGAGCAAATTCTGACTTGCAAGTCTTTGAACTGTATCATTAATGATTTTTTTACTAAATTGTTCAAATAATTTTCTACTGTTTTCAGCTGGTTCAGTGACTGTTTGTGGCATTCCAAAACCATGCTCATATAAATTAGGATGTTGGAAATATGAAGTGGGTTTCTCCATGATGCTGAAATTTCCTAGTTGTGGAGTACTTATGATGTTAGGGGGTGGAAAATTCAGATTTTGTGCCTCTATGTGATTTTATTTTCTATTTAGAGGCATTTTGGAGGTATCTCATATTTCTTTTTGGTTTTGCAATTTCTTTCGATTACTTTCAGGAGGAGCACTGACAAAATTAGGTGGAAGTGGCCTGAACAGAGGCTAGGGACTTTTTGTTAACTGAAAAACTGAATTCTCTCCAGAAAACTCTGAAAATGTATCCTCCCTCCGATTTTGAACTCTTACAGTCCCTGGAGGGGTGAAAATATAAAGGGGCTTCCACTGTACATTTCACTGCATTATTATTTGTTTGTGACAATAATAGCTGATTTTCCACTGACTTGTCAAAATTTTTCGCCCCTAGCATTGCTTCCTTGTTTAAATCAAATGGAACGTTCATACCTGATGGTGTTTCAATTCTTACTGTTTCCAATCCATGATGTAATCGATGATCATTTTATCGACGATTTGGTCGTAATCGTAAGATCCTTTCTTGTTCTTGGGAATTAATTTCGTCAGCCCCACGTAGGGCGCCAAGTTGTAATGGAACGGGAATATGGGGTAAGCTAAACTCAATATGTCCCAAGAGCAAGTGTTCATTTTTCAGGAGAGACAAGATTGACAATATGGTTTGAAAGAAACAAAAAAGTGAATTTTACATTAGTAAATGTCACCTTCACAGCACAATCATATCAATACGCATAATTTATAACAAAACTTACCTAAAAAGTGACCAAACACCAATTTGATATATATATTTAACAAATATATATTTTATCATTGGCAAATTTATTCAGGTTCATCATTTTCAGCTCGATCATCCCAAATTATGACGTTATGTTCTGTCAGATCACAATAAATAAAGGATTTGTTTCTAAGAGAGAATCGACACTCAATTTATGGTCGTTATGACGAATAATTGAACTAGTTATATACAAGGTGTATATTTTCTGTGGGACATGAAATAACAATAGTTATAATAAATAAGTTTCAGTACAACATCTCATCTGTAGCACAGGTCACATCTATGTGTAAAAGACTATTTTCTCTTTGGAATGTTGGCTCTATTATTCATAAATGTTGAGCTTAATTCCGATGCCCGCTCAGCAAGTTATTTTCCCCTCTGATCCTGAACCGGTGATCCCCATAACGGTGATTTTGAGTACAGGTCTCCTACTATAACCACTGCACAGTGTTTTGCTGTTGTCATGATGTTATCAATTATCCATTAATATTCGTCGAAGGGTATGTTTGGACAGATATAACAGCAGATCATCATCCACTTCTTGAATGACTCTGTCAAAAATCCATTATATTTGTCGTGTTTTAGGATTCCAAGGTTTTTATTTATTATTTCCACTGCTACATTTTTGCATTGGTCCGTGATGTGTCCTTTTTTGGCAGTAATTATTTCATTTGGCCCACCAATATGCTATGTCATGTGCGGCACTTGTCCTACCAAGGTTTGTTTTCAGGATTCCTGATGTCATTATGTTATTTATCACAAATGATACTGGTTCAAAAGCTTATCGCGAATATTAAATAAAAGGGGAGACTGTTGTACCTTGATCATAGTGTACCTTCAGTTTCTCAACAGATGCTGTTAACTACGTAACAGAACTACACCAAAACAATGTTCACTCAGTAGAGTTTGAACAAGCGGAAGAGTGGTTGTCCATGTGCTATTATTTTCGAGTAAAATATTAATATTTATTTTTAGCTCAAAAAGTAACAATTTTTGGTTCTACTGTTAACGATTGTGTTCCGTGGTTTGAATCATATTCCACCTGAATCACTACCCATTTGTGAGTAATTTGTCATGCAATATACAATTGAGAATGTTTCCCTTTCCAACATGAATACCCTACAAGAGGTTATCTTGAATGATGGAAGATAGTGACTAAAGTTTATCTTTCAGTGCAGATTATTCCACATCTGATTTTATGAACACCCTGTTCATATTTTCAGACAAATCAAGCCATATTTCAGTTTCAAATATAACCCAGAATATTGAAGTAGATAAGTTTGTAAAAATGCATCATCATTTGATAATAATAATAATAGTTAATTGTTCTGAAAACAAGTTTACAGCAACAAGTGTATGGGGGTAACAAAAAAAAGGAAAAGGGAAATAATGTGAGTTTTACCAATTAGACACAGTTCAAATGATAAGAAAAAAAAAATAAACAAACATATATTGCAGTTACCTACTCGTTTAAAATAAATGATCGTAATCTCAGAATATTCGAAATGTACTCTGATATTTTCTTGGCATCAGTTACTGTTATATTTTGTAAGGCGAAAATCAATGTTTCCAAACTCCGTAGGCAAGTATTTTGTACAGTAACAGAATAACCTAAATAGGAAAAAAAAAATTAAATAGTTTTTTCTTTTGTAGTGCATTTGTATAAATGCTTGTCCCGTTTTTTTTATATTTTCCATTTAATATAATTCATATACACTAGATGTGCAATATTATGTTTATTATTCACAAAGCACAAAGTACGTACCTTCTATGTGACCAGTAAATAACAAAAAATTCAATTAATCTTTATACAAAATTTATTTCGATAATTGATGAATTCTTGATTGGTATCTGACATCGACTAGGAGTTATTATAATTCCTTAAAAACTTTAAGTGATTCCGTCATATCGCCCAATAATTAACACCCATTAAAAGTCACCCAACATCCAAGCCGCTATTCTTCTTCGTCATTGTCTACAAAATAATGTCACGAGCTGGCTAATAAATATGAAACGACAAACTAACATCGCGTGACGTGCTTAATACAGTGTGAATCGATTAATATTCAACATTTGACGCTCGGACTCACGACATAGCCGACTTGTATTTCCATTGGTCGGCAGATTTGAATGCTAGCGTGTACTGAATTTTGGAAAGGCAGTTTCCAGACGATGCCTTTGTGTATTGTCTTTGAATAATGACCAGCAGGAATGGCATACTTGATTAGGAACACACATGTTGATTGGGTTATAAGTCATCTGGACGCCACGCCGTCGGTTATTATCGGCGTGTGGGGAATTATTGTTTCTGCCTCGTGATTTGTTTCAATAGTCAAACAACTGAAATCCAAAAACTTCGTGAATAATTCTATTGAAGGCTGATTTTGGATCCTTCTACAGAGTGGCCACTTTTTTAATGGGATTGTATTGGTAACTTTTAAACCATAAGAGTTAGAAGGTCGGTCAAATGGAGAAAAAGTTGCATTCATAGAAGCATTGTCAAGCAGTTCAAACAAATCGAGATTATCAGGGCCGGTTATTGAGATATCATAAGAAAAGTAAATTCTGTCATTTTGATTTTTCTTTTTTTCCCACTTTATTTCGAATATTATCAAAAAATGTCACAGGAGTTTTTTATACGACAGTAAATTATCCTCATTTTGACATACATAATCAGATTTTGTATCCAACGTTTCGTACGCTCTGGGCCACCCTCAACCTCATTTTTTTCAATACGGACCTGCATATTTTATGACACTTTTCGACATAACTTTTAACGCTGAATTCAACGATATATCATACAATGTCATTCAAAGTTGATTTTCAGGTGATTTTAAACTTTATCCAAATTTCTTTGGGTCGGATCTGTATTACATTTAGATACCTTTAGTTTAATCAACAACATGCAATACATTTCGATAAGAAAATCAACTTACTCATCTTCAACTGAATGGAACGTAACAGAATCAAAGCAAGAAACAAGTAATAATTATTTACAAATTTCAAGAGGAGAAAAACCTAATTCATAATAATTAAACGAAACTATCATTTAATGAAAGAAAAATCAAATGATTATTCGAAAGTAAATGATGAACATTAATGTTCGAAATGTCCACCATTTTGTAAAATGCACTTTGCGGTTCTGGAACCCATACTTCTTATACATTTGCTTATTTTGTCTCCTTGAATACCTTCCAATACATTCTCAATCTTCTCGCGAAGAATCTCTATTGTCGGGTTCGTAGTATCATACATTTTATTTTTGAGATATCCCCACAAATAAAAATCCAGCGGATTCAAATCCGGAGATCTGGCAGGCCATGCTACTGGACCTCTTGTTCCAATCCATGAATTGGGAAAAGTTTGATTTAGATAGTCTGTGACTATTCTTGAGTTGTGTGGACCACATCCGTCTTGTTGGAACCATGGACTATTACGCCGATACCGTATAGGAAGATCATCCAACATTTCTTCTATAATTTCCACATATTTTGCTCCGGTTAGGTTGCCGTCAATAAAATAGGGTCCCAGTAATTTATTATTCAACAAACCGCACCATATGTTCAAAGAAAAACGATATTGATGTCTAACTTCATGAATTAAGTGAGGATTTTCTGTGGCATAAAAATGTTTGTTCCTTCGATTGAACATGCCAGAATTTGTGAATGTCGTTTCGTCTCCCCGAATGATATTGTGCGCAAAATTGTTGTTATTCCGCACCTTCCGTTGAAACCAATTACAGAATTGCAACCTTCTCTCAGGATCATTGCGATATAGTTTTTGCACGACTTGGTATTTATAGTCATGGTATCCGTGTCTCTTGACTATTTTATTAACAGCACTTTTTGATAAATTGCATTCACTGGCCATAGTTCTCGATCTTATTCCTGGGTTCATTCGAATTTGGGCCAAAACATTGATGTCATTGATAGGCTCGTTTCGTCGTACATAAGGACCTCTAGGTTTGATGAATGAATTATGTGCAAGTAACGTTGTAGATAAACGTCGAAACATTTTAATATTTGGTGTTGTTCTTTCAGGATATAATTCACCATACCTTTGTTGTGCTTTTAACGAATTTCTATCTAGTTTTATGTACACTTCGTACATATCTCCCTTCTCTTCATTTGTGTATCTTACCATATCGAATAAGTTAAATTGAAATTACTCAGAAAAATATTTAATGACAAGTTCTTGTGACACAATAATAAACGAAGTGACAAATAATATGACATTTCTTGTTATGTTCTTTTTTATCCACGGCCTACTACTTGAAAATAATTAATTCAATAAACCTAGAGTTGTTTGTATGTAAGAAAAAAACAAGTCTATCAATGATATCAATGTTCTGACCCAAATTCAATTGAACCCAGGAAAAAAATCGAGAACTGTGGCCAGTGAATGCAATTTATCAAAAACTGCTGTTAATAAAATAGTCAAGAGACGCGAATACAATGATTTTAAATTTGAATACCAAGCCTTGCAAAAATTATATCGTAATGATCTCAAAATAAAGTTCGATTCTGTAATTTGTTTCAACGGAACAAATGACAAATCCAACAATAATGATTCCTCACGAGAAGGTTGAGAATATATTGGAAGGTATCCAAGGAGACGAAATAAGCAAATGTATAAGAAGTATGGGTTCCAGAACCGCAAAGTGCATTTTACAAAATGGTGGACATTTCGAACACTTACTCCATTAATGTTCATCATTTACTTTCGAATAATAATTTGATTTTTCTTTCATCAAATGATAGTTTCGTTTAATTATTATGAATTAGGTTTTTCACCTCTTGAAATTTGTAAATAATTATTACTTGTTTCTTGCTTTGATTCTGTTACGTTCCATTCAGTTGAAGATGAGTAAGTTGATTTTCTTATCGAAATGTATTGCATGTTGTTGATTAAACTAAAGGTACCTAAATGTAATACAGATCCGACCCAAAGAAATTTGGATAAGGGTCAAAATCACCTGAAAATCAACTTTGAATGACATTGTATGATATATTGTTGAATTCAGCGTTAAAAGTTATTTCAAAAAGTGTCATAAAATATGCAGGTCCGTTTTGAAAAAAATGAGGTTGATGGTGGCCCAGAGCGTACGAAACGTTGGATACGAAATCTGATTATGTCAAAATGACATTTTTTGATGATATTCGAAATAAAGTGGGAAAAAAAAGAAAAATCAAAATGACAGAATTTACTTTTCTTATGATATCTCAATAACCGGCCCTGATAATCTCGATTTGTTTGAACTGCTTGACAATGCTTCTATGACCGACCTTCTAACTCTTATGGTTTGAAAGTTAAAAATACAATCCCATTGAAAAAGTGGCCACTCTGTATAACAATTATTCCCACGTTCTTTAAATCCTTCCGAACTGACCTTCATTTAGTCACTTCTCTCCTCTCTGCTTTTTACAGTTACATCGATTTTCCTAGGTTTATTGAATTTTTGGTACGCTAATTGGATATTCGGGGGAGTTTTCGAATCAACAAAATTGATGAATACATTTGGTAGAGTGCGATTATTTTTTGTAGTATGAAACATACAAAAAACACTGTTACAATATCTGATTCTAGCTTGTACTTGATTGTGAATATAAACTAAAGATTGACCTACCCCTTTAATAGCCAAATTATTTGGTGATCCTCTCAAGTTCAGCCTTTGACACAACTCCTCTGTCATGAAGGAACTCTGAAACAATATCAGGAAGTACTCTCAGCAAGAATAATAGGCGAGATCACAAACTCACAAATTTACTCCATATACGCTTAAAGTTGAAATATAGTGGTAAAATATTATGTATGCATAGTTCTTCCTGAATGATATTGTGTTATATTCGAATGAACGATACTCTGAAACCCTCAAACTCAGTGAGACATTCAAACACAATTCAAACAAGTCCATTGATTTGTCATTTTTTCGAGTTGCCAGTGTTATTTTTTTGCGGAACTTCTGAGGAAATGTTATTGTTTCATCCTATGAATGAAACAGAACTTGTGTCAGCATGTGTTATTTTGAAATGAAGACTTCCTATTTGATAGCTGTTCTTGATTTAGTTATTCTTGAATAATATGTATGTATACCAAGTGCTATATCATTATTTTTCCTCCTGCTCACATTGTAAAAAAGTATTATGAATAACGCTTGGCAACTATGTAATTATCTTACGTTCTCGGCGATCACATCCAGGCGCAGTATTCGCAGTTTTCAAACAAAAACATTTCTCTGGGGTTTTTTTTCTGGAAAATTTATCCTCGTTCTGGACATTGTGGTATTTATTCCAGCAACCGTGGAAAGCAATGCTTGGCTATCAACAAAATTATTGAAAACATGAGAAGTCACCGTTGCAGCTTGGCATTTATTCACAGAATATTTCCCTTTCTTTGAATTATTATTTTCATAATTTTCGATGTGACCCAAAGTATTGTGTTGCATGTTATTCCATGTTTCAACCAGTTCCTGTGAATTTTTCAATGATCGCAGATTTATGTAACATTGTTTGTAATTTCAGTAAATCGGATTGATATTCTGTTAGTAAAGCAGAAAAATAAAAATAGCTTCGATGTGGTTAAAGATAATCAGAAACTCGTTTTCGAAACGAGCATCAAATCCAGAAAAAATCTGTTTTTTTTTTATAAATATACTGAATTCATCGCTCAAATCAACAAAAATAAATATTATTGAAATAAACTTGACAATTCTAATGGAATATATAAACAGATATGAAAAATTATAAAGGAAAGCTCTAGTACTGAATAGAATGAAAACCACATAGAAAATACCACTAACATAAAAGAAAATGACTCATCTATAGTGAGTAATAAATAAAACTCAGATTTATTTTATGAATTTTTCACGAATGTAGGATTGAACAAGACAAAAAAAATGAAGAATTGTATTTTTCTAAAGGAAAAGTTAGTAGCGGCCACATTGTTCCTTTGCCTATGGATGAAAATGAAAAATTATTATTATTAAAAACGTACATTTATATATACTGGAACCGCTGGTTTATAAACTCTATTTGTTTTCAAAAATTAGATATATACGACACCGATGGAAAAAAAACGACTGTCTTCAAAGCTGTAAATAATAATTAAATGGATAACTATCACTTCATTTCATAAACAACTGCATCACAGAAAATGCCATTATAGATTTCATAGAACGATCAGTGACCATCCCGAATGAATCATCTAAATGCCTGGAGGTCTTTATTGATCTAGCAAAGGCTTTCGATACCGTGTCGCATGACAAGTTACAAATTGTTTTTGGCAGGTCATTCGGATATTAAAATGACATAGATATGGTTTTTCCCATTCAAGAGTAAAATAAAATATTAAAAGTAGTATAAACAACACGCTTAAAAAAAACATCGAAATATATTTTTTTTAAATCACAGAATACCACTAAGAAACATTATTGAGGCATTCATGTATTCGTTGATGGAATAAAAACAATGATCGAGAATATGTCTTTTGAGATTAGACTTGAAACGCTTCAAATTCAGAATCCTGTACTCTTGGGACAAGGAGTTATAACGTCTGACATCCAGCTATTTGTAATTTTTCCAGTCTGAGACGGAAATGCAACAAATGGTTTGCTCACCGAGTTTGGCATTCACAAAAATCGGATTTAACAGAAAATACTCGTTTGTACTTGTGCATCTCCAATACTGTGGTATATTCAAATAAAGAAGAAACAGGCATAAAGGATAGATCTCTGAAACTTATTTGTCGGTGATCTCTGTAGCCAGCTCTTTTCTGCATTTTGAGAACCCTATTGGCGTGAAAAAAATCACCCCATACAAGTATGTTGTAGATTATATGAGCATGGAAGGGGGACACCTTTTGACGAAGAGAAGATATGTTATACTTCAACCCTCTACTCCCCAGAGCAACCCCCTCTATAATTTTAATAGGGAATGAGGGTCGTCTCATACATCATTGTGAAGGTAATTAAATTCTGATACTAGCAGTGCAAAGTTTTCTGAATTTGAATGTGGCGTTCTCGAGATATTCGTGTTCAAATGTTCAAAATGATCTGCATTATTGTCTCCCAGACAGGAGTACAGTTCAGTCGTAATTATACACCGATTGTCTTATTTTATTTGCTCACCGAGTACACGTTGCAGTTTTTTGTTGTCAACATGATTGTCAAAGAGGAAAAACTAATATCTGATAATCATTTTTTTGTGAAATGGCGATAGTGTAGAATCGAAAAGTGACCACGTATTTCAACAATTCTACTTGTATCGCGATGGTTTACAACGAGAAAGTTGGAATGATTTTTATTTTTGCTGCTCAAAATGAGTGTGCACGAGCAACAGCTCGGATCTTCAATGGGAGACACGAAAACAGAAACGTAACTCACAAGTGAGTATCAGAAAAAATGGTTATAGAAATAGGTTTTGGTATTTTTTATCATTCTAGATATATCTTGGATCTTGTGGTGAAATGGTGTGAGACTGGACCAGTCGCCAATAAAAAAAAGAATAGGATGGCGTCTGTTACAAACGAGATCAATCAAATAGAAATTTCAGGACAAGTTGCAGTTGACCCAACTTTGTCTACACGGCAACTCAGTAGCATAACAGGCATTTCGAGAACTTCCATAATGAGGGTGCTAAAATTGCACATATTTCATCCGTATAAGTTGCATCTTCACCATGGACTGAATGAGGATAACTACTACAGACGATCTGAATTTTGCGAAAATTTAACAAGGATGCGTATTTGCTTCAGTGATGAGTATTCATTTTTTTTGAATGGGTTAGTGAACAGACACAACTCTCGCTAGGGGAGTCAGAACAACCCTCACCTACTCAGAGAATAGCACACACAATGGACTCAAAAGTTGAATGTGTGGGCAGGGATTCTGGATAATAAAATCATTGGCCCAATATTTATCCAAGGTGATTTGAATGGTGCGGTTTATTTGAATATGCTGCAGAATCTGATTGAACCCCTCATTTTGGATGCTGTTAACAAGGACCTTAATGATGATGGTAATCCAAATCTATTGGCAGATAACATTTATTTCCAGAAAGATGGGCACCACCTCATTTTCTATTACAGGTGAGAGAATGGCTATCCCAAACTTTTCCAAACAAATGGATAGGTCGTCGAGGTCCAATAGAATGGCCAGCACGCTCACAGGACTTGGCACCCAATGATTTTTTCCTTTGGGGTCATTTGAAATCCGTAATTTATGAAACTCAACCTACTGACCTGAACGATTTGGAAAGAAGAATTATAACTGAATGCCAGGCAATTACCAGAGAAACAGTTTCAAAGGTGCAGGAGACATTTGAAAATAGACTCTACTACTGTCTGGGAGTTAATGGCAGTAATTTTAGAGATTTTTTTGTGAATTATTGTTTGATAATCTATTTCATATAATTTATTTACTCACAATTCACCAATGTACCATTTGAACTCGAATATTTCGAGCACGCCTTTTTCAAATTCAGAAAATTTTGCCTTACTAGTCTCAGAATTGAATTACCTTCAAAGTGATGTATGACACGACCCTCAGTCCCTATTAAAATTATAGAGGGGGTTGCTCTGGGGAGTAGGCGGTTGAAGTATAACATATCTATTTCTGGTCAAATGGTGTCCCCCTCCAAACAAAAATCGACATGTTTTGTAAAATAATTTTTCTGGGAGTTATTGAGGGTGGATAGTCGTAAGTGGACCACCCGGTAAAGACTATGAGCGATGTGAGAGTATACTCGGTTTATTAGCGGAAATGTTTTTATTGAAATAATCATCATCATCTACTCAATCACTGCACTGAGAAAACTCACCTAAAAATTTCACTAGAGTAGAAATATATTGAATAAATGATGATCTAAATTGTCTATGATGCCTATTGGGTCTATAATGCTATATTGTATAGTAGTGTAGGTGAAACATACAAGCATGGCTTAGGTAACCACAATCCCTTATACAGTGTGACCCATTTAAAATGGAATCGCCCCAGTAGAATACGCATTTTTCAGTCAATCTCAAAAAAAAAATTTTTAATGTTAAGCATCAAAAACTGTATCTTGACACAGATTTTCATAACTTTAGTTTCATTTCCAAGGCACTCTATGGTTTTTTTTCTTTGTCGAAAACGGCAAAAGTTTACTAGGCATTAATTTTTTTCCGAATTTGACTACACCACTGGATTCGTAGTCGTTATGAATGCAAACCATCAAAATTTCATGGAAAAATATTGGTTAACAACGAAGTTACAGCAACTTTAATTTTGGAAACAAAGTATTTGATTATAATTTTTATTTATATTGCAGACATATTTGAAATCTAGCAACAATGCCGATACAAAGTAGAGCACACGTGAATTTGTACAACGAGAATCCGAAGTCAATAGCTCATTCCGTTCAACAGTTATAACTACTGAAAGTATGGTAATGTGAGCGATTTGTGGTGTACTAAATCACAGCCTACTATTGATTTAGTACAACACCTATGCCCAATGTATTAGTTCAGATTTCCTCAAATTATTGATACCTTCTCCAAAAGCTTGTTTCAGTTGAGTTTTGCAGAATAAAAAAGGAAAATTTGTTTATCCTGCTTTCTGTTTTATTATTGAATAAATAATTTTGATACTTTAAAACTTGATTCGGTTCATTTTGTTTTTATCGGCTATTGAAAACTGCATAACTTGAAAATGAATTTTTAATTTTCTGTTATTTTGAAAACACTTATAACCTAAACTCAAATAAATGATTTTGAGGGAATATAATTCACAAATCCAGTGGCGTAGTTAGATTTTTATTACAAAATCGCTTCCACCAGAAATCGCTCACATTACCATACTTTCAGGAGTTATAACTGTAAAACGGAATGAGCTATTGACTTCGGATTTTCGCTGTACAAATTCACTGGTGTTCTACTTTGTATCGGCAGTGTTGCCAGATTTTAAATATGTCTATAATCTACATGAAAATTAATGTCAAATACTTTGTTTCCAAAATTTAAGTTGTTGTAACTTCGTTGTTAACCAATATTTCTGTAATGAAATTTCCATGGTTTTCATTCATAACGACTACAAATCCAGTGGTAGAGTCAAATTTCAAAACAAAAATTGCCTAATAAACTTTTACCGTTTTTAACGAAGGAAAAAAACCATAGAGTGCCTTGGAAATAAACTAAATTTATGAAAATTTTTGTCAAGATACAGTCTTTGATGCTTGATTTTCAAAAAAAAAAATGTTTGAGAATGACTAAAAATGCGTATTTTACAGGGGTGGTTCCATTTCAAATGGGTCACACTGTATAATTTTTTACTTTCTATATCAGAATCTAATTGAACTATATGTCTATCTAATTCAATCAAAGGTGAATGTAATCACTGATCATATGGTAAGATAGCATTGTATGTGTGTTTTTCCACATTAAAACATCGCGACCGCACTCTAGTATAAGTATCTCTCCATCACATGTACTCTAGTTTGAATTTTCAACCGACTGTCTCTCAAATCTCATTAATCCACCCATATATTCAGATTATAACCGCTGAACATATTTTCAACATTACTTGGAGAAGTATAAAACGATGTTATTAAACAATGTTTCACGGAACCGTTGTTAATTCCAAGCAGTTTGAACGCAGCTACATTTCGTTACATGTACTATTAATTACCTGGTTTCTATATCAAACTCCGAACTTGTTATTTAGTGCTCTTACAATTTGAGGTTCCGCCTGAACTTTCTTTGCTATCGGGTGAATGACGGATACCTAAAGGCGAATATTAATTCATGAGATTTTATCTTTTCACAGGACAATCCCTATCATAGAAGTAGAAGCGACTATCCATATATATATATATATATATATATATATATATATATATATATATATATATATATATGTTAATATATATATATATATATATATATATATGAATGGAAATAATATCGAGGGGACTGGTAAACAAAACGGAAGAAATTTAATGGGCATAGCCCTCAGAGAGAAGTGTTAACCGTAGACACGTGTTTCGGGCTCTCGGCCCTCATCAGTACGGTGAAGGAGTGCAAGGATGAACAACACTTGGTTGACATAAATATATATATATATATATATATATATATATATAATATATATACAGGGTGGCCCACCTCATTCGCCTCGGTATTTCTACGAGAAATGAAGAGAGTTAGGGAAAAACTTTTAGCACAGTTATATGTGGGTCCATGAGGAGCATATTCCAAAATTATTTTGAAATATATAGGGTGATCCCCAAAAAAATTACATACCAAAGTTATATTTTTTTTTATGGAACACCCTATATTTTTTATATTTTTAGATACTATAGACAAAATAAAGGTGAGTTACTATCATATTTCCCATACTTAAAACTGACCGTTCCTGAGAAATTTTGAGAAATTTAAAAATACAGACCATAATGTGAAAATTGATTTCACCCTGTAACGTGTAACGAGCTGCTCGTGATTAAATGTACTGCTTAGCTCAAAGGTTGAAGTTGACTACTACATGAAATTTTCAATGCAATATTATACAGAGTGGCGAAAAAAATTGCCTCAAAATTTGGACACACATTTAATTAAATAACTTCTTAAAGTTGAATGGAATGGAATTTAGTGGCGTAATTTGACGCAGAATAAGATTCCCTTAAAAATTATATTGGGGTTCCCTATACCTATCTCTTCTGCTTTTTACACAAAAGGCGTTTTTATATTTTACTTATGAGTAATTTTTTTATCTTAAAAATGAAACACACTTTATTGTAATGAAAAGCTCAAAAAGCATTTTTGAAGTCATTTTATCGAAAAATTAAGAATCTCAAATAGTTTATTATTTTAATAAATGCTCAAAAAGACAATAATTTTAAACTAGTCAAAACAATGATAATGGTTTGATTAACAAGTTGTGTCACTGTCAAATACTTTTTGTTTCATAATAATAATAAACGCCATCTAGGCCAGAGCCTACTATTATTAAAAAAATAGTATAATAGGTTTTATAGGAAATCGTAAATGTATGTTTTTATTGACCCCATATTGTAATTTTGGTATTTATTTCAATATAAAGTCTAATTTGCTAAGAAACAAGCGAATTTAACATATTTCGCCTCAATAATTAAGACACTTATTTTGAAGAATGCTTTAATATTTCAGAAATGGCAATAAATTTGAGTTTTTACATTTGCCTGCATTTTACTTTAGATACACCGTATTTTCAAAAATTCAAACTTCTGCTTCTAGCAAATCTACGTATTCCCTAATAAAAAGGTTTTTAAAACGCTTTTTAAGCTTTTCATTACAATACAATGTGTTTCATTTTTAAGATAAAAAAATTACTCATAAGTAAAATATAAAAACGCCTTTTGTGTAAAAAGCAGAAGAGATAGGTATAGGGAACCCTAATATAGTTTTGAAAGAAATCTAATTCTGCGTCAAATTACGCCACTAAATACGGGGTGTTCTATTCAACTTTAAGAAGTTATTTAGTTAAATGTGTGTCCAAATTTTCGCCACTCTGTATAATATTGCATTAAAAATTTCATGTAGTAGTTAACTTTAACCTTTGAGCTAAGCAGTACATTCAATCACGAGCAGCTCGTTACACGTTACAGGATGAAAACAATTTTCAAATTATGGTCTGTATTTTTAAATTTCTCAAAATTTCTCAGAAACGGTCAGTTTTAAGTATGGGAAATATGATAGTAACTCACCTTTATTTTGTCTATAGTATCTAAAAGTATAAAAAAATATAGGGTGTTCCATAAGAAAAAATATAACTTTGGTATGTAATTTTGGAATATGCTCCTCATGGACCCACATATGACTGTGCTAAAAGTTTTTCCCTAACTCTCTTCATTTCTCGTAGAAATACCGAGGCGAATGTGGTGGGCCACCCTGTATATATATATATATATATATATATATATATATATATATATATAATATATATGGCCACTTTTTTAATGTAATTGTATTGGTACCTTTTAAACCATAAGAGCTAGAAGGTCGTTCAAATGGAGAAAAAGTTGCATTCATAAAAGCATTATCAAGCAGTTCAAACAAATCGAGATTATCAGGGCCGGTTATTGAGATATCATAAGAAAAGTTAATTCTGTCATTTTGATTTTTATTTTTTTCCCACTTTATTTCGAATATTGTCAAAAAATGTCACAGGAGTTTTTTATTCGACAGTAAATTATCCTCATTTTGACATAATCAGATTTTGTATCCAACGTTTCGTACGCTCTGGGCCACCCTTAACCTTATTTTTTTCAATACGGACCTGCATACTTTATGACACTTTTTGAAATAACTTTCAACGCTGAATTCAACGATATATCATACAATGTCATTCAAAGTTGATTTTCAGGTGATTTTGACCCTTATCCAAATTTCTTTGGGTCGGATCTGTATTACATGTGTACCTTTAGTTTAATTAACAACATGCAATACATTTCGATAAGAAAATCAACTTACTCATCTTCAACGGAATGGAACGTAACAGAATCAAAGCAAGAAACAAGTAATAATTATTTACAAATTTCAATAGGTGAAAAAACTAATTCATAATAATTAAACGAAAACGAAATTAAACGAAACTATCATCAAATGATTATTCGAAAGTAAATTATGAACATTAATGAAGTAAGTGTTCGAAATGTCCACCATTTTGTGAAATGCACTTTGCGGTTCTGGAACCCATACTTCTTATACATTTGCTTATTTCGTCTCCTTGAATACCTTCAATCTTCTCGCGAGGAATCATTATTGTTGGATTTGTCATTTGTTCCGTTGAAACAATTACAGAATCGAACTTTATTTTGAGATCATTACGATATAATTTTTGCAAGGTTGGTATTCAAATTTAAAATCATTGTATTCGCGTCTCTTGACTATTTTATTAACAGCAGTTTTTGATAAATTGCATTCATTGGCCACAGTTCTCGATTTTTTTTCTGGGTTCACTTGAATTTGGGTCAGAACATTGATATCGTTGAAAGACTTGTTTTTTCTTACATACACACAACTCTAGGTTTATTGAATGTATTATTTTCAAGTAGAAGGCCGTGGATAAAAAAGAACATAACAAGAAATGTCATATTATTTGTCACTTCGTTTATTATTGTGTCACAAGAACTTTACATTAAATACTTTTCTGAGTAATTTCAATTTAACTTATTCGATATGGTGAGATACACAAATGAAGAGAAGAGAGATATGTACGAAGTGTACATAAAACTAGATAGAAATTCGTTCAAAGCACAACAAAGGTATGGTGAATTATATTCTGAAAGAACAACACCAAATATTAAAATGTTTCGACGTTTATCCACATCGTTACTTGCACATAATTCATTCATCAAACCTAGAGGTCCTTATGTACGACGAAACGAGCCTATCAATGACATCAATGTTCTGGCCCAAATTCGAATGAATCCAGGAATAGGATCGAGAACTATGGCCAGTGAATGCAATTTATCAAAAAGTGCTGTTAATAAAATACTCAAGAGACACGGATACCATGACTATAAATACCAAGCCGTGCAAAAACTATATCGCAATGATCCTGAGAGAAGGTTGCGATTCTGTAATTGGTTCCAACGGAAGGTGCGGAATAACAACAATTTTGCGCACAATATCATTTGGGGAGACGAAACGACATTCACAAATTCTGGCATGTTCACTCGAAGGAACAAACATTTTTATGCCACAGAAAATCCTCACTTAATTCATGAAATTAGACATCAATATCGTTTTTCTTTGAACATATGGTGCGGTTTGTTGAATAATAAAATATTGGGACCCTATTTTATTGACGGCAACCTAACCGGAGCAAAATATGTAGAAATCATAGAAATGTTGGATGGTCTTACTATACGTTATCGGCGTAATAGTCAATGGTTCCAACAAGACGGATGTGGTCCACACAACTCAAGAATAGTCACAGACTATCTAAATCGAACTTTTCCCGATTCATGGATTGGAACAAGAGGTCCAGTAGCATGGCCTGCCAGATCTCCGGATTTGGATCCGCTGGATTTTTATTTGTGGGGATATCTCAAAAATAAAATATATGATACTACGAACCCGACAATAGAGATTCTTCGCGAGAAGATTGAGAATGTATTGGAAGGTATTCAAGGAGACGAAATAAGCAAATGTATAAGAAGTATGGGTTCCAGAACCGCAAAGTGCATTCTACAAAATGGTGGACATTTCGAACACTTACTTCATTAATGTTCATCATTTACTTTCGAATAATCATTTGATTTTTCTTTCATTAAATGATAGTTTCGTTTAATTATTTTGAATTCGGTTTTTCACCTCTTGAAATTTGTAAATAATTATTACTTGTTTCTTGCTTTGATTCTGTTACGCTCCATTCAGTTGAAGATGAGTGAGTTGATTTTCTTATCGAAATGTATTGCATGTTGTTAATTAAACTAAAGGTACCTAAATGTAATACAGATCCGACGCAAAGAAATTTGGATAAGGGTCAAAATCACCTGAAAATCAACTTTGAATGACATTGTATGATATATCGTTGAATTCAGCATTGAAAGTTATTTCGAAAAGTGTCATAAAATATGCAGGTCCGTATTGAAAAAAATGATGTTTAGGGTGGCCCAGAGCGTACGAAACGTTGGATACGAAATCTGATTATGTCAAATTGAGGATAATTTACTGTCGAATAAAAAACTCACGTGATATTTTTTGATAATATTCGAAATAAAGTGGGAAAAAAAAAGAAAAATCAAAATGACAGAATTTACTTTTCTTATGATATCTCAATAACCGGCCCTGATAATCTCGATTTGTTTGAACTGCTTGACAATGCTTCTATGAATGCAACTTTTCCTCCATTTGACTGACCTTCTAACTCTTATGGTTTAAAAGTTACCAATACAATCCCATTAAAAAAGTGGCGACTCTGTATATATATATATATATATATATATATATATATATATATATATATATATATATATATATATATATATATATATATATATATATATATATATATATATGTGTGTGTGTGTGTGAAATGCACAAAATTATAGAAGTGGGGTGAAGCTTAGACCCAATTACGATGTCTAAAAACCCTGGTGCTTGCACTTATACCTGTAGAAGTTTGGGATCGACTTGGCGACACTTGGCCTACTGCGTGTCAGATGGCGCCAATTTCGTTTTAGTTTCAATTCAGTAATAGGGTATATTTATTTCCTCAGCTTTCTCTCTGAGACGAACTGTTCGCGGGTTCTAATTTTAGCTTTGCTATTGGTTGAAAAGAGACATCTGTCAAACTTCACCAATAGCAAAGCTAGAATAGAAGCCCCCTAACACTGCACAAAGAAAGCACTGTCGTATTTTGTCCCATTTGAATTTGAGGTTAACTGCATTTTTACAGACGGAGAATTGGAAATGAAACTGTCATTAAATTGCAGATAATATAAAATTCAATGCATACAATATGATGAACTATGAAAATATCATTATCAGTCAATTCGTCCAGATTTGTACTTGCTTTTGGTACTGAATACAGGTGAATATTCGAAACTGCGGCTTTATACTGTCCACACAAAATACAAATTTGGACCATTCTACAAAAAGTATCCTTACACACCACACTATCTGAAAATAAACAATTCCTCACGCACTAATGAACTGATGAACGAGTAATTTTTTAAAGAACAATCTCAGGAATGAGCTAAGCAAGATTTCAAATCAAAGAGATGGAAAACCATAGATACCGTCAAAACACTGAAAATAATTTCATATAAGATGCTGCAGATGTCTGAAATTAAGATCTGACATTGAGCGAGAATACAAACCAACATTTTTGGACGGCGCCATCTACCACAGAGAGAAGCTCTCTTGAAGTAACAGGTGGTGTCCCCTCGAGAATCTAAACAATATCGAATCAGTTCATTCACCAGGGTTTTTAGGCATCTTAGACCCAATGAGGTGGAATTCAATGACACGAAATTTCCAGCAACATTGATAGGTCACCAACAGATGTCAGTAAAGGCCAATCCAACACACCAAAACTATTACTTCTAGTACGTTCAGAGTAACGCAAAACAAGTAACGACAGAAAGAGAGATTTTTTTCGATTTCAAAAAAGCCACCATCCGCCTTCAGCTGTTTCATGGTTTCCCAATCATCAGGACGGCTTGTGGTCTTTTATGAATTCTAACCAAATCTCTCAGAGTGCTAATACCTTCCGGCAAGGATAAAAATATAAAATGCACAAAATTATAGTAGTGACACCTATAATTTGTGGGGTGAAGCTTAGACCTAATGATGTGGAATTCAATGACACGAAATTTCGTACAAAATTGATAGGTCACCAACAGTTGTCAGTATAGGCCAATCCACGACACCAAAAGTCGTAGGTACTTCTAGTGCGTTCAGAGTAACGCAGAACAAATAACGAAAGAAAAAGAGATTTGTTTCGATTTCAAAACAACCACCATCCGCCTACAGCTATTTCATGGTTTTCCAATCATCAGGACGGCTTGTGGTCTTTTTTCAATTCGAACCAAATTTCTCAGAGTGAATACCTTCCGGCAAGGATAAAAATGTGAATTGCACAAAATTATAGAAGTGGCACCTATAATTTGTGGGGTGAAGCTTAGACCTAATGTATGTATATATTATATTATATATATATATATATATATATATATATATATATATATATATATATATTTTCTTCAATTTCTTGGAATAAAGGTCTGATTCAGTCTATTCATATAGACGGGAAATACATACATAAAACAGAGAAGATTGCTGTGTTGAAAGGAGTGAACACGAAAAAAGCACCATTTTATGCATTTCATAATAACCGATTCAAAACGCCCGGTAGATAACATATACAAGAATAAAAGCAGAGACAAACTGACAAACACTATAAGAAAAAAGTTCCTAGGAAGGAGAGGGTACAGGTGATAAGAGAATAAAGTAACGAAATAAATAAGGGTGAACAAAGCAGATGAAAAAGCCAAACAACATTGTAAAAACGACGCTCCGTGGCACGTATCCAATAGAAGAGAGGTCGTAATCAGAAAGTATTTGACTACTCAGAAACTCACGAGTATCCTCTTGAGAGGGAAGCCACTGACCATCATACACACAACTCGCCAGTATATTCAGAGTAGTGGTTTTCAAAATCAAAATTTTCAGATTTTAAAGTTCACTTTCTCGATCATTAATTGAGAATTATCGTCAAGGCCTGGCACTGAAGATTATTATCTGAATCTGTAAGATAAAAACTCATGAAATGGCTCTAGATCAGTAGTTTGAATCAAATGAGAAAGAGCCTTCGGATGACACTTGGAAATAACACTGATAGAAGAACAAAATAAAGAGAAAACACAATGGCACGGCCAGTCGGAAAGGTAGATTTCAGAATTTAATTATTTATTCTATGAAAACCATGAATCGCGTTTCAGAAAAAATAGGACATTCGTTCACTAGAGAACACAAACAGCATATTTTTCTATAAATCTTAAACTTTACAATAAAAAATGGAGATAAGAAGAAAGAAATAATAAAAAAAAAATAGAAAAAAAACAGAAATTCCAATTTTCTATGAACCGTAAACTTTTCAATCAGAAGTGAGTGTGGATAGAAATATGCCTGAGTTCTTCCTAATAGTTCTATGTAATCTTTAAATCAAAGGAAAGAAGTATAACCGGCACACAATGATATAGACAGTAGGGAAGACTGTTGTACCTTGGATCACAATTCACTTTTATATTTTTTTACAAGCCATTTTTCGAAATATAATAATGGAAAGAGTTTCTCCTGATATCACCATTATTCCTACAAACTATAAATTTTTTGTGAATTTAAATATTAAACAGTTATTGAAAAATTTGTTTTTTATTGATATGTGATTAATGGTACAATACCATAATCTCGACCATAATGTACCATGGATCACGCCCTTGGATCATCAACGTTTCCTTAAGGTAGATAATATGTATTGAAAACGACATGTTTGATACATAAATTACATTATATTGTTTCATTACAAGAAGAAATTAGATTGTATTGAAGTATAACCTAATAATTTCCATTTGTACACATGTATACAAAAAGTTACAATACAAAATTTATAACTAAAAATTAATAGGCAAAAAAATTAGTTCTGAAAATTTTATTTTACTCAATATTAGTTGAATTTTAACAATAATAGTTAACGTGAAAACTAAAAGAATTCACTCGGAACCACAACTGTCCATCAGTTCCAAGGTACATGATGGTGCGTTTTTACTTATTCTCAATATTCTGGATTATATTTATAACTGGAACATGGCATAACAAATTACTCACCAATGGGTAGTGATTCAGGTGCAATATATTTAAACCACAAAACACAATCGTTGTCTTGGTAGAGCATTCGTCACGAAACTGAAGGGACACTATGATCAAGGTTCAACAGTCTTCCATATTTACTTGGGTTTCAATTCAAATATCACTTAGAAAAATAATATCTAATATTTATCTTTGAAATCCAGGAATATCGAAATACAATGATGTACTGTTTGACAGCGAAAAAAAACTGAAATAGTATCCAATTGACACGAGCCAATAAACTTCAAACGAAAGAAGCATACAGGGTGAACAAAAATTATTGATTCTCATGAATGCTAATTTACAGCGATTTATGATATTTTATTTGAATGTACATCTTAGAGGAAAATGAAAAAGGATGGAATTTGTAGAGCTTATAAAGCTTCATCGAAAAACCTATAGTTTGACAATATTGTATGAAAATTAAAGATTTTTTAAATCTTTCAACATCCGATCTGGTCCATCTTCGAACATGTCCGAGGCATTGATAAATAATATTTTTGTGCCCATTTTCGTCGCATTCGGTTGTAAAATATGGTTTCCACTTTGTCGATGAATTTTGTTGTATCCCATATGTATATACAGGGTGGGGACTTCAACTGGATGTAATTCGCTAGAGACTCAGGATAAAACGCAAAACATGTCAATTGAGATTTTGTGTAGGCTTTAAGGTCAGTTGAAAAAAAATACCCCTTGTGGTACCTTGTTGGAAAGCTCTTTCAAAAAGTAAAATTACTGTGCATTTTTTTAAATTTCAATGCGATACTTAATTTTTAATTAAAAAATTTAATAGAGCGCATTATCTTTAAAACTCATGAAACGTTTAAACCTACCTAAAGTTGCAATTATATAATGATTTTTGTATGTGGACGGCCACCTTTACATTTATTGAGAAAAACTGTGCATGGACTGCTTTATTTAAATATTGCACTTTTTTATTGTCTAAAAAGAGTTCGAAAAAAGTTTACTGCAAACAATTTTTGTATTCTTATCAGCCGTCAAATGTTTTTCATTGACGTTAAAAATGCCGTCGTATTTAACCGAAACTTTAAAAAAAGAAATTTTAATGATGTTTGGGTTCGGGGATCGAATGCGCTGAAGTTGGTGCCTTATTTCAAGTGCAACATCCTGAATTACCACCATTACGTCGGAGTACTGTGAGTAAAATTGAGGCTTACTTTAGAATGCATGGACATGTAAGGAATATTCCTCGAGAAAGACCACAACGAGTGAACGAGGACACAAAACTGGATGTTCTTCTTAGATATGAAAAATCTCCATTAACTTCGGCCAGGCAAATAAGCAGGGGATATGATTCGTGCCACAAAACTGTTCTGAATATTCTAAAATCGGCAGGAAAGACCTTTAAAATGAAGCCGGTGCAGGAGTTGCTAGAACATGATCTCGATCGGAGAGTGGAGTTTTGCGAGACGATAGTGAACCTAATTGATAGTGGGCATATTCAATTGGAGTGGATATTTTTTTCAGATGAAGTCACTTTTACCTTAAATGGGGAAGTAGGCATTTTTTAAATCCTTATAAAACGTCGTGGGTTTTGTGTACATATCATTGATATTCTGAGTAGGTAATTTTGTACCACTTTATTTTTCTATAAATCGCCAAAATGGTCGGTATTATGCAGAAAGGAATCCATATTGGATAGTTGAGCAGCATAGTCAACGCAAAGAAAAAAATAACGTGTGGGCTGGAATAATTGCAGATAAAATTATTGGTCCAATATTTTGTATCACAATTTAACTGAAGATAGATATCCTCAATTTTTGTAAAATACGTTGGAGCCAAAACTTATTCAATCGTTTCGGACTGAAAATAAAAATCTCGATCCAAGAATTTTTTTGCAGCACCCCACTAATTTGCAAATGAACATAGTTTGGTCACAGAAGTGTATAATAGTTAAAACCGTTATACTACTTGTGCGTGACTGTGTATGAAATTTGAATTATAATGAATGATAATGAATAATGAAAAGAACATATATCAACAAGATCAATGGTTAAAATATCACTAAATCTACTGAAAATTCTAAAAACAAAATAAATTTTTTTTCTACATTCTATGGTAGGTTAAAACATTAAAATATGATATGATATAAACACCATTAAAATGAATTAACAATAAACGTGAAATTCTGTTATAATTAAAATTTCTATAATCTAATATATAAAATTCTCGTGAAACGGTGTTTGTAATTAAACTCCTCCGAAATGGCTCGACCGATTCTCATGAAATTCTTTGTGCATATCGGTTAGGTCTGCGAATCGGATAACATCTATTTTTCATCCCCCTAAATGTTAAGGGTGGTCCACCCCTCAATTTTCATTTTTATTTTTTGAATAAAAATCTTTTCGCAATAGGGTTGCAAGATGGAATAACAGGAGAACGGGATAACGGAAATAACGGTAACGGGAAAACGGGATGACAGGAAAGGGGAAACGGGATAACAGTATAAAGAAAAAACGGGATAACGGGAATAACGGGATAACGAAAAAACAGGAAAACGGGATGACAGGATGAGGGAATAACGGAAAAACGGGATAAAGAAAAAATGGGATGACAGGAAAACGGGATAACGAAAAAACGGTAAAACGGGATGACAGGACAACGTCTGTCGGGTCAGCTAGTATAATATAAAATAGTTGAAGCCTAGTGAAACTAATAAATAATGGCTAATGCTATTATACAATGCCTATCAATACAAATGAGCATACAATGCGGAACATTATTATAAAATTACTAAATATATAGAAGCATATCCACCATCAGGTATCACTTGAGAAATAATTGACACATATTTACAACATAAATTAAATTTGGAAAAATCCTCATGATCAATTACATCAAAAACAATGATGAAATGGGTAGTTTCCATTTAAGATCAAAAACTTATTTGTTGATTTATAAGGTTGTGAAATTTTGATCGTTTAGTTTTCATAATCCATATTTTGACTTTTCTTTTGAACTGTACTTTCTAATTATATTTTTAATGAAGTCCGGAACCATGTAATATAACCGAGGACCCAGATAAGGCGCTCAATTAAATTTTCAGACACATTTTATGGTCTATCTATTTTTTATTTGCTTCAGTTAAAAATTTAAATTAAATAAATGCAGTCAATTTTCTTTTTAAAAGAGCTCTCCAACAAGATGCAACAAGTAGTATTATCCCAATAAAAAAAAATAGGTGGGATTAGGTTTCACCCTTTGAAAGGGGTAATTTTTTTATATTACTGGAAAGCCTACAAAAAAATCTCAATTGAAATGTTTTTGCGTTCCAGTTAAAGTCCCCACCCTGTTTAGAAACATTTGAACTGATGGTATTTTTGGGTTCTGGGGACCATGATCGGTGAAGATATATCAAAATTTATCGAAAGTCTTGTTGTGACGACGGGACCAATTTCTATTGAAATCAACCTAAAAAAATACTTAGGTGAACCGTAAATATTCCAACCATCATATATACTGAAAGGAATAATATTTTGAGAATCATTCCGTATAAAAACTAGTCCACGGAAATTGGGTGATGGTTATGGCTTTTTTCGAAGTGTGGGAAATACGAATCCAACAAGCAGTTACTTCATAATAGGTACACCAGTTTCATGACCGTAATGTGTTTTCCTAAACCAGTTCTCATTCTAGAATTATTCAACATGACGATATGGGTTAAATTCAAATGCAATTCTTGGAATCATCCAATGTAGGGAAAATATAAAAATGTATTGATCTCTAAAAAGGAATGCCTTCTTTATTCCCGAACGATGACGGTCCGTCAATTGTGATTTAGTTTTCCGAAGTTGACTATATTATGGAAGAGGATGCTTTGGCGTATTCCTAACAGCAATTTATAGAGAATTTATATCACATATTATTGAGTGACAATATTTATAGAAACTTTCTACTCGAGATCGGATAGAGGCTCTCTCCTAGCTTTTGTATGAGTTGCAGTTAGACGCCATTTTATTTCAAGATGGAAAAAAAACTTTGGTGCTGCCGATAACAAATCTGGGTCAGTTTCAGTTCAGTTATGTGAACCAAGCGCTTTGACATTGATGTATTAGGTATTGTTCAAATATCGCATTTATCATTCCATTCAATAATTCATTTCCCAAGCATATTTTAAATGATTCCAAGTTTCTTGTGTTGCCAGTTTCTAATTGATGCGACAGTCGAAGCCTCCAATTAGGAGCTAATAACGTACAAGGATTGTAATAAAAACCATAACTATCACTCATTACATAATGTTGGAAGGTTTTGTGTGATAAAAATTTATTGAAAATCGGTTCCATTCACCACCTACTCATACGATAATTTTACTGGTAGATCACGGCACTTTATCTATTTTCTATATGCGATTCGAATCATTTCTTACCTTGTTCATAAATGTATCTTATTCTCGGTAAGAAAATTCAAAATTGTTTATCGCCGTATTATTTTTTATTATTGTATATATACACTTGTATTAAATAATATCCTGATATGAATTTATAGTTTCAGATTAGGCAATATACTCTTTTCACAAGCTTTTATTTAACTTGCAATGTTTGTATGTTTGTTTGTTTAGGTCAAATCTTGCAAGCTGAATTAGAACCACTTCTAGTCGCTCGATTAACTTGAAATTTGGCAGGTGTTTATAATTATGAAATTTTTGTTAGAGAAGAAACACAAAATGGGGGCTCCAATATGGCGGACGAGATTTGTATAGTCCATCCAATATCAATTGCAGAAGCTGTTTCTATAGGGAGCAAATAAAAACTCACTTCGCTAACACGAGCGTATATGCGGAGAAACGGAACGGAAAATAATCTGTACTACTTGTATACAGTCTTCGTCGGCACAAAGAGCCCGTTGGTCAACGTGGACTTGAGTGACCGCTGTCTGTTTCTACAACCGATTCGTCTGGGCCAATCAAGTCGGACATCAATGCTTGGGGGTGTGTCTATACGATGGGAGGTCATAAATCACGCGTTATATTTGTAATTATGGTCCTATTCCATTGAAAATTAGTATTTGGGGGTTTTTGGGGTCGGAGATTATAATAACACTGTCAACATTCAGAAATTTGAAATGGCGGATCCAAGATGGCGGACGAGATTTGTAATTATAGTCCTACTTTTTTTTATTACATTACAAGCTTTCATTATTATTATTTCTTCCTCTTATCCTATGGAGTTGAATTTTTACATGTTGGTTCAGTTCCGATGACAATGCATTTTCATGGTAAGCATGACCTGAATCGACATTCAGGATTACTTCCAGATAAAGGAACAGGTCAACAGCACAGACACGAAATTTTGTGTACGTATTTTATTATGATAGCCGGTTTTAAGTTCTTCTATGACATGGTTGCTGCACCTAGGGTTGCAGCACAGACATGAAATGTAATATTATATCATCCAATATAAACAAGACAGGAGTTAGAACTATTCGTTGGGGCCAAAGTCATGTTGCGATACAATGTAGATGTATCCAAAGGACTGGTGAATGGTACCATTTGACATATTAGAGAAATCATATGGCCCTGCTTCTGGAGAGCACAAATGTATGAAACCAACATAGCGTTCGTCCGTATAGACTTCGATAAAGATGGTGTTCACCTTATTTGACCCAAATCTGTGCAATTTGCTGCAGAATATAGTCAAAGTACTCCTGAACGGAGGATGTTGCCAATTATATTTTGCTGGGCTTGCACAGCATACACAATACAGGGTAGTACTGTCGGCTATGCCGTTGACTATTTACGCTCAAAGCTCTTCGCTGCTGGCCAAGCATATGTGGCCTTAAGTAGAGGCAAATCGCTAGAAGGTCTCCTTGTTGAAGAACTAGACTGTACTAAATTGATAGGCAAACGATCATGAAACAATGATGCATTCAATTAAATGAACAGACTTCGAAACATGTCCAGCGAAAACTAAAAAATAAATTATTAAAAAAAAAAAAATAATTAAATGCTCTAAAAAGAAGACAATAAACTTTAAATTAAATCAAACTCATTACACAATTTACATGATATAAGAGTTCGTCGCGAGATTTACCCATGTAAATAAACAAGAATACAATATGTAACTTTATCTTGACACAATAATTCTAAGAAAAAAAATATGTATTTCATCAAATGAATTTACACAGGTAAATCCCGCGACAAACATATATATAATGTAATACATTGATGGGTTTGATTCAATTTTAAGTGATTTTTTTTTCTTTTCATAGCATTTAAATAAAAGCTTGTTTAAAAATATGTTTTTTAACTATTTATTTATTTTTATTTTATATCATATTTTCTCTGACTTTCAACAACACTTATAAAATGAGTACTGAATATATTTCGTAGTGTTGTCATGTAATATTGTAACCCCAATTATTGACACTACACCATATCATCGTTTGATTGTAGAGTTATATGAATCTGTATATTTGTGCATGAGTCCATTTGTTCGTATATACATATGCGTGTATATACGTATTTGTGTGTGTGTGTGTGTGTACACATGTATGCATTTCCATCTAGATCATACACCTTAAATGTAATATTCTATGTATAGATATTAATGTCCCATTCCTTTTGGTTCAGTCACATTTATTTTGTAACCAATACCCAATTTATTCATCGCGTTGTAATTTTTATAGTATGGGTAATTCATTGAAAATATTATATCCCTTGCACAGGTTCATCCTTCTGTGGGAGTTTTTTATTTATGTGTCAACAATTTTTCCAGTCTAGTACCATTTATATTGGATTATGGCGAACAAATTAGTAAGGGTTGTTCTCATTTTGGGCAAACATTATACCTCTTGGATCAGAAGGATCAATGTTCATATAAGATAAGAGAGCGACTTGATCCAAAAAAGTGTTTAAAAATTCTTGCCTCCAAGATTTCACATTTTTTGGGTGATATAAAGTGTACATTTGGCACGAAACTTTCTGTTCCCTAGTGATCAAGAATTTTTGTCAAAAAATAAAAAACGAATATTTGGTTGGACTTTTTCAATAATTGTGGTAACGAATTGAATCAAATAATGTTCATTCTATTTATTCTAACAATGTCTTTTGCCATTGACGGTAATATTTAATTTTTCAACAAGTAATTCAATACCGTCATCATGACAAAAAAAATATTTTTGAGTGTGCATCAAGAAAATAAACGGTATAAGATAACATTCAAAGAAATAATTATAAAAACCTCTTCAAATGCGCTAAAAAGTAAACAATCATTCCTTTGGATATGCGACGTAAGTTATTCCGTGAGTTATAGATTCGAAAACTTGTCGCGCAAAGTTTTCAGTTTGAATACAAAAACGACAAACTTTCGAATCTATAACTCATGGAATAACCTACGTCGCACATCAAAAGCAATAATTTTTCACTTTTTAGCGCATTTGAATAAAAGCTTGTCTTTAAAAAGGTTTCTTTATTGATGATTTTATTTTGTTCTTATTAGCAAGTACATATTAATTTATGCATTTTTGTTAATGCATTGTAATTGTGAGGCCTTTTTCCTTTAAGTTCTGAGCTATCTAGTTCTTCAATAAGGAGACCATCTAAAGATTAACTCGAACGTTATTCTGGAGCTGCCATCTTCAATTTATGAATTCTGATAAAAAAATCAATGATCTTCGACTAAATTCATAATCTCCAACCCCAGAAATTCCTAAATACCATTTTTGAATAGAAACTGTCCATTATCACAAAACTTGTCCACCACTTCGATCTGCCATATTGAATTTAGGAATTTTGACAATAAATTCAAAATATAAATCTCAAAAACCTCAACATACCAATTTTGAATAGTCCATAATCACAGAGATCCTCCGCCATCTTGGAACCGCCATTTTTATTTTTTTAAATTTGACAAAAAATGCATAATCTTCTACCCTGAAAACCCCCACGTACCAATTTTGAATCGAATCAAACCATAATTAAAAAACTCGTCCACCATTTTGGAGCCGCCATCTTGAATTCATGAACTTTGACAATAAATTCATAATCTCCGACCACAAAAACCTACACATAATAATTTTGAATGGAATCTGACTATAATTACAAATCTCGTCCACCATCTTGAAATAATGAATTTTGACCCCAAAAACTCCCAAATACAAATTTTGAATAGAATCGGACCATAATCACAGAGATCGTCGGCCATCTTTGAGCTGCCATTTTTACTTGATGAATGTTGATAAAAAATTCATAATCTTCGACCCCGAAAACCCACACATACCAATTTTGATTCGAATCGGACCATAAACACAAATCTCGTCCGCCATCTTAGAGCCGCCATTTTGTTTTTTTCCCCAACAAAAATTCCATAATGAATTGTCACTATGAACACCTGCCAAATTTCACGTTAATCGGGCAACTAGAAGTGTGTCAAATTCAACTTGCAAGATTTGATTACAGACAGACACCGGTACAGGTGAAACCAAATAAAAGCTTGTAAAAAAATATTTCTATTCAATATTCAATTGAGAATGTTTTCCTTTTCTACATTCCATAAAAACTCTCTCGCCCTTTCTGCCATTAATAGTCTCGAATATAATGAGTAACAGTATTCTGAAGGAGTTTTTCATTCTTCGAGAAATTCAATCGATGGAATATTGAAAAATTCATTAAATCTCCATATAATATACCGCTTAATTTTGAATTTTGAAAACTGAAAAATTATATCTAGCTTTCGCAATTTCGTAATTTTTACGATAACCATACTTCTCTTGTATGGTACGAATATAAAAATTGAAGTTATCATTTTTGGTTGTCATGGTAACGTTTTGAGATACGCTCCTGAATGGCTTCAAAATGTAGTTAGTCTCGATAATCTTCTAGAGAAATGTCAAAAAGTTCCTTGGACACAAATAGTCGAAAATATGGCGAAGGAACTGGTGGTATGAATTTGTTTCGAATCAAGAGTGCTCCTTCAAGAAACTTTAATGCGGTTCTGAATTGTTACTGAGATGAATTAATTCAAAATATCATTTGCATTGAAATGTGAACGAAAAATAGTGTGACAAATGATAGCACTTTTTACTGTGGCGGAGGAGTTTGGAAAGAGGATATATAGGTATAGAATTGCATCGTATAATGCCAATTAAATGTGATGGAATAGAAAACGTCAACTTTCAAAGGAAAACAAATTGAAAAAAAAAACAAAAGGGGATACATGAGATTAATGTCAAAATATTCTGCTACCTCGATATTAATTGATTTATTGGATCGTTTGGAACCATGGAGGGAGCATAACGCTATTGCTTACGTGCCGAAAATAAAAATAAAATAATCTAAATCACCATATCGAAATACATTCAGAGTTGAAGATCTGGCCAATCGAGTAACCGAATGAAATGTGTTTGAAATGTTAGTACTCAAAGCAAACATAAAATATCAATAAATATAAAAAAAATATGGTCGTGTTGAGAATTGAACCCCGGACCTCTGGCTTGGTAGTCTCTCGTTTTACCGAAGCTCCGGTTGGTCTTTGAAATAATTCATGTTTTTGTAGCAAATGAGCGTTGTGGAGTTGAATATTTCTATTGCGCATGTAAGATTTCGGAGTAAAGTAGAGAATATATTTGTTATTTTTTTTTAATCATACGTGAGTTATATTGTCTCATTATTGCAATTTTGCAATGAGTATTCGAGAAATGGAAAGTGTATGTGTAATACGGAAGTAAGTTAATAATATTGTATAACTTGATACAATAATTTACTGTTTACATAAGTTTAATGTACACGTGAGTCGAGTGTTTACTATTTACTATTCATTTACATTACAGAGAGACAATAGTTGAAAACAGCACCGAAAAAAGTATCGAAAGAGAAAAAAAATATAAGAAATTTCGTTCCTAACGGGGGTCCCCCGACCGAACACTATTTTTTTTTGTATTATGTAAGCCCAAACCCCTGGAGTGAAACCATCAATTGGATACTTGGATTTGTGGCAGACGGATCTTGAGGGTCCTAGCAACCAGACCGATAGATGGGTTGATTAACAAACAGCGGAGATTAATTATCCTTAAACATTTCTGCAGTATTGCCGAAGGCCAGGATATCGGTGATCGAAATTATACTTCCTTATCTTGTAACGAATTTTTCGTTACTTCCTCATACATAACCAATTTCTCATAACGTTTCCGATTATCTTTACGGTGGAACGGGTCAGTAGTCACTGCTCAGGTCGTGAAGAGTGCGCCTTTGTTGTCTCGTGAGAATGGTATCGTGACAGTTGTATTCATGTCGTCAAGCCGTGTTTTTTCCAAGTGTTTTTCGAAAGACCAAAACCAGTTTGCGAAAAAACCCAGGTAGAATTGGTGATTTGTTCGAACCGAAGGAATAATCGATCTCTTTCTTGAATTGAACGTCGAGATAGACAGGTGTACTGGGTGGATTGATTTTGGTATGTACGATCTATGAATTGAATAATTTTCACTGCTGGAATTTAGTTGAGTAATATTATTCTCTTTATCTCGCAATTAATGTTGTAGCTGCTTAGCATTTCCTTCGCTTTTCTTAGGCTTGTAATATTAGAATTCTTGGATATACCGCATGGTCATTTTTGAAGGTTGAGTATAAATACTTCGGCCATTTCGGCAAAGCATTCATAGTACATATTGTGGCTAACGTAACATCTGTTCCGAGTATTGGAAACTGTTTTTTTTTTGGAAATCAGTTCTACGCTTTTGCATTTTTTAGGTACCAGGTCATTGGTAATTTCGAATGGACTAGCTCTAACTTACCTCACACGACCAGTGGATTGTTCCGAGGATTCCGATTGAAGGGTGTATTCGACTGTTCTGGGACAGGTTGGCAGTGACTAATAGGACGGCTCTCCGGTAAGCAATTTTCTTTATTTCATAACTACATGTTTATGAAAGTAATTTTCTTTTCTCTTGAGAAAGAATTGCTTATGGAGAGAGTTGTACCTCTGGCCTAACTGGTCTCAGAACACTCGATTCAATATATGCCTCAAGCGTAAATTTGATTTCCGTTTAATAAGTTCCTTATATCCATTACTCCATTCAATTCGCAGTGGGGGTTATTTGATTTTTGATCGTTACAGAGTCAATTCATTTCAGTTACTGCCTTGTCGCCAAGAGCAGGGAGATTCATTCAAATTTTTGAGAAGTACCTGTTTTATCGATTTGAAAAGGAAACTGCCGCCCTATTTCAAAATTATCTTTATCTAAGAGAGTTGTGCCCACTGAAAAACGTGAGGTCTCCCTCTTCAGTTTATCTTTAAAAATTCTTCAATTAAAAGAATTATTTAACATTATCTTTTTCTATGAGAGTTGTGCCCACTGAAAGACGTGTGGTCTTCCTCTTCGGTTTATCTTTGGAAATTCTCCAATAAAAAGAATTATTTCACTTTATCTTTATCTAAGAGAGTCGTGCTCACTGAAAGACGTGTGTCTCTCTCTTCCTATCTTGGCTGAAGGGTATACTTTTGCTCTGACTATTATCTTGGTTCAAGAACCCTATTTTTCTGTAACTTACTAGAGTATTTTGGTTATAACGTTATATTTTCCTTTGGCACTGGCAACATTTGAATATTTTGCTTTAAAATAGTATATTCTTTCTCTAGCAATTTTATGGTATTTTGCTTTGAAATACTATATTTTTTCTCTGGTAAAATTTCAAGGAAATTTTTATATTTCTTTTGGAATACCTTTCCTCATTCAATTTTTTTACCATTCTGGTACATAGAATCACCTTATCAAAACTTACTTGTTTCAAAATTTAACTGAATTTGAAGATAACGTTTTGGGTGAGGTTTGTTTTGTTTGGTTTTAAATTTTGCTCATTTTTAATATTTTTTTTTTAATTATTAAAATTAACTTGTAAATTTAAATCCAGAATAGCAGATTGGATTGTTATTTATTATCTTCGTTCTTTCACTGCAATCTTCCAGTCTTTTATATAGACTGAGATTTTTATTGTATGCTATTTGCATTTATCTTTTGACTCTAGATTAGATTTTGAATCATAAAACTTGAGGTTCAGAGGATATCCTTCGTTCTCCCCTTTTTGTACATATTTTGATTCCTATCATCTTCTCCGCATGATATATACCACGGAGGGAAGCCATCTACGGAGACAGAAGGACTGGTACCCTAGGAGGTCACACAGCACATCCAATTCAGCACTGGTCCGTGAAGATCAACCAAATTCACGCCTTTAACGGGGTCTAAAACCAAATATAGAACCACCCACGACCAGCTTCGTTGTAACCGCTGAACCAAGTTCCTGATAATGCCGCTGAGACCAGCTTCGAAGGAACTAGCCTTCATCTCTTGCCCTTGCAGATCTCCGAAGGTATATCAGTATCCCAACGACTAGAGGAAGCATATTTTGTAAATGTTCAGAGTTTGATCGGAGTCAAAAATATTTGTTTTTTATGTAATTTTTCAATTCTATACTCTTCTAGTATTTGTTTCAATACTCTTCTAGTATTTGTTAACATTTGTTTATATATCTTGTCCAGTCATTTTACTTCCGTCTGGAATAAATTTGTTAGTTGATTTCTTGCATATTTATTTGCCTTCCCATACAAGCTAGGTGACATTTATTTAACTTCATTTATCTTTGGCTTTTGTCTTTAGCAAGCCTGGCGCCCAACTCTTGAACTAGTCAAGTTAATTGATGTAAAATTTTTTTAGTGGCCCTATTTGATAAACTAGGAAAAGTCATTAATTGAACCTTACTCACGGCCTAACCGTATCCATCTGAGCAGCCTATCGGCGAAGTGATTTCACCTTCTTAAATTTGAATCATATAATTTAAAATCTGGGGTTCAAAAATAAAGGGTGTTGCAATCTACTGGAAGAACGTTGCCATTTTTGGATCTTGACGTTGGCGCTGGCCATTTGGAGATTATTTATGGAAAGGTTAATAAACGAATGATGAGGCACTCATTCGTTTCTAAATTGGAAAAGAACGGTCAGAAAACGTTCACTTTTTCTAAGTGAGGACCACGGATTATTTTTTATTTGAATCGATTCTCGTCGACATTTGTTATACCGGGTGAGTGAAATTCGAGTAGATGCATGGGGATCTCAGAAACGGTGAGATCTACAGAGAGGGTTAAATGGAGGCAAAGTTGCGTATCATGGAGCTCATTACCATGATGTTAAAAAATCTGAGCTAGCCCTCTCAATTTCAGAGATTACAGGAAAAAACGAAAAATTTGATTTTTGTTTTTCACTTATATCTGCTTCAATACAATAGATTTCCAGAAACTGTTTGGACTTTGTCATTGCAACTTTCGAAGGGCTGTTAAAATATGTAAACGAAAGTGTTCTACAGGGTGTTGTTTTCCTTGGGCCACCCTTAACTATGAAATTTTAAATACGGACCTGGATTTCTTATAACTTTTTTCAGGCTTCAATGGTCATATTTTATCATGATTGTGAATACCACTTGATTTTTTTTTTTTTATATACGTAAAACAATTATATATAAAAAACCTAAAAGAATTTACACAGCCTATATCAATATATCGGTGCAAAGAAGTTGATTCATTTCTGTTTTTTGGATGGTGGAAGAATTAATTACTTATTTGAATATTCAGTAGATTGTTCCTCTTGAATTCCATAAGCCAATCCTTGACTTTGTATACAGTGATTGTTCTTACTTCACATGCTTCAGTTGACAAAATATAAAAAACACGTTGACCGTAGTCTGTATAAAATCTTTGTCATATGCTTTTAATATGTGATTCTCTCCTCTTTTCTCTAGTTTCATATGCATGGGCATTCAAAATCAATTTGTCTTAATTATTTCTAGGTATATCAATGTATTTAACGTATACACTTGGGGGATATCAAAGACTTTTTCTCCAAACAAAAAGCTGGTTGAATGATTTCTCGGTATCTTTCTTGAGTATGTGGAATTCTCCCCTACCAACAATGCCATATGATATTGGGAAAATCCCCAGATGTCTCCACGGTGATTAATTAGGTATTATAATGTTGTCCAATATTTCCTTGAGAATTTTCGAGGTTAGGTTGTAGGAACCTAAAGCCTCTTTATTGTTTCTTCAATTTCAAGTTCTCTAGTTGGATATAAGTTGGTGGACTTCAATTCAAATTTAACATTACCGTGTACATTTATTTTATCAGTATATTCTGCACGCACTCACGGTATTGTAACCTGTCTTACTTATTATTATCAATGATGGTGTCGTCGACTTCAAATTTTTTTACAATTTATTTTGTCATAATGACTGGTTTAGGTCTTGCTCCAGCCTGTTTTATCAAAAGAATTATCGGGTACTGGTATGTTAATTAGTTGAAAAATAATAGACAGTGGCGCTCGTTCTCAGTTTTTGATTGTTGCTTATGTTCATTCAGTAGTTATATCACAAGTGATAGATAATTTGGAGGGTATACGTTGACACTTTTGTGTCTCAATCTTGTTGTAGAATTTCACGAGACCAAATTTCTCTAAAAATATTCCGACAGCGATGCTATATATATATATATATATATATATATATATACTTTTTGATTTTTTTGACCATAAATGTTGATTCATTTTCTCCAGTTTCTCAGAATAACCACTTCGCCCCATCGTCAGTAACATACAATCAGCAACTTATGGCTTATCGAAATTTCTCTCAGATATACTCACCAAAATTTATTGGAAATAATAAATACTACGTAAAAAACTCATGGGAATTTGAAGAATTCATTCGAAATATAACAATCCCAAAAAAACATATAATTATTTCTCTCGACATAGTATCTCTGTACACCAACATAGACACAAAATTGGCAATGAATATATAATAAGGGAAAAATGGGACAAAATCCAAAGTCACACAACATTAACTCAAGAGGAATTTTTGAAAGGAATGAAAGTTTGCTTAACATCTACCTATTTTCAATATGAAAACAATTACTATTCACAAATATTTGGAATTGCAATTGGATCTCCAATCGCGGCAACTGTAGCAAATTTTGTAATGGAATACATTGAAGAAGAGGTTATCGACTCACCATCATTCAAACCAGTATTTCTCAAAAGATATGTAGATGATTGTCTAACATGTGCACCAATTGATAAGGTTAGTGAAATTCTAGAAAAATTCAAGAACTATCCCCATAGACTAAAATTCACAATTGAAAATAAAAACAACAAACAAATTAACTTTTTCGACACAACAGTGGAATATGACAACTTAGGAAAAATTCACATAAACTGGAACAACAAACCACACGCATCAAATCGCTATACAAATTTTTTATCAAATGCAGCACTCATTCACAAAAAAAATGTCATCCAAAATTTAACAGACTGAGCCATTAAACTAGCACACGCGAAATTCAGGGAAAAAACATAGATAAAATTAAAAAAATAAGAGAAAATAACTATCCGAGTCACCTCATTGGAAAAGTAATTAAAAAACGAATTCATGCAATTTATAATAATAACAATAAAACAAAGAAGACGATAACATTCATATCTCTACCATATACAGAAAAATTATCAAACAAAATCAACAAATCTATGGAAAAATACAACAACCGTATCACATCGATTAAAAAACATAAATAACATTATATATTCAAAATTGAAACCCAAAATTCCTAAAAACAAACAAACCCACACAATATACAAATACCATGCAAAGACTGTCCAAGCACGTATATAGGTCAAACCAATCAATATTTACAAAAAATAATGCAAGCCCACAACAAAGAACCCAAAATTACTTTTGGGTTCTTTTGGGTTCACATTCCTCAAAATGATACACATAAAAAAATATTCAATAACTTTTTTTAAATCTAATAAAAAACAGGGAAGGCAAAAAAAAGGAAAATGAAAACCAACTTTTCAATACACTACAATAGCAAATATTTCACACATCATCAGGAACGTTCAAACGAACAGCACGAGAATGATCATACATGAATAAATCGTCTGATTATTTCGTAAGTAAAAAATTTTAACCAATACAATTCTTATACCAATCATTTATTGATACACTATATACACTATATGTTGTTATTTTGAATATCTTAAATTGTTTCAGTTTTAACCTGAAGATGGCAAATATGAATGTCTGCCAAATGTCAAATAATCCTTTTGTAAGCAATAAACTGACACCATACCAACATTGATCCATGAAGGGTCGATCAAACGTCACCAATCTCATCAATATCTCACGATATGTTGCTGAAGCAATCGAAATCGCAGTCAAACTGATGTTTTATATATACACAGATTTTCCAAATGCATTTGATAGACTTGACCACAGAATATTACTGAAAAAATTAGTTCCTGTTGGAATTTCCGATTCTCTTTTGGCCTTATGTTCTTCATATTTACATGTCAATGGCTACTAGTTGATCCAGTACTTTGCAACGTCAGGTGTACCCCAATGGTCTAACCTAGGCCCATTGCTATTCAATATATTCATAAATGATATTGTTGATGTCATTGATGTTTGCTATATGCTGACGATATGAATATATACTGTAATATAAACGACTTGAGTGATTGTCTTTCTTGTAATCTGGCCAGAATTCAGTGGTGGGTCAACCTAATAATTTACCTATCTCTTGATATTTCGAAATGCAATGTTATGTCTTCCACGCTCAAATTAAAACCATCAATCTATAATTATGATATCGATGGAAAATCATTGGAGAAATCTTGATCCAGCCTGTTTTATCAAAAGAATTGTTGGGAATTGATATGTTGATACATAGTTGAAAATAATAGGCAGTAGCGCTCATTCTGACTTTTTTGAGTTTTTTATTATTGCTTATGTATATTAAGTAGTTATATTACAAGTGATAGATATTTTGGTGGGTATACTTTGACATTTCTCAATATTGTTGTAGAAATTCACGAGATCAAATTTTTTTCAAAATATTCCGGCAGTGATATATATATATATATATATATATATATATATATATATATTATTTGGCTTCGAATTCTTCTATGTGGTTTGTTAATGATAAGCGGTTAATTTGTTTTGAATAGCAATCAGATGTGATTTTTCTAGCTATGAAATTCAATCGCAAGCATTGGGCAGCCATTCTTTGGGTGAGATCGTTGGCGATGGATACCTCTTCCAGCTTGTGGCAGTTTTTGTATGTTTTTTTCCAGAGTGATCCAATATATATTCAAACTCTATTCTCAGTGGACTATTTCTTGTGAAAAGAACTCTATCGAAGTTTCTTTTGATTATCTTTGTGGACCAAAAATGACTTTAAAATATTTTTGTTATTTTTGTCTATTTCTTGAACTCTATCCTTAAAGAAAACAAATTTCTCCTCAAGGAGCACTCTTGCCTCACTCGATTCAATATTATCGTTTTACCTTATACATATTGAATATATTTTATACAAATCAGGTTATAAAATATTCCACTTCAATTGAAAATATCGATTGCGTTGAGATTTCAAAACTTTTTTTAATATCTCAAAAAAGGAAGCTCAATAATCCGCAATATAGAATTAAAATAACTGTCATTCCATCGTCTTTCATGTCAATTCATGGTTAAAAGCTCATAAGTGAAAACACTTTTATGAATCGCTCAGTTGTTTTCGAGACTTCTATCGGAAATTTTGATGTGAAAATGACATTCATTCCACCATTGTTTGATGAAGGGTAGAACTTTTTGTAGATCGACCCTGTCAGTTAAAAATATTCACTTTGGTGTATGATTGAGTGTTGTTAATGCTAACTGCTTTTAATACTTCTTACTGGTACCGTCGCAAAAACATCTACCGATATAGAAGCATATGCATTATATACCAGGAGCATGGCGGTGATGAATGTTCTATGTTCTATCACGTTAAATGCATCTGAACGATAACAACTTGGACTAAATCAACTCTGATAAAAGCTCATTTCTAAAAAAAATGTCTACTTCAACTTATGATTGTGTCTACGCTTAGTTTTTCTGCAGTTGGTAGACCTGGGGTGCAGTCTAGCATATCACTTGCGGCAGGTAATTTTGTCGCAGGGAAGGCTCAAGATACCTCCTCTCAAACGAAGGGTGAATCCTTCTGGATGTTATAGTCAGATAGTCTTGCCATCTCCGACAGAAACCAATCGTTGTTGGTCCGGGGAAATGCCTTCAATGTATTGGATTTTGGTTTCGATGTTTTTGACGGTATCACAGGGTTTGATCATCTCTAGGGTGTTGTTCTTGTCCGTAAAAATTTTCACGAAAATCTGCATCGTGGTATTTTCTCGAAAAACGTTTTCGCCACAGATCTTTTATGAGCTGGATGAGTTATCGAAATCCTTAGACCGTATTTTCTGATTGTAGAGCCGGAGGTGGCTCAACACTAACCGACGTTGCTGGTACGAATACTGTTTCTGACGAAGAAAAAGAGGAAGCAGCAATTCCGAGTACCTCGCAGCCCAAGTAGCATTTTAAGTGGACAGAACGTAGCGGCCACGATTCTGGAAAACTTTGAAGTGTTTGGCCACAACCACAGCCACGTAATATACACGGTTCTATCACGCGGCGGCTACCAAAATGTGTAACACTTTTTTGGTGGCCGCAACGTTCCGATCTACGTTCCTGGATCTCAGATAGCCACATTCCAACCACGTTGTGGTCACCTGGCAAAAACGTGGATATGTAGTGGCCGACACTAGACACGTTGAACAACTGACTGCGTTTGTGTGAATAATATGTAGCTCGATCTCTGCTCAGCAACATATTTTTGTGATAAATGTTCCTCACTCTTCCATTTTGCCTGATTCATTTCTAACACTCGATCAACTTTAAAAGTATATAGCATATAAACATACAAACGCTCGAGTGAGTATATTGAATTTGGATACTTCTGATCGGGATAGAATTGAAACGATCGAAAGTTTTTTGTGAAATATGGGTGTTGTAGCTTGATTGTGAGCACACGCCATCTGAATACACTTTATTTAAGGAAAACATTATAAATTATGGAAATAACTCGCCTCTGAAATTATGTACTTGAATCCCTCAAACATTGTTTTATCAGTCTTGGTTAGTTGAAACAAATATTTACGTAAAAAATTACTACGTTTGATGCAGTGCTGATGACAAATTACAATAGGTCTTATACCCTTGAAAGGGGCAAACACGTCGAGCTATTATAACCTGCCACTTCAAAGTTTCAACGTCGAAATTGTGGGTACATGTTCATTAATTGTTAAAAAAGGACATGTAGCAAGTATAGTGGATTTATGCAGCTCCAATCAACAATTATCAAGTAACAATTATCAATTAACAAGTAATGAAAATGATGGCATTTATGCAAACAGAATTAACAATTGAAGTATAAATATTGAGCAGGAGCACAAGTCAGAGATCCGATCTATTTGAATTAACCTTTTTTTACAAAACGATAATTTTTTTTTATTGAAAATACATAACCCATTTTATTTCGAATAAATATCATTAACATTTCTCGTAATAGGTGGAACAAACTTTTATTAAGTCACAATAAAATAATTTCAGAAAAGTTAGGTTAGTTTTCGTCATCGCACGGACCAATCCACGCTCACTTCAAAATCAAGGGAAATTGTCTATTGAAAACGCATAACCCATTTCATATTGAATAGAATCATTCATGTTCCACGTAACAGGTTAAACGAACTTCTTGTGAGCCACAATAAAATAATTTGAGAAAACTCGTGTTAGCTTTTGTCATCGCGCGGAAGGGTGAATTTTGAAGGTTATTGTAATCACTCATGGAGATAGCAAGAACGTGGCAACCATCACCACATATCACAATCAAGTGCCTGCCACATTGAAGGTTTTATGGAAGTTACCAAAACGTCACCGAAACTATCATACTCTCTTGAAAGTGACTGTGACTGTGACTTCTAAGTGATATTTAAGTTGTACAGGATGGTTACCGCAACGGTTATTTTCAACTTTTATGTTTGAAAACCTTTAAAGTGATTTGCTCAGTGGCCATAAAGTTTCAGACACCTCAAATGACACTAATAAGTTATAGAAGTGTGGAGTGGCTACCATAGATGGGAGTTACGCGACTACAATCATACACATATAAAATTTTAGTTATTCTTACTTAATAGTGGTAGATTAGTGGTAATTACGTGATAACCACCGAGTCGAAGTTGCAGTATCAGTTTCCGTCACTATAATGCTACTTGGGAGTGCAAGTTTGTGGTGGTCGAATACATCCAACCTGAAGTGATGACTGATGATGTGGAATATTTGGATTTCCTCAACTCCGTTTTCTTCTATAGCGACCAAATCACATTCGAAGCTACCATCGAAGAAATGAGCAAGAGATTCTACAATATTGTGAATTCAATTAATGGAAAAAGACGAAGTCGAACATCTCCCCTTCAAAATCGAGCAACAATTTTGAAACATATGGTGTCCTAGAGAAATCATACGAATATCTTCACAAAATGAGATAATGGATATGTGTATCGACCGATATTATCGATGCAATCTTTCAAAAGAATAGCCGTTTACCTGGAAAACCCAAGCAGTTAGCAATCGTACATGCGGAAAGTGTTCCAGCTCCCGTACCATCTATGGAAGGCGTCCCAACTCATCTCAGAATGAGCGCTCAATCAGCTCAACCAAAATGTTTTTGAAGAAAATCAAAATCAAGTACGTCCGGGTAAGTGAAGGAACTATTTATGTAGAAAGAACAATACTAGAGACAGAAATTGAAATAATGTAGGTACACTACAGTTATTATCGATTATTCCTTCTCCTATACATAATGGCAGTCTAACTGTTTTATCAGAAGATCCGCGGACTGAAATCCAAACTGTCCACGGCGTATAAAGACCAGTTGGATTTCCATCGTCATACATGTCTGACGGACTCTTGGTTGAATGGATCCATCACTTCTTATGAGCTGGGATCGAGAAGATACCGCATTTCCAAATGAGATTAAGGTGTTGTTCTCATAGTAGTCACTGTTGTGAGAAATTAGTGAATGGCAGATTATGAGAATGTTCTGAAAGTTTCATACAACTCCATCTGTGCTGTATCTATTCGAAGCTGCTGTCCATTCAACTATATTCTTTCTCCAATAAATTTACAGAGCCAAATGACTCTATACAAAGTGAGTTGTCATTCTTCTATAGGAGTTTTTAGATTAAAAAATCAATTATTAACGAGTTTTATAGATCTTTGGACAATATCAAATCTAAATATGATACAAGTATCCTGACACAGAATCTCACTTCCATCCGTGGTACAGTATACACAATAAGAGATTTCAGAGAAAAGAAGACGTTCCATATCGAATGGAATCATTACAGCATACATTCAAGTTGTCAAGTGGGCGACCAAATTCACAATCGAAATATAACTAGGAAGTAATATGTTTGTTCCGATCTAATTTTTCAGTTATGATATCGGGGGTTACAGAGGATTATCCTCAAGGCCCGATGCTATTTCACACGAATACATCAACGACAAGTTTGATTTTAGTTACTAAAAATTTTCATGATGTGAAAACGTTTCGTATTGTGTCCACTATTTTTCTGAACCCATTATATAACATTTCCGAAGAACAAAAATGTCCTTCGTACACAATATACTCTCAAAAATATAGAAATGATTTTGACTCATATTTCGAGTACAAGCTGCTATTCGACATGAATGTAAATTATGAGCCATTGAAATTCCAGCTCTTCTGATTCCTACATGTCATCATTTCAAAAATATAAATTTTAGCTTAGTCATTTTGAACTCTTGTCATAAAATTCATGGTGACAGAGTCTCTTAACACTTCATCAGCAATACTTTAAATTGATATGTACCTACCTCATTAACAAGTCTCAACAACCAAATGAAAAAAAAATACTTTTTCCTTCTATAATAGTATATAACTAACCTCCCATCCCGATTTTATATTAGTTCAACTGTTTGCTATGTTCTCAGCATTCCATATAGGTAGTTGAATACTCTTTTGGGCTTGTCCTATCTCAATTTTTTTTCGTGAAATAAATAAATAAAAAAATCACGTTAACATCAGTAAGATGTATTACCAGCAGAGACTGTGCGCAAGCCCTGACATATCCACCAACCATATTATTTAATATTTGCATAAAAAACCCTTTCTGAAAATCCTCAAAGATATAAAATACGGAACAAAACTGATGTAACTAAAGTTTGGCCTATAACGATAATGTGCAAATTTTGTAAAGACTTGGAGATTTTATTAAAACATAATTTCTATCTTTTTGTAAGCAATAAACTGACACCATATCAACATGGATTCATGAAGGGTCGTTCAACCGTCACTAATCTCACAATATGTTGCTGAAGCAATCGATAATCACAGTCCAACTGATGTTATATATTCACAGATTTCCAAAAGGCACTCGATAAACCTGACTACGGAATATTACTGATTTCATTTTGGACTTTTTGATTCTTATTTGGCCTTATTTTCTTCATATTTACATGGCAAGAAGCAATATGTTGCTGTCAATGGCTAAATGTCGATCGAATACTTTGCACCATCAGGTGTATCCCAAGGGTTTAATCTAGGCCCAATGCTATTCAATCTGTTCATGAATGATATTGTTGATGTCATTGATGTGAACTGTTTGTTATACGCTGACGATTTGAAAATATACTGGAATATGAACGACTTGAGTGATTGTGAACGTCTTTCTTTTAACCTTGCCAGAATTCAATGGTGGTGTCAGCTTAATAATGTATCTTTAAATATTTCAAAATGCAATTTTTTTTTTCACGCTCTGATCTAAACCCATTGATCTATAATTTGGATATTTATGGCAAATCATTGGAGAGGCTGAAAACATTCAATGGCCTAGTGTCTATCGCGTTAAGAATGTACGGATTCATAGTTCGAATACAAGTCGGGAATTTTCTGATATGACTACATCAGGTCTAAGCTTCAATATGCTTCACCAATATGGAATCCTCACTATCAGTTACATGTTGACAAAATAGAACGACGTTCCTTAAATTTTTCAAGCTTTAGAATAGATTACTCCTATTCACCAAGATGTGATCTCCTGGACACAATATGAATGAGTTTAAATATAGACGTGAATGCTATTCAGTGATTTTTTTATAGAAAATCATCAATAATGAAATAGATTGTCCCGCTCTAGTAGAAAAACTAGATTTTCAAAGTCCAAGAACTGCATCTCGAGTCAATGGCACATTTAACCTCCCAACAGCACGCACAAACATACTTAAGTTTTCACCAGTACACAATATGCTATCGGACTACAACTCAAAATGCTCTAAGATAGATGTATTCAACTGTTCAGTAAATCTTATCAAATCCGAATTTTTTCAAATAATTGAATATATATGATATACTGCATGTATGATTTCGCAGAATGGTGTTATTGTTTTATATCATGATGTAAATCTATTCCTGCCTACATCACTGTTCTGTTGATGTGATATATCCTATAGAACAGTGTATTTATAAATAAATAAACCAGTAGAAATGATAATCAAGAAATCTTATTTCTATGATTGCGTCCAAATTGGTAATATTTGGAAAAAAAAACTATTCTACGTGTTCGCTAATGTTTCGCGAGATTACGCCTAAGCTCTGATAAAGCGAGAAATATACTCGCGAAACGTTAGCGGAGACGTAGACTAGTTTTTTTTTGTCCAACACCCTGCAATCCCTCAAAGATAATCAGGAAAGTGCCTAAAATTCGAAGCACTTATTTCCTGGATGATAAAGACGATTGAAAAAGAGATAAAAAAAGCATGTTGTATGATGATTTTGTACAATGTCATGTAACTGTCAAAAACCATGAAAATATATATTTATTAACCGACGAAATCAAAAAGGAGGAGGTTCTCTAGTCCACGCGTATATTTTTTTATGTATGACCACGCATAACTTTTCACAGAGCAGTTCGATTCCGACGATCCTTTTCTCATTGGATAGGGTGTACTTTGAAGTTGGTCCCATTTGAATTTGATCGGAGGAAACCATCCCTAAGGGTAGCAAAATGGAGGATATTGATAGTTCACCCCCTGAATTTTGGTCCGTTAACCGATTCTATCAGACATAACTTTGTAGTAGGTTTTCCGATTTGGATTATTCTTTTTTCATTAGATAGGGTCTACCTCATAGTTGATTATATTCCAATTTGGAATGGAAGGATACACCCCTATGGGTTTAAAAAATAGGGGATGATTTATTTTTCACTTGTGAACATTGGCACACATATGTAGTTGACATTGACAGATCCTCCTACATCCGTCACAATAATTACATTCTATTAAAGGATGGAATTATATACAAAGTGATGAAATCAACTAACCAGAACTTTCAAAAATAATTTATATTATATAACAATAAATAGTTGAAGTGGATAATTTTTATTTAACAGGTAATAGTTGAAATAAGCTAGGTAAAGTATTTTGGAAGTAATCAAAATTAAATAAGCAGTAATTAGTAGATTTCAGCCACAAAAAATTGAAAAAAAAAAACTATGTAAAAATTAAACCGACGGAAAAATCAACTGAAAAGCAAAAAATAAAATAAACCTCCTTAGTCTTAATAATCGGCGTATCAAATCTACAATCGAAATATAACCAGGGAGCAATATGCTTGTTCCGATCTAATTTTTCCGTTATAATATCAGGGGTTCCACAGGGTTACCTTTAAGGCCCCATGATATTCCACATGAATATATCAGTGACAAGTTTCGTTTTATTAACTCAAAATTTCCAAAGTATACTGATGTGAAAATGTTTCGTATTGTGTACACTATTTTTCGGAACCTAAATAGTGTCATTTCCGAAGAACAAAAATGTCCTACGTACACAATATAATGATAATAATAACATAAAAAAGATTTTGGCTCATATTTCGACATGAATGTTAATAATGAGCCAGTGAAATTCCAGCTTTTCTGATTCATACATGTCATCATTTCAGAAATATAAATTTCGGATTAGTCATTTATAACCCTGGTTATAAAATTCTTAGTGACAGACCGAAATCAAGGATAAATTTAGGTCCCCCAATAAAATAAAAACTTTTTAACAACAAATTAAACCGACGAAAAAATCAACTGAAAAGCAAGAAATAAAATAAATCTTCTTAGTCTGAATGATAATTGAGCTCCTAAACTAATGTGAGTAACTGATTTTGAGTCGGCGCCAAACAAACAATTATCGCTAGTTTGTTTGGCGCCGACTCAAAATCAGTTACTCACATTGGTTTAGGAGCTCAATTATCATTTAGAGTGAGAAGATTCATTCAATTTCTTGCTTCTCAGTTGATTTTTTTCGTCGGTTTAATTTTTTGTTAAAAAGTTTTTATTTTTCAATTTTTTGTTGCTGAAATCTACTAATTACTACTTACTCAATTTTTGATTACTCCCAAAATACTTACTTACCTAGCTTACTTCAACTATTAACTATTAAATAATATGATTTTCTATTTTAACTATTCATTGTTATATAATATAAATTAATTTTGAAAGTTCTGGTTCGTTGATTTTATCACTTTGTATATAATTCCATCCTTTCATAGAATGTTATCATTTTGACGAATGTAGGAGGGCCTGTCAATGTCAACTACATATGTGTGCCAATGTTCACAAGTGAAAAATCAATCATCCCCTATTTGTCTACCCGTGAGGGTGGATAATTCCATCCGAAATCCAAATATGATCAACTATGAGGTATACCCTATCTGATTAAAGAAGAATCATCCACATTGAAGATCCCAGTATAATGTTATGCCTGATAGAATCGGTTAACGGACCAGAATTCATAGGGTTGAGTGATCAATATCTTTCATTTTGCTACAATTAGGGGTGGATTTCATCTTTTAAATTCAAATGGGGCCAACTTCGAAGTACACCCTATCCACTGAAAAAAGAATTATCGGAATCGGACGTCTCCGTAAAAAGTTATGCGTGATCATACATACAAAAAATAAATATACGCGTCGCCTAGAGAACCTCGTCCTTTTTGGTTTCGTCGGTTAAAAATTCAGCACTCCAGAGTACTTTTGTAATCATAGTGTATCCTGAAAGCGGCCCCAACTTTTTCTAGAAATTTCTTAATATGTTGTCAATACCCGTAGATATTATGCTCCTACAAACAACCATTCCTTACCTGATGTGAATAATAACCCCCCGAAACACCTGCCAACCCATCATGATGATGGTGTCTCATTTCGCGTTCGATATCGTGCCCCATATCCGGATGCCCCGCGATCTCTTGGTGATGCTGCTGCGACAAGTTCATCTCATCAGAAATATCCTGGCCATGTGCTTGCATCTCTCCCATACTCTGCATCTCACCCATCCCCACGCCCATAAGCAAAGGGGATACGTGGGACTCCCAGCCGTCCTCCATCTTGAACGCCCACACTTTGATCAGCCCACCAGATTTGAATAACTCTGTATGCGTAAAGACACCAGACAGTCAAATTAATTATGCATCGGAGCAAGCGGGCCTTGTTGGTGGGCCATGGCACGAGAACGACCAAACAAACACAAGTCAATGAGGTAATAAAGACGAGTTTACGATTCCGTGCCACAGGTGGTGTCTATTGTTTTTTGTTTTGTTTCCTGAGACGCCGCCGCGCACTCCTCGAAACTCCGAAATGTCACTCACGGCCGCTGCGATCACCAACTTCAATTGTTTCAAATGCACGCACGGCAATGCGGGACGGTCCCGGTCGGCGTAAAGTTGGATTTTTGGCACGAAGAGCGCGGTCCGCGGCGGATATGTAGCCTGTATGTGTAGAGGAAGGTTCAGTGTAACAATGTGTGTGCAGGACAGCGGTACCGTAGGCAACGTGAGAGACTGCGTGAGGTCGGTGGTGACCGCCCCCCTCTACCCCCACCGTGATGCACCGTGCCAACCCCCCGAACACTATTATAATTAGCTGCACGGTGTACACTGAACGACCCTGCGGGCTTTCTCGCCTACTATGCTCTATTCACCGTTTCTCTTGCGAAACAAGTGACTATTACCTTTCTGTGATTGGTTGCTCTGCGAAGCGGTGAATTATGCGAAAACGTTATTTTTATGTCGAGCTGGAATGTTTGGCGTTATTTCAGGATCGAAATAAAACACTATATGGTAGGGAAAAGAACATTATTATTTACCTGGGGTCAGTTCCTGGTTTAATAGTCAACTCATCGATAAACTTTTCCTTGTTTCCTAATTAGAGATTTTCAGACGTTTACACATTTTCCAGATGGGTCTCCTTCGTTTAGATATTTTTCAAGAAAGGAGTGAATGTGAACATATACAGAGAAATATTTTTACTATATGATATTCTAAAATTTCTGGAGAAAAAAATGGTTGCCAAGACAAGCTAAAATCGATTGTGGCACAAGTTTTCCAAAATGTCCTTTCTCCCTAAAATATTTAACGATTTTCCATTTTTCTGCACATCTTTGAGGAAATATCTCCAAATCAAAATTGTCGGGCTTGAAATGGCATTTGTCGAACTCATCATGATAATTTATTTGAATCACATCAAACAAAAACAAAACATAAACGCAGTATTTTTGTGTCATTCCTTTCGGTTGAAACATGTGGCCTCCAGTTTGTCTACAGAAATCCCTTATAATATATAAGAGTGGAGAAAACTTCAAATTTAGAATTATAGACCTATATCCCTAATTGCATCGCATTTTTTTTTTAAAGAGGTATAAAAAATAATTATTCCGTGAGTTAAAGATTCAAATGCTTGTCGTTTTTGTAGTCGAACAAACTTTCGAATCTATAACTCTCGGAATAATCTACGTCACACATCCAAAGCAATTTTTTGTTTCTTTTTAGCGCATTTGAATAAAAACTTTTTTTTAAATTAATATAAAGAAAGATACTATGTTACTAATAGACAATATAGAAAAAGCGGAAACTTTCAATGAATATTTTATAAACATTGGCATTGAAATGGCTGCAAAAATAGTTAAATCAAATGGTCCTCAACCAAACTTATTGAAGGATGAATTGATCTCATCCTCAATCTTCCTCAGACCAATAACTGAGAACCAAATAATCGGAAAGCTAAAGAACAACTGCTCTCCTGGCCCAGACAAGATCACCACAAGATTGATAAAAGAAACCCATAGGTTTATAGCGAAACCACTTGCACATAATGAATTTGAGTTTCGAAACTGGTATCATACCGATTCAATGGAAAGAATCCATAATAACTCCAGGTCATAAATATGAACTGGGTAACTATCGTCCAATTTCAGTAATTTGCATTGCCTGAAAAACCGCCTAACTGAATTTTTTGAAAGGAACAACGTAATTACTAAAAGGCAATATGGTTTCATCAACAACAGTAACACAGAGTTGGCTGTAATGGATTTATTCAAGAAAACAACAATGGCCTTGGACAATTCAGAAAGATGCTTAGCTATCTTTCTCGATTTGGCCAAGGCTTTTGACACTGTTTCACACAATAAACTTTTCGACAAGCTTTATACATACGGAATTCGTGGTCCTGCATTAAAAATCTTGAAAAATTACCTGACACACAGAGTTTAATCTGTAAAAGTCGGCAAGTGTAACAGTGAACCACGTGAAATATGCCTAGGTGTGCCTCAGGGCACAGTGTTAGGTCCAATACTTTTCCTGATATATATTAACAGTATAAGTAGTATCACCAATTTTAAAGGTCACCTCATATCTTATGCCGATGACACAGCGATAGTCTATAGAGGAAACACATGGCAACAGGTTTATAAGGATGCAGAAAATGGATTGAAAAATATAAAGTTGTGGCTGAATGATAATCTTCTCAACCTTAATGTGAATAAAACTAAATTCATAACCTTCACCATATTGAATACTGACCAACCGGATGAAAAAAAACTAAATATTCATACTCCAAATTGTACCGGTGATATGTGTAATTGTCCAACAATTGAAAAAATATCGAATATTAAATATTTAGGGGTGTTTCTGGATCAGCATGTGAGATGGGATGTTCATGTTTCTACATTGTTACTAGGCTTAGGCACTTAGCATATAAATTTTACAACCTAAGATATGTCCTATCTGAGAAATCGTTGTTACTCGTATATAATTCCCTGGTTGAATCAGTTCTTAGATACTGTATCACAATATATGGGGTGGCATGTTTGAAAATGTACTAAACAGCGTTCAAGTGATGCAGAACACAATCATAAAAATCATTTACAAAAAATCTAAACTGTCTGATACACAAAAACTTTATGTTGAAAGTAATCTACTTAATGTAAGGATCCTATACGCCACAAATGGTCTTTTCTGGATATATACTAATAAGTCCTCATTTTATATGACTAAAAGTAATACCAGGAGTATGCAAAATCTTCACGTATATGTTCCAATGTTTAAGAAGGGTCATACGCAAAGAACCATTTTTTATTTTGGACCTAAACTGTATAATGTTCTACCTCTGATATTGAAAAACAACACATATTTTAAAAAATATAAAGAATTGATAAAGCAGTTCGTAATTGAAAACAATTAGTTGATTATGACCATCTTGCAAAAAAACACATACTAATTTTAACAAAGGAAAGTGGATAAAGTATGTTGCATGTGATGTAAGGATAATCATATTTCAACGAACATGTACCAGCCTTTTCTGAAAATTCTACGAAACGAATCACAAAACTATTTGTTGTCGACAAAATACCTTAAAATGTGTAATATGCCGCCACGAGATGGAAATAAGGTACAAATCAAGCCATAAGCGCTTAGGTACCTTCTTCCAGTCTTTATGTGGTAAAATATAAAACTGATAACATCAATGTACTGTATACTCTTTGAATAAAGTTGAAAGTTGAAAGATATAGTCCTCCAATCGAAAGACCATCTCAAGATTAACTCATCCGCCATCTTGGAGCTGCCATCTTCAATTTATGAATTTTAACTAAAAATTAATAATTTGCCACAGAATTCATAATCTCCGACCCCAAAATCCCCGAAATAGCCATCGAATCGGGCCATAATTACAAAACGACCGCCATTTCAAATTTGTAAATTTTTTAATAAATAGTTCATAATCTCCGACCCCGAAAATTCCCACATACCAATTTTGAATAGAATCGGACCATAAACACAGAGATCATCGGCCACCATGGAGCCGCCATTTTGATTTGATGATGAATTACATACCAATTTTGTATCGAATCGGGCCATAAACTTAAATCTCGTCCGCCATCTTGGAACGCCATTTTGTTTTTTCTATAACAAAAATTCCATGAGCCGCCATTTCAATTTCATAAATTTTGACAAACAATTCATAATCTCCGACCCCGAAAATAATAAATAATAATAAAAAATCGGCTTTATTCATCAAACCAGAAAGAAAGTTGGTGTTTGGTGAAAAGGTGGAGTGTCAGCAGAAGCTGTTTTTCAACTCAACAATTACAATAACAAATTACAAATAGTGGATGATGAGGTACATCAACATACATAAAGTATAATATCAAGAACATAAATGAAAATTCTTAAATAAGTGATGATAATATTGGAAAAACAATACAAGATCTAGTCAAAGCGAGTGAGTATATAGGATAGGGCATAAGTTATTCCTATCAAATATTTAAGAAGATGTAGTTTCAACTAAACCATTACTACAACAATTACCAATTACATTGGGAGATGGGGTACATCAGCATACATATATTATCAAAAACATAAATGAAGATTCTTAAAAAAATTAAAATTATATTATGTTCAACCAGTGATGATAATGATAAGACAATCCATAATCTAATCCAACTCGTGTCATACAGAGTAGATACGGTAGGGCACATTTTAATCCTGACAATTTTTAAGCAGACGTTGTTTCAAACTTTTTTCGAAGTTTAACAAATTGTAAGACCTAAATTCACTGGGCAGTGAGTTGTTATGTTTTTCTGCGTTGTACGAGAAGCTTCGAGTAAATATTGAAGTGTGATGTTTAGGGATAACGAGTACTTTACTGTTGCGTGTCATGAATCTGTTCATATTGGATAAAGATGTCAGTCTACGGATGAGATAATCAGGTTTTCGAGAAGTTAGGATTTTATGTATATTAGTTAGTAGATGCAGATTTCTGAATTTTTCAAGTCTCAACCATCCAAATTGCTTCATTACTGATGATATGTGATCAAACTTGCGGATACCATAACAGAGGCGAAGACAGGAGTTCTGAATGCGCTGCAAGAGATGGACAGCAGACTGTAATAAGGCGGGGCCATAGATGCAATCACAATATGAAATTTTAGAAAAAATCAGTGAGTCGCAAAGCTTCATTTCAAGTTTTGTGGAAATAATGTCTCTATTTGGGTATAGCTGACGCAACGTGTTATAAGAACTTTGCCATAGGTAGCTAACATGCCTGGTAAATCGCAGCTCAGGATCAAAGTATAGCCCTGAGTTCTTACTGTCATTAACCACAGGTAGTTTGTTGTTTCCGATACATATTTCGAATGAAACCAGTACAGATTCTCTCATTTTCTGCTGCCCAAATAACATGACTATGTTTATGAGCTGATGAGACATCAGATATTGACTGAAGATCGTTATTAATAGTATTATGTGCTTCTCCATGTTGTACGGTGGATCTAGTACTAGAGCAGTGGAAGTCAATAATATATATACTAAAAAAGAGAGGGCCTAAGATAGATCCTTGTGGTACACCCTTAGCCACCAATAGAGACTTTGACAATTCACCGTCGATGATAACACTTTGACTGGGGTCAGCTAAAGGATTCTGAATCAAGCGGACTGAGCTATTTGAAAATCCAAAGAAGTTAAGTTTTTACATAGTATTCCATGGTCTGAGGTGTCGAAAGCTTTACTGTAATCGAGTAATACCAGTCAGGTAAGTTTGCCGTCATCAGAGGCTCTGAGAATATCATCAGTAATCGCTAAAAGGGCAGTGGTAGTACTATGTTGGGTTCGGAAACCTGATTGAGGAGAAGTAACTATGTTATGTTTATACACATAAGAAGAAATCTGATCTTTCATTACCATTTCTGCAACATTGGATAGAGATGGGAGAATGCTGATGGGCCTGAGGTCTGAAAAGTCTGAGTAGGAGAATAACCCAGGCGTGTTTTCACTGTTTGGGAAATACACCTTCACCAAAATCGTATTTACTATTTGCGGGATGTGATTTAGTAGATGGTTAACTAAATCATGCGGGTTGAGAAGTTATCAAACCCAGTGGCATTAGTTTTAATCTGATAAATATATTATCTCACCATCTCACTGGTAATATTCGAGAAGTTGAAGCTATCCGAGTCTTGAGCTCCATCGTATATTTCAAGTAGCGACCACTGTGCATCCGAAGATTCTTGCTGTCAAATATTTTTGAGATTATAATTTATGCGATCTTTGTCTTTCAGATTGATCGGTAGTTCAATATTGTTTTTGTTTTTCAGTAAGCCGAGGGAACGGAAAGCATTCCATGTAGATTTGGAATTTTTTTGGGAAAGAATATGGTCCAAGTATGCTTTTTTTCGCGTCGTATAGCCTCTGTGGCGTAGTTTATCAGATCTCTGTAGGATCGCTAATCCACTAAAGACTGGGTTTTTTATATTTGTTAAAGGCTCGATCTCTGAGTTTGAACATTTCTATTATATTGAAAGTGAGCCATGGAGCCGGAGGCCTAGTTACTCTTTTCGTTTTGAGAGGAACGTGTTTTCCAAAATGTTCCATAAGATGATGGTGAAAAAGGGAAGTTTATCATTCACATTATTCAAAATGTAAATAGTATTCCATTGTATATTTCTCAAGTCGTCATTGAATGAGTCATAATTGAATTCATGAAAGTCGCGAAAAGTTATTGTTTTTATATTATTTTCTAATATACAATTCTGGATTTGACATGACACCGCCAGGTGATCAGATATTCCGTGAAAATCAGAAATATCGACAGAAGTTACTTGTTATTCATCGGACACGATCAAGATATCTAATAGTGTCAGAGTATTGTTAGTTATGCGGGTAGGTTTTGAACCAATTGTCCAACATTGTAGGAGGATAAAACATTGTTGAAAAGTGTACAACATCTATCGTTTTTGAGCAAATCAATATTCAGATCACCCGCTGCGAGGAAGAAGTCGCAAGTTGGGAGTAAATTGGAGACGCTTTCGTCAAGTTCGCTCAGACAGAGGGGAATACTCCAAAGACGAATACTTTTCTTCTGATTGTGGATGTGATCCATAACTTCTTTGGATTTGCGCTTATTTGCGAAGCGATGTGTTTGAAAAGGATATTTCGTATAACAAAAAAAGCTACGCCTCCGCCTCTCCCAGTCCTATCCGCTCTAATCAAACTGGCAGTTGATATTTATTGTTTACATTCAAATTTTTACACATACACATTTTCAATAGAATCGGACCATAATCACAAAACTCTTTCGCCATTTTAGAGCCGCTATCTTGAATTTACTAATTTTGACATGAATTCATAATCTCCGACCCCGAAAACCCCCAATTTTAAATCGAATCAAATTCAAATTTATTCAAAGTATTGCATGTACAAAAATATTGCATTTTTTTTTAAATATGGGGTTAGATTTGCTCTCTGAGTACAACATACCTAGGCATAATTGCCTTTGTGTGTTGTATCCAAGGCTTCTCTAAAAACTATTAGTACTGTACATAAACTATGCTAAAAATTTAGGCGGGCAAAAATTTACAAGAAAAAAGTAGAAAAGGTAACCTTCACTAGTGCAAAGCATGACTTCACACACATGTGTATTTTATATGTGCACATTAATTTTAACCAAAATTCTGTTGATATTCGACGATTGATAAAGGGCAGTTGTATTTCTTTAAATTACTTAGTTTGTCATTTTTTTTTAAATGTACCGGTATTGAATTGTAAAATTTTGGACCGAAAAATAGAAACGCTCTCTGGGTTATAGCTTTTTTAAATGTATGTATTGCTAATGCTTCATTTCTAGTTTGTCTAGTTGGTTGGACAGATCTGATTCGAAGTGAGTTTTTAGTTGTGTATACTCGAATTATACATTGATGAGCATACAAAAGACAGATTGGAAGGATTTTTGTTTCCTCATATAGTTATTTTGTGGAATACTGTTTCTTTTTCCTGAATATGATTTTTATGATGGAATTCTGTATGATATGTAGAGGACGTGAGTTGTTTACGAAAGCTCCTCCCCATATTATAATACTGTATCTTAGAATGGATTCTACTAGGGAAGTATAAAGCATTAGTAGGTTTTTGCGTGATAGGATATCTCTTAATGTGTAAAATCTGTACAGTAATGCTCTCGGTCATTTATTGACATCCAAGATGTGCTCGGTCCAGCGAATGTGCTGATCCAGAGTCACTCCTAGGTATTTTATAGATGATACTTGATCTATTTCTGGGCAGGTACATATATTAGTATCAGTGCAACTTGATTTGTGAAGGTTTATGAAATAATCTATAGAGGGTTGCGTATTAACTGTAGGTTTAAAAGGTATGAATTTAGTTTTGGTGGCGTTAAGGGTGAGTAGGTTATGGTCCAGCCAAATTTGTAATTTTTTTAGATCTGCTTCTGCGGTTGACTTTATTTCTTCCCAGCTTGTACCTGTGAGTATCAAGACTGTGTCATCTGCATAGCATATTATGTTGGATGATAAATCTCGTATTTGAACTACATTATTCATATAAACCAAGAAAAGAAGTGGCCCCAGGATAGTCCCTTGTGGTACACCCATTTTGACAATCAATTCTGAGCTCACTTCTCTTCCAATCTTTACTTTTTGTGATCTATATTCCAAATAGTTTAACATCAGGTCCAATGCGATACCTCGAATTCCGTAGTATTCTAATTTTTTTATAAGGATATTATGTGAGACCATGTTGAAGGCCTTTGCAAGGTCAAGGAAAATAGCCAGATATTTTGATGATTCATCTAAAGCTCGCACTGTTTTTTCGAGGAAATCAGCTATGGCGATTTCAGCACTAGATTGTTTAATGAAACCGTACTGTCTGTCTGTTTTTTTGTGCATGTTAAAAAAGTCAAGCAGTCTGTTTTTCAAAGCATGTTCAAATATTTTGGCAAAATTATTGATGACAGAAATGGGTCTATAGTTATTCATGAGAGTGGAGATAGGGGTTACGACAGATTCTTTCCATTGTAGTGGTATTATGGATGTTTCGAAGCAGAGGTTAATTATATATTGTAGGGGTGTTGTAATATGGTTGTGTATATGTTTAATGGTTTTGGCTGTGATTTAATCGTTTCCAGGAGAGCTGTTATTTTTTAATTTTGATATTATGATAATTATTTCATTTTTTGTTATTGGTTTTAAGTATATTGATGAGTAATTTTCTTCTGATTTAAAAAAATTTGGTGGTAAAGTGTGTGAGCTATTTTGTTTGACATTTTGTGTCCGAGTTCTGTGAAAAATGTATTAAATTTGTTTGCTTTAGTCTTATTTTCTTTTATGGGCATATTATGATCATCAACAATTATTGTATTTTCAATGTGTTTATTTTTTTGTTTTTTCCAGATGCGTCATTTATTACATTCCAGAGTTTTTTTTGTAGTCCCCATTTGCCTCTTCAATTTTATTCTGATAGTATTCATTTTTAGTTTTTCTAATTAATTGATTAAGTCTAGTCTAGTTCTGTAGTTTTTATATTCGACCTCTAGGTCTTGTGAGTATTTTTAGATTAATAGATGTTTGAGATCATCTGTTTGTTTGATGTAATTATTCCATAGGTGATCCATGGTTTGATTTTCTTTATTTTATGTATTGGTATTTTTTTGATTTTAGTTGCATTATTTATGTGAGTATTTAGTTTGTCAATGAAACAGTTGTAAGCTTGTTGTTGATTGTTTTTATTTAAAGTATTCTCCCAGTTCTCGATGCTCATTAGGTGATGACTTTGTTGATGTTCATCTGTGTTTATAGTGTCAGTGCAAGGGGGTGCAGAAATGTAAATAAATGGGGTATAATGATCAGTCATGTCTGTTTGGAATATAATTGGTTCAATTTCAATAATTTTGGTGGTGGTGGTTTGATTTTCTTTATTTTATGTATCGGTATTTTTTTGATTTTAGTTGCATTATTTATGTGAGTATTTAGTTTGTCAATGAAACAGTTGTAAGCTTGTTGTTGATTGTTTTTATTTAAAGTATTCTCCCAGTTCTCGATGCTCATTAGGTGATGACTTTGTTGATGTTCATCTGTGTTTATAGTGTCAGTGCAAGGGGGTGCAGAAATGTAAATAAATGGGGTATAATGATCAGTCATGTCTGTTTGGAATATAATTGGTTCAATTTCAATAACTTTGTGTATTTCAGGGGTTGTTCTTCTAAATATATGATCAATTATGGACGTGGAATCTTTTGTGACCCTCGTGGCTCTATTTATATAGGATATGAAGCCGTTTGCATTTAATTGATTCAAGTAGCTATTTGTATGACAACACTCTTTTTTTCCTATATCAATGTTTATATCTCCTATGTATATATATTTCTAGTCCTTCTTCCTCCAGATTATTTAGGTAGACTTCTAAATTTTGTATATACTCGTTTTATTTGTTGCTGGTGAGCGATATATTGCGGAGAGACCCACTTTTTTGTTTTTAGGAAAAAATTTAAAAATTCTAAGGAATTTATTTTCCTTTATTTGTATTACTCGATAGTTTACTGTAATATTATTTTTAACGTATATTATTGTTCCATCGCATATATTGTAAAATGACTCATTATAATAAATTTTTCTCGTTTCCGATAGAACAATCACGTCTAGAAATGTTTTCGTCGTTTCTATATAGGCCAATAATTCATCAAAATGTTTACGAAGACCTCTAATATTAAAATGCGCCACCCCTATGCCATTTTTGCTTCTCCCTGCACTTACCTGAATATAGTCTTGAAAATCAATCAAAATTTTGGTGTCAACAGTTATCTGAGATTTCTAAGTATTCAATCATGTGCTGAAATATATCAGAGACTGGTTTTTGTGCATCCTGAAAAAATTATATAATAAAATAATCGAAAAAAAAAGTTTGTATTTTGGCCATTACTCTTTAGATGGACAAAATATTACGATATATTAATGAGAAAAAGATTTTGTTAAAATTTATTTTATATGGAAACTTTAGAAAGTTCTATTTTGTTTCTAATGCTGGTCACTTTGTTTTTGTGATTCACGTAGATTTTCCCATTTTCAGTCCATACGTTCTTCATACCAATTTTTTCAATGGAATCGTTTAGCAACTGGACTCTAGTTTTCGTCAGGTCCTCTCTCATTACGACACCCGTTCCTTTCAGGAGTCTTTTCTTCGAGTAAACATTTTGTTTCAAATTAAGCGTACGTAGTTTTATGAAGATGCCTCTTGGTTTTTCATCGTTTTTTTTCCAATTCGATAGCATATCTTGATATCTTCATCTCTGAGGGTGATGGCCATTTTAGATTGAAACAGGTTTTAAATTACATTCCTGGGGTCTGCTTGGCTTTCGTTTAAATTGAAAACTCTCTAATTAGCCTGGTGTTTTGATCCTGATGTAATCTAATTTCTCTTCATAAATATCTGTTTTCTTAACTACTTCTTTCATTTCTTGGTCAAGTTTATCAACTTGTTCTTCTAATTGCTTATTCTCAGCTTCGGTTTTATTTTTCAGCTCCGCCACTGCTTTCTCTAAATTCGAAAGACTATCGTTTATAGTTTTTGTAATGGCCTGTGTGACTTTGGATATGATTTCTTTCACGTTTATCTCTCTTTTTATGGATTCGCTTACCGCTTTACTCACTGCCAATTCAATTTCATCTCTCATTTCACGTGTTATGACCATGTTTGACGTATTGGTATTATTTTGAATGGAAGGGTAGTTATATATTCAGCCACTGTGTCACTTTTCACAAATTTTTTTCGATGTAATTTTAAGTATATTTGTGGAATATTCAGGAGCACTTTATCAGCCAACTATCTTTTGCTCACCATAGACGTACGTATCGGACCATAATCACAAAACCAGTCCGCCATCTTGGTGTCATCATCTTGAATTTTTAATTTTGACGAGAAATTCACAATCTCCGTTTTTGAAAAGCCCCACACACCAATTTCGAATCGAATCGTGCCATAATCACAAAAGTCGTCCGCAATCTTGGAGCCGCCATTTTTTTCTTACAAAAATTATATAATGCTTTGTCATCGGAATTATGAACACCAGCCAAATTTCAGCTCAATCGGATGTCGGCAAGGGGTCAGAAAATGAATTACAAATTTTGAACCGGAAAGAATGACAGAATGATAGAACGAAGCAAATTAAATAAAAGCTTGTAAAAAGGAATGGAAAATCACGGAACTTTGTCGAAAATACAGTATGAGTTAAGAGAGGGAAGATCGACAGAATATACAATATTTGTATTAACATCTCATATTTACAAATCACTTGATATGTCTAAGCCTTCACTTTGTATCTTGATCGATCCATCCATAGCTTTTGATTCTGTGTGCCACACAACACTTCTAGAATAACTGCAGAATATTGGTATACGCGGTAATCCGTACGACCTGTTGAGATCAAATCTCTGCAATCGAAAACAAATAGTTGACATTGATGGTATGGTGAGTACTCCTAAAACAGTTAGTTACTTACGGTGTTCCCCGAGATTCGGTATTGGGCCCTCTACTATTTACCATCTATATAGACATTCTACTGAAAATGCAATCTGAAGGAGCCTTCCTGAGTTTTGCAGATGATATGGCAGTCTTTCACAACGCCGACACATGGCAACAGAAAAAAAAAGACAGAAGAGTTTATTAATGTCATCAGGTGGTTTCACTTCAACAAACTTACAATGAATGTTGAGAAGACCGTCGACCATAGTCAAAAATATATCTAATTCAGAAATTAACTCCATAAAATATTTGAGTATAATAATTGACCAACACAAAAAATGGGAAATACATATATCATATCTAACAAGATTTAAATATCTTAAGGAATATTGACTTTGACATTGTAGGTTATGTTATTTCCAACCTCTATGTCAGTGTTTCCCCACACTTTCACATTCATAACCAAAAAATGTTACCACAATTGTTCTCGGCATTGTAGTAATCTTGTTACAAATACTTTTCCATATAACTCTATTTATTTCTCCATGTTTTTACATGTTTTTCACATGTTTTTTAAATGTTGTCTTGTTAATTGTAAGTAAGGTTACATTTGTATATTTATCAATTATATTATAGTATTTTCGCCCTGTAGCTTCCTGATGATGACAATATTCATTGACGAAATATTGGAAATATAATGTTATGAGAGTACACTTGCGTTTACTGCTGTCACAAAGAATTTCTCAGACTATATACATACATATATGTGTGATATTGTATATTCATATGAGCATAAATATGTTTATCTGATGGCATGTCATAATGACAACGTTATATCACTCAATTTTGATGACATAAGGAAGCTCATTATGGTCACTAGTCCCATAATGAATTTATTGTGGTACTAAGTACCATAATAAAATTACGCTATTTCATATACACTCCGTGATTTTTCCGGCAAAAGGGAGTCCACAATATTTCGTGTCATTTCTTCCAAATCAGAAGTTTCAGAATCACTCATTATTATTTCAATTATATTCAATTCTACGTTACAGTTGTGTTTGATAGCAGATAAATAAATATTGCCTTTACAACCTGACGTTGTCAAGGACATGGCAAAGCACAGCTCACTAACCTACTAATATTTGAAACTACACATATACTCACTCCTTTAAAAATAGTTGTCATTGTGACATGTCAAAAATGCAGTTTTTAATTTTTCTAAAATGTATTAATTTAAATGCCATCAGATAAAATTTTGTATGTAATACGAATCATAAACAATCATTATGGCACACGTCGTGTTATCGACTTGTACCGTAATGATCGTCGTCTTTATGATCCTTATTACATAAATAACTATTATATGTATACCCAAATATGATACCTACCTACCTGTGATATTGTATTCACCTAATAGTAATATTTTCAAAACTGTAATACTAAGCAAACTGAGTCATTTCCTGAAAGTAACTTTCAGTTTTCTGGCATATTTTTAATAATCTGAACCTTATGTTCACTGCAATTATGAAAACCAGATTGTTATATTAACCTGGACATGTACATGCACAATTTTGTAATACACGAATATACTCTTGCCTCATTAATTATCCAAACTGAAACAAGATTGTGACATTAACCAGAATGAGTTTGTTTTCATTTCAATTCATTGTTCTACCAATATGCTACTCTTAGTGTTCTACTTCCTTTTACTTACTTGCCTCAACTTTTATTTATTTAACATTGTTTCAATACGGAAGTGGCTGAATCACGCACAAGGAACAATCTTTCGAGATTGTAACTTCAGCGATGTCATTGTTTATTCACTACTTGAATTACATGTAGAAAAAATCATTTTTCTGTTTTTCTTTCAATTGGCAAAAATTATTTCTGTAATATTGTGAATTAACAAACACATTTAAAATTATTGAAAGAATCTTTGAACAAAATATTCTAGCTGTAAGAAAGTAGGTATACGTAGCATTTTGCTTATTATATATCTTGTTCGTGTGGTGGAAGTTATATAGGTGAAACATAGAACCAATTGAGATTTTGGCATATAGAAAAAGGAATGCCATTATCAGATCTAATGATAGAGTAGAAAAATACAAAAAAAAATATGGAGAAAAAGATGAAAGAAAGCACCTACATTGTTTCGTCGAACAACTGTATTTCAGAAAACTCAGAATGCTTATTAACTCATAGCAAACACCCTATGTATCAAGATGGAAAATATGTCATCTCATAGAATTTCGGCTGATTTCAATTGAAGTCTAAAACAAGTACCTCCACATCGAAAATTGAAATCAGTTTCGAGAACAAAACAACTATATTTCTCGACATGTCAATGTTTCGGATAGAAATATCATATCACTATGAGCTTATTTTGCGACAGGCAAATCCAGAATAGGACGAGTTACTGATACATTGATAAACTCATCTGGAGCAAAGTAATTCAATTGGTCTTTTACACTTTTGTAGATTTTCTTGATATATTTTATTATTTCCAGATTATTGAAGAAAAAACAAGAATTCATGTCAAAAAAACATGTTTCTACTTCCGTATTATAATACGCGAATTGAATATCTGCTAGCGATTCATTAATATTGTCCATTTTAACACGGATTTTCATTTCTAAACAGATTTTGGCCAATAAAAACACGTATAGTTATTCTAATCCCAATTGGAACGACAATAAAAATAAGAGCACTACGAGGAGTGTTCATATGCACTGCCCGGCAAATGGGGAATTCATATACTACCAGTGTTTTTACTTTCAAAGCATTCCTGGTACAATCATAAGAAAGTTCTCTCGAAACTTTTTATGTCGTTCCAATTGGGATTAGAAAAACTATACTTTTCATTATGAAGAAATGAATTGTCGGCCGATAGATACACGAATTTAGGGCTTATCAAGTTAGACTAGGAGGAATCGGCGCATGAGTACCGAAAACTATTCCACCTCAATTTTTTTATGCGATCCTCTTCAAATTGCCCTACTGATGATACGAATGCATGTTGCCATGGGGCAACCCCGTGCCATATTGTTTAAACCGAAATTGTTTAAACAATTGCAAGGAATTGTTATTTTTCAACCGGACAATTTTTTTATATTCTTTATTATTATTTGGGTACTTTTGACCCATGAAAAATATATTAAAAAAAAAAAAACGAAATAATATTTTTTTTTAATTCTTTATACAATAGTTGATAACATTTTTAATAGAGATTTAAAAAATTTCATTGATTATACCTGTTTTTAATTATCAATTTCGCGCGCTCACAAGTATGCATCGCTTACCTTTAAGTATCGCCGTCTCTCTCTGACTCATGCGCTGCATCGGCCTCTCTGTTTCCTGAATCATTATTTATCATTTATCTTAAAAACTATTAACTTTTTTAAGATTGTTAAAGAGAGCAATGTTATTAACAATTAAATTGTCTACAATTTGTTTTCGACAAATTTTTTTCTGGAATCAATTTTACAAACGTTATTTAAGCATGAATCGGAACATGTAATCAAAATTACTTTTTTATCAGTTTATATTATTTTTTTGTCATTAAAACAGAAAGTAATTACATTGAATAACTTCTTCAAACGAAGGTTATAGATGTAGAAGTATGAAATAATAAAACAAGATTTAAAAAAAAAGGTATTTATTTATTATCAATATCATTTTTATATATTATATTCTTACAGTCTTCTGAATCACAGCCACATAGAAGTATGCAACTAATATAATTTTTTTTACAGTAACAAGCTTTGGTTTTACAGGCTTTCTTACAATTGCACGGTTTTTTAAGATCAGTTGGAAATGGGCTTTTGTTCATAAATTAAGGTAGCAAAGTACTATTCTCCAGTTTGTATCCGAAATTCGTAAAATCTAATGTTTTATATTGGGGATTCAACGCTTTTTTCCAAATGTATGTTTGAGCAGAAGCTCTAAGTGCATGCAAATGCAAGGCATCTGATGTGCACGGAAGTAGATAGACTACAAGGGTTCTGGCGCAACCCCTATTTTGGGGTGGGTTTTGGCGAGTGAGTGAGGGGGTGGTTTTCGGGTGGGGGAGATGTGGCGGGGGTTGGGGATGGGGCTGGAGCAAAGGATGGCGGTGAGAGGGGGGGGGATGGTG